>JAOXNO010000063.1:16397291-16431844 GCA_028565335.1 Limnodromus scolopaceus
AGGGCAATGAAGCTGGTGAAGGGCCTGAAGCATAAATCTTATGAAGAGCAGTTGAAGGAGCTGGGACTGTTTAGTTTGAGGAAGAGGAGGCTGAGGGGAGACCCCATCACTCTCTGCAACTACTTGAAAGGACACTATGCCTAACACTACTATCTATACCACTACACCATACCTAACAAAGCCAATGTTATTATATAGTATGAAGAAGAATATTAATTCAGGAGAGAAAGAAAATACTTACTATAAGCTTTAGCTAAATTTGTATCATACTAAAGGAAGAGAAACTGTTTCAAACAATCGGATTAAAGAAGCAGGGGTCAGTACTGGGTCCAGCCCTCTTCAATATTTTCATCAATGACCTGGATGAAGTGATGGAACGTACCCTCAGCAAGTTTGCTGACAATACAAAACTGGGAGGGGTGGCTGGCACACCAGAAGGCTGTGCTGCCATCCAGCGAGACCTGGACAGGCTGGAGAGTTGGGCAGAGAGGAACCTGATGAATTTCAACAAGGGGAAGTGCAGAGTGCTGCACCTGGGGAGGAATAACCCCATGCACAAGTACAGGTTGGAGGCTGACCTGCTGGAGAACAGCTCTGGGGAAAAAGACCTGGAAGTCCTGGTGGACAACAGGGTGACCATGAGCCAGCAATGTGCCCTTGTGGCCAAGAAGGCCAATAGCATCCTGGGGTGCATTAGGAAGAGTGTGACCAGCAGGTTGAGGGAGGTGGTCCCCAGTGACAAGACAAGAGGAAATGGGCACAAACCTGAACATAAGAAGTTCCACCTAAACATTTGCTATTTCTAGCACATTTTCTGGAAGAAAAAGTGAGAATGAAAGTGGATTTCTGACAACATCATACAGTATTGTTAGGGTTATGAACAATATCAGAGTTAATCCGTTTGCACAAGAACTGCAATTTCTTTTCACTGTATCTTTTGCTGACAATAAACACAAAAATACCTCCAGATGCAACAGACTACATTGGGATTTGATCGTGAAAGGGAAGGCAGGTATAATAAACAAATCAGAGTACTAGTGCGAGTTAACTCAATAGATAAGGTGTTTGATAGAAAACTAGTATTTTTAGGGTTTTTGGATTAAAACTCATGTCTATACTAGATTTTAAGCAATCAACAAAATGACATTTTCCCCAAGAAGCAGTAGTACATAGACATGTCCTGTCCTCCATGAATTCTTTGCACAGAAGCTCTAACGAGCCTACACTATTAAATCATCACACTTCATGAAACCTTACTTGAACTCAGAAATAGAAACTGCTACTGCGAAACGTGATGCTGTTTTTCTACATCTGTGCTTTATGGGACAGTTACCTTCAATAATTAGTGGCCTTAATGATCTGGAAAACTGATATTCAGAAAGCCTTTTATAATCCAGTTTATTTCTGTTTATTTTGTGATTATCAACAGACCAGATAGCAACAAAATGGATTTGATAACTTCACAAACTTCTATAGTTATGTTGACTGCATGAGCAGTCAGTGATACACACTTTAACCCTTATGATTACTCTGGTATAATCAATACACTTGAGTTATGTTGAGAGAAACATGAACTGATCATATCAAATGGAAAATTAGAGCCGAGACTCCATCATTTGAGCCAAAGCAGCTACATAAAACCAACACATGGAACTCTTAATCAAGACAATGGGGAGATACTGAGCTATATCTTTCCAAATAATGACAGATATTGAGGTTGTAGAACAGGCTCATAAATTTTAAGTTTGTGTTTCTGAAAAACAACACAAGTTAAAAGTGTTACTGTTTGAAAGCCAAGTCCAACTTTCCCGTGACAGAGGAGTTTACCCCTCAAAATTAAAGGAAGATTATAAATGAAAAAAAAAAAACCAAACACCAAAACTTGTTTGATGACAAGTAATAGTCTCATTGCAGATGAAGTTCAAACTGCTGGTGAAGAAATAAAAAAATGCTATAACGTGTTTCTACAAAGTTCTATAGAAATAGAATTGCAGTATTCTTTGAGCCCATGGTTAGATTTTTAATCTGCTAACTGGGTGCATAAGATTGTATTTAATTTGATTACTGGATAAACAAACAGATACTCAGTGTGATTTTATATTAAAGAGTTTGATTTCTAAATTTTTAATCAAAGAGATGTATATGCAAGATTACTGTTAGCTATAAAACAACAATAAAAAAAGCCCACAAGCTTGTTAATACGCATATTAAAATTTCTATGATTCAGTTAAGGCTTGGTAGAAAATTAGGAAAGTATAATTGTACAAAATATTAAGACTAATACCGTATCCTTGACTTTGTTAGATGTTTACTATTAATACCTATTTTCAAGGTTACTCCTTGAATCTGAGAATTATGTTTTCATCATACAAATCTGAGCACACAGGAAAGTTGCTGACATATGGACCAAGAGGAGTAGGGAATAAGATTTATGAAAGTTATCTGGGTCAATTAAATATCCTCCATCTTGCCCAGAAATACAGTCTGATAGACTCCCAGCAGCTTAACATCAGAATGCACGAGAAGGGACTCTGAAATTTAGGTCTGCCTGAAAGCTTGTAGTGAAATTGTCAGCTTGCAGAGAAATATGGACCTGACATTTGCAACCAAGCGCATCTGTGTGATAGCCTTTAAAAAGAAGGGAATAGGTTGCCATTGTTCTGGAGCAAAAGCAATAGAAAAATCCATTAAGATGTGTTTAAGCATTTATTTTGAGTGTAGTCCATTCTCATGCACTAGGTTTTAAACTGTGGAAGCAAGGAGTACTTTCCAGTAAGGTAAGACATGCAGACATGCTCTGATCTACAAAACGACCAATGAAACCACACACTTTTAAGCCACCCTTACAGCTTCCAAAAGAAGGTACCTATGCTATATGAGGTTAAATATGAGCTGGACAGTCAATCTGACTGTTGTATCCCACAGAAGTCTTAGGACCTTTTGACCAAAGATGTTAATGCCTATTTTATCTATATGAACAGACACCAGTATTGTTTGTTTCTTTGGGGTTTGGAGTTTTTTTTCCCTAAAGACCTTTCTTTTCCCCAGTAAACCACAATCTGTGCAAATAAGCTTTCTCTGGAAAACCCTCATGATCTCCAAAATTCTTTTTCCTCACAATCAACATTCCTGATGGGCGTGTATAACATCCTTGTATCTTTACCTTACGTTAAATATGGGCCTTTAAACCTGCACATATCCTCACTATGATGGTGAAGAATTTCTATCATGTTTCTCTAGTAGGTAATAAGGATGTTTCTGTAACATCCTTAAAAGAATACCTGTTTCCCAGCATTATTAAACAGCCAGCTTCCTCCTTGTAACTCAATGGCATGCAGTGAGGCAGAAGACAGCCACATTCTTACAGATTACTAATAAACTTCAGCCAACTTAGGAGCGCATACTTTACCTAAGTGTTCTCTTTTTGGTTTGTACAAGGACAGCTGTATATTCACAAGGTCATGTGGACATCATGGACAGCATTGCTTTTTCCTACCAAGCCTTATTGGTGATTTTACAGGTGACATTTTAAAGAACAAAAGTTAATTACATTTTTCTTAATATTTACTAGTATTTAACAGTTTCATATGTTTTTTATATAAAAGGGAAATTAAAAAATAGTTTAAATTTATAAATATTCAACTGTACTGTAAGTTAATTATTTACACTTTTTTCACATTTCTTTACAAAACTGCTATTTACAGTATTTGGAGGTCTCATTCATCTTCAAGATCTTCTTTATTTTAAGCTTATCCTATACATCTTTCTAGAACTATTGGACAGTTTATTGTCCAACACAGGAAGTCACTCTTCTTTGTGCTGCCTGTGGCAGGTTACATGCCCAGCAAGACCCTCAGAGCAGCTCCTCTTTACATACCGTAGCAACTGCTCACTGTAAGCAGGGAAATGGCCCCACATCTACTGCATCAGAGACCTGCTTTCACAGCCCACCAGCAAGAACTATCCAGAAGGTGCAGCCTTCACTCACCAACGGTTTAGGAGAAGGCTGTGACAAGCGTATTACAATATGTAACGCTATGGTCTTCCTTCCACTTAAGAATCTCCTCCAATGTGCAAAACAGCACATAGTATTAAAGGTTAAGGATAGCCACTGAAAACACAGCAGTAGAAAGAAAAATTAAAATAATGTTTGTGACCAAACTTCAAAGCCTCACTGCATTTTGTGTAGTCCGGTTATAGCACAGCAAAGAAGGTATAGAACAGTAATAGCATATCATTCACTTTTATAAATAAAACATTTCATTTCATAATGGTAAAAACCAGCAGTTCTCACCTCCATAGTTTTGATGTTTCATAGTGTTAATTCCTCACCCTCATGCAAGAACCCTGCATCACCAGCACAGCCTCTGAGCAAGCACTCCCCAGCCTGGGAAACACCTGGCAGCCACTGAGTGATCAACCGCCCCCCGCCCCTTCTGAGAATCCCTTCGCTCAGGGACAGCTCACCAGCATTCGAGCTGCAGCTTATATTGAAATGGAACTGTAAATATGCCCTGCTTGGTCATCTGACCTACAAAATATATGTCCTCCCCACCCGTTTTTTTTTAGATCCTACTCCTACAATCTAATTAGCAAAAGACCTATTACTTATGATTTCAAGAAGCGAGAGAATTCCCTAATTTCTTATGATCTATGTAATTCACTTGCATGAATATATCCAACAGAACATGAATGAGCAGTGATTTATTGTACATACTATTGGAATTTACCTCTAAAAGCCTAAGATGTTTATTTTGTTGTTTTCCTTTCAATTTCATTATTTCATCACCGATGTTGCTGAAGTAGACATAAAATAAGCATAAAATAGGCATAAGGAAATAAACCAAATAGAAGCAAGTTACTAATGCCTCACCATAATTATCAACAATTTAATCAGTTTACGATCAAAAATTACCTTGTTGATGCAAAAAGAAAACAAAATATTTTCTTAGCAGGTTCACACTGCTAAATAAATATTACATTCTTATAAAGTAAACCTCAATATTCTTCTGATATAAAGCCCTAATGTTTAAAGCACCTGTGTGTTGGAAAATTTTGGCATACTTATTACAAGGAAAGCACATTAATTTTTTTTTCAAGACATGAAATAGACAATTTTGCTACTTTAATAAAAGCAGTGAACCTATGCATTAAAATTTTAAATTTTCAATAATATGACCTTTCTGAATTCTCTCTCTTTTTAACAGGGTTTGTACCTTTCTGTAAAACAATTCAGTATTTCTCTACAGGTAAATTTAGTTTCTAAACTGTTAAAAGTTTTATGACTTCCTGTCTTCAGAGAAACAAAAGGTGCTGTGTTTAGGTTTTTCTGATAATAAATTTGCTATACAGATGAAAGCAAAATATAAAAGCATTTAAACTCAGTTTTCAAATTAAATTGAGAAACAATTTATTTTAATAACTTCATGAAAGAAGGGCGTGGGTTGCATTTAAACACATATAGGAGTACAGCATTTAAGGTAGGATTTTAATATAGGCCAGGTAGATGTGCAGCTTTACTATTAAAAAAGTTTAAAGACAGAATTTACAACTCCATTCTTAAACCAAATGTGTATTTTTTTTAAGAGCTAACCTTGTTATTTTATATGATAAATCACATTTAATAGAAATATTCTATTACTTATCAATATTTTTGGAGTAGTATATATGAATTCTTTCCTCTTCTCCCGAGGAAGGAAAAACAACAAATAACATAATTATTACTACTTTTAGATTCCTTGACACTGTGCTCCTGGAAGCTGAGAAATGGCCATTTATTAGAAATCCAGGCCTTTATGCTTGCCTTGGACAGATAAATGAATGCTAGTGGTACATTTTATATATGATTAAATGAGACTTGTTATAGAAGCAGTCCTCCCACCTTAGGTTTAGGCTGAAATGTTAAAATAGCTTGAGCTGATTCGTATGGCAGCATTGTGATTTTAAATTAATTTTGAATCAAGTCTATAACTAACTATCAATCAAATGCAACATAAAAGGAGATTGCCCAGGAGTAGATGCTATGACAGCCCAGATGTATAATTACTAATGTATTTAGCAACACCCTGCAAATCTGTAATAAAGATCAATGGCTTACAGAATAATTTGGCATCTGAAGCACAGAACTCTGATTGTATTGTGTTAGTAAACATGTTTTAAGCTGTTGATAAGATAAGGTCTGTCAAGCAGAGGAAATTGAAGTCACTGTGGCAAAGATCCCTGAGATAGTTAGCATCAGAAGAGAAAACGATATGCCAACTTCTCAGAGCATTCCTGCCATTTGTGACATATGCAGCTGTACAAAACTGGCTTATGGGAGATCCCTGAACTAGTCAGGGTAGACAGTGCCACTCAAAACAAAAATCCCAGAGGTGAGGTTGCTGGTAGCAGCAGGATAACTCTAGATGTAGGAAAAATACATATTACTAAAAGCAATAGTTATTATCTTGTCACAAGGCCACTGCAATAGTAAATTAGACATTTAGTTTACAGCTATGACCACAAGTCATTAATTTCAATTTAGTAGCAGTAGTTTGATTATTACATCGTACTGAAGATATGTAGAAATCCCCATGTGTACCCCATTTGAAATTACTTATCAGTGTGGATTCCTCTGCTGCTGTCTCCTCTTGGTGGCAAATTATCAACATCGGAAATATTTGGAAATTTTTCAGCAATGGGGAACATTTTCATCTGGGCTCAAGCCACGGCTATAGAGAGCGTTGTGACTGCTCAATCCTACATAACAACTGTGGAAAGTTACTGTCATTTACAGACAGCTTTTCCATGGAAGATAGTTTTCCAGAAAACCCAGGAGATGCTGGATATTTCTCCTAGCAAAATGAAGATAACAAAATGATGCAGTAACATTGCCAAGCTAACTTCAAAAGGTGTAAATTCCACCTAATTTTGTGTTTCATTTTGTAAATACAACAGAAACTGATGTTTTCCTAATATTATCATTGCAATTCACAGTAAATTTACAAATGGATTTCTAGATAAACAGGAACTAAAATTTACAGAACAATATCATGATAAAGGGAAAATAGGGTAACAGGTGTTTGAATATTGGGAAAATCCTTATTTTTCTGAGGTATAAGTAAAATAACTATTTCCATCAATGGTTGTTGTAGTTTAGTCCCTGCCGGCAACTAGGACCACACAGCTGCCTTGCTCACTTCCCCAGTTGGGTTGGGGAAGAGAATCAGAAGAGTAAAAGTGAAAAAAACTTGCGGGTTGAGATAAAGACAATTTAACCTATTAAATAAAGCAAAGGCTGCACAAAGGAAAACAAGGAATTCATTCTCTACTCCCACTCAGCAAGTGGGTGTTCAGCCATCTCCAGGAAAGTGGGGCTCCATCGCACGTAACAGTTACTTGGGAAGTCAAACACCATCACTCCAAATGTCTTCCCCTTCCTCCTTCTTCCCCCAGCTTTACATGCTGAGCATGACGTTCCATGGCATGGAATAGACCTTTGGTCAGTAGGAGTCAGCTGTCCCAACTGTGTCCCCTCCCAGCCCACTCACTGGGGGTGGCGCAAGAAGCAGAAAAGGCCTTGAGTGCTCAGCAACAACTAAGACAACCAGTGCACCACCAACAGTATTTTTCATCCCAAATCCAAAACCTAGCACTATACCAGCTGCTAGCAAGAAAGCTAACTTCATCCCAGCTGAAACTATGAGAATGGTTTACAGAGTCTCACACATACTATGCATTTCTCTTGCAAATCTATTGAAGCAACTGATCTACATTTTCTCTGATAAGATTATCCTTAGATTTGTATATGCTGCAGGTTTGAACCATATGAACACACAAACAAGTGCTTTAGTATTTGTTAGAATAGAAGAGAATAATAAAACTTTCATGGCGAAAGTGGTCTGCCTAGCTAAGTCACAAGAATTTAGAGAACAAAGAAGCTTTTTGTATGATAAATCAGAGCATATCTGTTAACACTACTTGTCATACAGGAAATTCAAGTAAAGGAGCAAATAGCCAGTCAGTAATGGAGACTGGAAGAGATGTGTCCATATTCACCTTATTAGTAAGTCTTATTAATTTTTCAAGTTCAAATCTTTAATATCATTAATCAACAATAATTGATTTCTTTGTCTATGTCATAATTTTTTTTAAAAAAAAACATTCTTTAAAATTAAAGGCAGGCAAACATGCTCATTTTGAGGATGGAGTTTGGACAAAATCCTGGGGTCATACTGACAAAAAAAACCCCTGAACATTCTTTACCCAGATATTGCTAGAAAAAGAAGACACTTATTTAGCCAAAAAAATTCTTCAACAAATTATTATAAGTTCTCCCAAGATGTCATAGCAACTTCAGTGAGGTTATTTCTTATAGTAGCAAGAGTAAGTAGACAAACATCAGCTGCTGCTGAGAATGCCAGACTTTTGGGAAGCCATGGTAAATTAAGTGTAACATTGCTTGTGTTACTTCACCTGCCTAGGGACAACCCAGCCACAGGGCAGATTTGCTGAGACAGAAGTTTTTCTTGAAGGAGCGTGTAGGTTAGCTACAAGCCCTGTCCATTTAATTATGTTTCTACAGCCTTCACCACAATACTTTTTGAACACCTCTGAAGTATGCCAGTGGTGGAACACGCCTGTGGTGGAGCTCTCAGGATCAGAATAGAATGCTAAATTAACTAGATTTTAAAATTGATAGGAGGAGAAAGGTACCTGAAGGTCTATTGCTTTTCACTAATTCCCCTAGATCTTAAAAAACTCATTCTTTGGCATAATTCTCATTCTGTTTGACAGCAACCGATCCTGCAGCTATTCTACCTTTTGAATTCATCAATCAATCAGATTCCTTTGCTTCTCAATAGTCACTAATCCTATCTCATACTTCAGTTCCTGCACTGTCCAACCGTCCTGAATTTAAAAGCTTACAGATAGGTCATAAACCAGCAGGTTCTGTAAGAGGTTGCAGAATATGCCTCATTCTTTGCGTACTAAAAGCCTTCAACCAGCATCGGGAAATGCTCCTCTTTCAATGCAAGGAAAGAAATAGAAAAAAAATTAATTTCTTAGAGTGCAAATTGAGATACCTGTTAACAACTATTCAGCATAGACACATAAGGTTCTGGGTTCTATGTCCAGAAATGACAAATTTGCCAGGCAACCGCTGATTCCAATCTGAAATGAAATTTTAAAATATTTGTATTTGGACAAAACGTAACCCATTCTATATCACACTTCTACAACTCTATCAGCTTTGATTAACAGCTTCTTCTCTTTTGTAGGCTATTTAGTTTTGTTGTTCATGGGCACTGAGTATTTACCTTGCAAGAGACTAACAAAATCATCTGGTAACAAGTTAGGTACTACCAGAATACAAGCCTGGTAGATAAAATTTAACTGTAAACGTCAAGTCTTCACAGAAGTGAATGCAGAAAAGGAAAACTAGAAGTCTGTCCTCTTGTTGACACTTGAAAGAAATTCCATGGTGCAGATAACCAGTCTGAATACCAAGGAGAGCAGACAAGGATGAATAGACCCTTCTACATCCTAATCCCATAACCATGAATGCTGGAGGGCAAGAGAGACATAGATCACAAGGAGTGGCCAGGGTCACATCCTCTCCCCTAAACAGTATCTCATTCTGCCACTGTTAAGAGCAGCATCCTGGTGTACACAAACCATTAATCTCATCAAGTAGAGCAGTTCTTGCATCTTCCAATAAATTCACACAACTATTTATGTCCCTGTCCCATAATGAAATAGTAAGCATTGCACAAGAACAGTCACTATGGCTAAACATTTTGTTACTTAAAAATTGCCCAAAACTGACAGATTACTTGGTATAGAAAAATTCAAGAACTAGTACAACTTCATTGACTTGTTATCTAGAAAAAGCCTTTCAAAAGCATCTTCTGCTTTGGCACCTTCTGTTTCATGATCTTCCCTTAATGACAAGGCAAATAAACATCAGGGTTCAGAGATTACCTTGCATCTATAAATATATTCTATTTATTAATATTTTCATCTGCAATACCAAAGGGTAGATCTCCTACTGATGAAATTTGGCTTTTTTTAGCTGTGTTCAAATAAAAGCAAATTTGTACACAGAGAATAAATTTATTCATTCAAAATAAAATCCATTTTTTCTCACAAGCAAGTAGTTTATGCTTTTCTACTGCATCATTATAACATTCTGCAGCTTTTCTTCTCCGGCTATGAGCAAAGAAATGGACATGTATGACAGTACAAAGCTTCTTTACTGTCTGTGCTATAAGTTTTACCTCTCCCTTTGGTAACATGGAAGACTGCACTTTCCTTAAGTGTTTCTCCTAAGCTCTTTATATTTGATTGTTTCTTCTGTTTCTTTCCACTGTTTTAAATTCCCTATCTGATCTTAATTGACAACACAGGTTATGGCAGTGGGAAAAGAGAGAAACATGTAATTATATTAAGCAAGGAAAGAAGAACACAACTTAGGGAAATAAAAACAGATATCATTTCTTGTTGATCCTGGTGTAATGGAGGTATCTTAGCAGAGGTAAATACAACTGGAGTACAAAATTAGATCCATGATATCACTTCTAACAGATAAACTAAAGCAAATGACCTGGGATTCAAATTAACACATCTATGTAAGTTATCTGGACTAGTCTATTTGAACATAGAGTGTCTATACAGTTTTCACTGGGTAGAAAACAAAAAATTGAATAAATAGAAGATTTTTTCAGTGAATTTTTTTTTCTAATTTTAAATTGATTAGTCAATCAGCAATCAAGATTCTAGATTGTTTCAGAAAGATGCAGCTGGTTAGAATTTTTCAGAAATTCTGCAGTCATTTCTTCTACAACATCTTCCTTTTACACCAGCAATAAATTACTTTTGTTGTTGTTACTAATCATATGTGTGAAAAATCACATTAAGACAATATACCTTTATATTAAAAATTATTGTATTCCAAAGAAGACTAAAGTAATATATCATCTTGAAAGAAATGCTATCATGATTATAGGTTTTAATTCAATACAACCACAGAAGACACTAATATTCTCACCTCATAAAGAAAATTGAGGGGGGAAAGAAAAGATTCTGCAGCCACACCTCCATCACTAAAGCAGTGCAGTCTAAAAGGTGATTTGTAGAACAGAACAGTGCTGATGAAATTGACCCATACGCAAAGAAATCAAAATGAAATAGGTACATTGAGAATGAAGTTTTGAATTTTGTATCATGAGTAACAAAAACTTATCTCAAGGAATAAATGTCCTTTTGTATTTGGAATGCACTAAGTCCATCACATCTCTTATTTTAGTGGCATCCAAAAACTCCATTCACTCAGACTGTTTTGCAACTTGCATAAAAGCCCAGTTAAGTGGAGAGAACCGGGAGAATCACTTCAAAAGGACATTCTCAATCCCATTAACAAGCTAACTTAGATGCAGCTACTCAGTCCATGAGACCAGACTAGATTTAACAGAAAATGCAGAAAAGCTCAGCTGTCATTCCTGGGATGCAATCCTCCTACACAGCATCCTAAGGTGCACAGGCTGCTGGACCCAAATGTTCTCTAATAAGTGAACTACTCTGCTCTCTGCAGAAGGTGCAGAAAACCATCAGTTAGCACCTCAGCCAAAGTATACTAACAGCTCTGGCAATACATAGGCAAGGAAACTATTGATTTTCTGAATGAACGTGCTTTTTATTTAAGCACAAATTTGCACATTGCAAGTGTTATTTTAATCCTAAGTGTGCGACAAACTTCTCACGAATTCTCTCTTTACATCTCAGTTTCCCTATGCACCAGGGTGCTAGAAAAGATTATTTCGGTCAAGAGCTCTGAGGTAACGCAAGGCATTATTTTTATTGCAAAAGATAATGCTGAATTCATATTTTGAATCTGTTCACAGGAAGAATAGCGAAAGAATACAAAAATGCGGAGGAGTATCTAGTAGCATGCCAAAGTGCAGCTTCACAGAGAAACTAGTGTCTTTCAGAGAAGAGCTGTCAGATACACGTATAATAAACCACAATTGTGTTCAAAGCTAATGCTAATATGGCTCAGTGGGAGACTAGTTTTAAATGTCATATTTTCAAGCCCTTCTCTAAACTATCTTTCCTAGAAAATACTTCAAGGGAACTGGCATTATAATTAATTCCTTAGGCCTGTTTTTCAGAGCTATTAAGTGCACCTATGATCACAAGTGCAATAGGAGATACAGACAGATATTCAGACTTACCCTATCTAGATAGACAGGTTGTATAAATACTCTGTTTAAAGTATTCCCACCCAAGTGGTAAGGAAGGAAGACAAATCAGCTTGATTAAGGACGAAGGTGTTGGGATGACAACACAACTCCTTACCTACTTGAAGCAAGCTAGTTCAAAATTATATGAAAAAAAAATCTGCTTAGTCCCCTCACGACAAGAAAGACATCGAGGTGCTGAAGCGAGTCCAGAGAAGGGCAAGGAAGCTGGTGAGGGGTCTGGAGCACAAGTCTTATGAGAAGCAGGTGAGGGAGCTGGGGTTGTTCAGCCTGGAGAAAAAGAGGCTCAGGGGAGACCTTATCACTCTCTACAACTACCAGAAAGGAGGGTGTAGTGAGGTGGGGGTCAGTCTCTTCTCCCAAGTAACAGGCCATAGGGGAAGAAGAAATGGCCTCAAGTTGCACCAGGGCAGGTTTAGGATGGATATTAAGGAAAATTTCTTCACTGAAAGGATTATCAAGCATTGGAAAACGCTGTCCAGGGAAGGGGTTGAGTCACCATCGCTGGAGGTATTTAAAAGATGAGTAGATGTGGTGCAGAGGGACAGAGTTTAGTGGTGGACTTGGCAGTGTTAGGTTAACAGTTTCACTTGATGAACTTAAAGGTCATTTCCAACCTAAACAATTCTATGATTGTCAAGATATTCATTCAACTACTATAAACACATATTATCAATACATAATAAGAATAACAAAATAATGGGGTTTGGTTATAATGACAGGACAAGCAATAAAGTAATTTTACAATAAGAAAATTAAAGTTGTTAAGGCAAACTTATATCTACAATTACACATACTTTTGAAATGCTCTGATTTTTGGTGGAACATAAATTCTCTAATGGAATTCTGAGAACCTGTCTGCTGCTGTACTAGAACAAACAGGTAATTTAGAATAATTTGTTCATTTTTGACATATCTATCTTTGTATTGCCTAAACAACATGCATATGAATTTCAAATCTTATTGGAATAAAGAAGCTCCACATGTATCTCTCACTATAATATATTACACTGTTTTCTCCTGCAGGTTCCCCCTTCTTTCTCTCCTGTTGGCCATTTGGTAACTTCAACAGAGGAAAGGTTTGTACAAAGAAAAATATCTGGCACTTTGCACTGGATAAGAAGACAATGCATCAGACTGAGATGGAAGAGGGAGTTTCGTAGCAGTGGAGCAGTAACTGAGAGCCCCCAGGCCCCAAGTGCTCTGATTTTCCTTTAAGTGGAGTTTGATGAAACAGAAATCCTGCTCAGAGCTGTTCATCACAGCTGGAGTAAACAATTGAACATGAGCCTCCTAGATGTTTAGTCAACAGGGAGCTGTCTGCCTAACCTGCTTTATCTGAAAAATATGAGATCTCAGAGACCTAAATACATATCTATTCAGGATGTGGGACATCAGGACGATTTGACATATGATGAAGACAGAGTCCAAAAAAGCTCATTATTTAAATGAAGACCTGTAAGTGTAAAGGCAATAATTAACCTATTTGGAGGCCTAAATGTTTTCTAAATATAGAAGATACAGGGCTTAGTGTCGAGTCCCATCTCCCTCCCTCACCCCGCTAAAGAAAAACAAAAATAACTGAAGAACACTTAAAGAACAGGGAGACAGTGACAATTAGCCTCCTAATTAAAGGATAAGGATAAACAAAAGGATAGGCTGCAAACCAAGTTATTCCTAGTAGGATATTCCCATTTGTTCCTCAGTAGAAATAAGACTGTTCTTTCCTCAAATGTCACAGCATATTAAGAGCCAGGAGAGAATTATTTCAGCATATGATGAACCAAACAACACAACCCCAAGGAACTAAGTCACTATTTGACAAAGCTGTCCATGAAGTGAATCGCAGTTGAAATTCCAAATAATTCAGACTCATGACTCCTGCAGGATGAATACTACTGCAGAGGCAAAATACCCTTGACATTTAATGCCTTACTCATTTGTTTTGATACATGCGAACCACCAGTGAATGAAGGTCACAATAACTTTTTCAAGTATCCCAAGAAACATAAGAAAACCGGGCATCTCCAAACCTTCTAAATCCAGACTTGCAGCATAGAGTTTTCTTTCTGAGACAGCCCCATAAATGCAGGCAAAAGGAAAGCCAACACTGCTAGTACTGCCCATTTCTTGTTTCTCTTTTCAGGACACTACTGTGAAATAAAGCTATTCCCATGTCTTACTCTGATAATAATGCAGCTAATTATCTACACAGTCTTCCATCTTATTGATATTGTGCTCCAAGATGAAACGTCCATATCGACAAAAGTCACAGACCTTCTCTACTGACAAACTTTCCTAAATTATACACATACCAGGATTTCACAGACTGCAGCTTATAAATTTATGTACAAGTTTTGTGAAGAGGGATGGCATAAAATTAATTCCTGAATGGTCTAAAACTATCTTTAGCGTTCTAATGTTCAATCTTCATATAATTGTTGCACAGAACCTTATGAAAACTATTAGTTATAATATTTAACTTCTGGGTAAGAAGAAATTAAAATTGCTTTATGGAGAAATGAAAGGGCCATATAACTACAAAATGCCTAACTATAATGCTTTCTATATGCTTATTAACCTAGAAATAACAAACTAAAATTCACTTGACAGGCCATGCTTTATTTTTTTGAGAACACAGTTGTGTCATGATATTCAAAACACAAAATATTTCCAAAACTTATTTCCAGACTTACTAATCTCCTCCATGAACACAATGAATTATGAGATGGCTAAGTCTTCAAGTAGTCCAAGCAACAAATAAAGTATACCTTTGTTGACAAATTATGAATAGAAGTCCTCTCTGTAATGTACCAAAATAGACCACAAGCACAGTTGTTTCTCTCACTGATCACTAATTCAGACCATATTTAAGTAAGAATGCTAATTAAAGATCTGTTGGTCTTCACTGCTTTATGACAAAAAAAACCTGAGCCAGTGGTTGCACTGAACTAATTTTACTGACAATTGCTTGGCATCACAGTCTGCTGAAACTTCAGATTTAGTGAAAACGTAACAGTACTTTGATCAATTCTGAAATATGCCCAAGCACTTAATTTTGTAAAGCATCTGTTACACACTGACTTTTCAAATGCTAAATATTTCAATGCATACTCTTATTCTGTTGAAAATTTCGATTTATAATATTCAAAATCTTGCATGACATCCTGAGAAATATTGAAGACAGATGCAAAATTTATTCTGCTAGATTATCTTTAAAGCTAAATTTCTCTTGAAAATGAAAGTGCTTAATTTTCTTATAATACAGTTTTACTTATCTGTGGAAAATTATTGGATATTCCATTAGCTATAATTACTTATATACTAATAGTAAGTTATAAAGCTAATTGTATACTCATTTCACTGTTTGAGATCTCTGCTGTCAACTCCCAAGCAGAATTCTTGAGAAGCCTATGTTATGGCATTTGCACAGAAAAGTAACAGATGTGTTTTTACCTGCTGCCCTACGTAAAAATGAAGGGGCTCATGGATCATAAATTGCAAGCCCAAAGGCTATGGTAAGTGGACATAACTCTTGCAGTTTAACTGTGCCATTACAGTATGAGTTTGCACAGATACTGTAGCAAATTTCATCGCTACACAGCAGAATTCTTAACAGAAGGCTCGGCTTTTACTTATAAGTGAAGCTATAGCAACTTTTGAAGTTCTAAGGATAGTACCAATCTATGCCTTTCATATCACTTTAAACGTGCTTTGTTGAAGATAACAGAAGAAAGTCTCCAGAGACTATGTAGTCTCATGTGTGATTATTATTCAGCAGCATATACTTGCCTAGATCCTGCCGTCTGCTGTATTATAAATCAGTATTAGTATTCTGCTACCTGACACCTCCTGAAAACTGTGACTGGATCTTAGGGGACAGTGTTTGCTATAAATGATTTATTCCGAGTTATACTGCTTGCTTTTCTGTTATCAGAAAGAGCTAGAACAGCCAGACCCTTGTGGCACATTGCTTGATTGGACTTAGATTATTTCAATCTCTTTGCTTTATACCTATTATCTTTGTCAGTACTCAAAAGGTAGTTTTAAAAAAAAGGAAAAAATATTTGAAGTTTTAAAAAACTATTTTCCTTACATATTAATAACACCTTTGTAAAATTAACTTTTTTAGATCCCAAAGTTTCACCTACCAAGAATATACATCTTTTAAAAAGATTTTAAAAAACTTAACTGATTTGTTAATTATTTTTCCATTCCTGGTTATATTGATTATATCCCAGAGTACTGCCATCTGTGATGAACTAACTTAGAAGTAATAAAAAAGTTTAGTTCTGATCTTAGTAAACTTATCGGCCTCCTCTGGGCCTACCCTTGTACAAATTATTTTTATTTGTTGGCATAGCTTCTGTTTTTCCTGGTCTTTTTTTCAATTAAGTTTGAGAGACACCAAAACATTCTGATAGAAACAGTTAAGTGGAGAATTGAGGTCACCACTGAGCCTCTGACTCAATTTCACTGCCGTGTTAGCCTGGTTCTCAACTTAGTATTTGATCCTAACCTTCCTGGCAGTCACACTACCTGCCCTGTGGCTCAGAATCCCCGCAAGAAGCAGGGAAAATTCCCAAATAAGAATACTTTAGTCTTAGTCCCCTATTTTCTGCTACTTTTTAGAAAAACTTGGATTGGAGGGAAGAAGAAATAGTGCTCACATTGCCAGGCATCAGTCTGCTCTGGGAAAAGGCAACTACCATCACGGCTGCCAACCAGCTGGAGGCAACACCACCACTGTATGTGCATTGCTCTTCCAACCCATTTCAATGCAGGATTCTGCTAACAGCTTCCACTTTCTGCTGAATGGGTGGAAGAGAAGAGATGTTTAAACACAAAGTTTAATACCTTAGTGTGTTTCCAAGCTAGTTTGTTTCTTGCTAGTAAAGAGCAGGCAGCAAGTCCCTCTCAGGTGGTCACTGAGTTAGGAAGCCTGCTCCTTAAAATGCCCACTGTGTCCCAGATTGAACAGGCACATCTGTGAGCTTAAGTGAAATTCAATTCAGTCTTGGGTCAGGCCAAGTCTTGAGCCACATTTGCATTGTAGGACATAGCCTTAGACCTTGCTCATCCACCAGGACTGCCCCACCAATGATTGTCACCAACACACTCAGGTTCCAGGAGTTCATACCCTATAGGCAGTATAGACACAGTCATTACATACGATGCCATTAAACTTCTGCCAGAAGAAAAATCTAAAATAACTGCCTCTACAACAGGCTTTTTGAAAAGCTAGTACAGCAGTCCACTAACATGTTCCATATTAGTAACACAAATTTGTTTTCGCAGCCAGACATGGCATTGCATATTGTTGTGAGATGGCCTTTACGAAGACAATAATAAATCACAAATACCCTTAATAGGATAATACTACCATGAATGTAAAAAGAAATAAGCATCTGTAACTCACAGATTAAAAGAGGCAGCATATTTAATATGAAACAATGTAATGTAACACCAACGTGAGACGAGAAGATTACAAATTTCTTCAATTAGTCATACAGCCAAACCATGAACACAAATATTCAGTATCAGCTCTCTGATACATAGAGCGTATCAGAAAATAGGTCAAAATAAAGTATCTCAGGATTGCTCAAACAAATGACAGTAATATGAAGATAATGTTTTTTCTCTTTCTTAGTATACGATCACGATGTTAAATTCTGACTGTATTTATCAAGCAACTTCACTATTTGTTACATTCCTTTTTTATGCTGTTATAAGACTAATTCTCCCAAGTTTGGGAGTGGGTAAAGAATGGGATATATCCTCTCATAAACTAGCTATCATTGCAAGACAGAAAGGACCTTCAGGAGACTAATATTTTTCTTGAATTATTAAACTCCAATTGGCCAGTACAAAAATCAATGGTGCAGTCTGAGCCTCATCTTATACAAGAAAACACTCTCTTCACACATTATAATATATTTCCTCACGTCCTTTGAGTTTCTCCTGTGGCCATTATTATGCAATAGCCATGCAAGAATCCCAAGGGTAAACATGTCTGATTTAGTAAACACACTGGATGTGTCTAGATTTTTGTGTCATCTCTTTGACTTCAGCTGTGTGGCATGGCCATACACCTTACTCGTGGGGATCACAGATTTCCTGTATTTTAAGACACATACACAAGTAAATTTTGTGAATCAAAAACTGTCAAACATTCTTGCCAAAATTGTTCACTTACATAATCAAAGAGAAAAAAAACTCAAAGTCCACAGGATCAAAGCCCAAAGTACCATACCATGAAAGCAAACTGAATGAGTTTCTGTCAACTGATGCATTGTGTATACCCATTTGTCCTGCTCTTGTATTGAGCAGCTCAGAACCAATCCTAAATGCAAAGTGAATGTGAGTGATTCTAATTGTAAAGAATACCACTTGAGAAGAAACTTCAGCCTGTGCCATCTATTCTCTAGTAAACATTAAATCATCAATAATTTTAAAAAACATTCTGGCACCAGCAGTTTGAAGTCCAATTGGAACTTACACTTACAATTGATTATTATAAAACCTCGGTCTTTCAATTATAATGACTTGAAGGTCTTTCCTGTACCAACAGAGCCAGCACCTGTCTGCTCGCTCAGTAGCAGTATTGGCACTCGTGAAACAAAGAATTCTGTAATTTTTCACCCTCATTCTTCTCAGCAGTTGCTGCTAATGAAAATGATAATCAAGAGACCTATGTTATGTTACAATGGGGAACCAAGATAATAGAAATTTCAATATTCAAGCTGTATGAAATAGTTTTGATTTAACTCATTTGCAGATTATTACGCATTTTAGAAAGAAAAAAATAGGCTATAGCTAATAATTCATGGTGTCCCAAACAATTCAGCAGTGAACTTTTAAGTATAGAACTGGGGACTTCACATTTAATATTATTAAATTTTATCCCAATACTACTTACGTATATTCTGGGCTGCCTTTGTACTTATGCTTCAAACCATAATGCTTTTAGAAAATGTATTTTGTATAATTTCATTTGACCCAACCCAAGGTAATAAAGAAAACATTGCATACAACAGGCCTCTTTCAGTTCAAGACACTGCCTTTTAATGCAAGCTGTTGTTATCTACCATATACTCAATCCTAATTTATATAAGGTTCATCTTCTTCAATTTAACACGTCATTTTCCACCCAAACCCAAGAGATGCATTTCTGAAGATCAGATAGATTAGATCTATTCTACTGTATTTGCTTAAAAATATAATTTTTTTAACAAAGAAAAACAACTTCAATTGGACACAATTATTTTTTGAAAACCCATCAGTTTTATCCTGGTTCTCATATACACATTTGCATTATGTAATTCCCTCTTTCAGTTGTTTGTATTCAAATTTGACACGGGATTAGTAATTTCATAGGTCAAATCACTTCAGATTTGGGAGATACTTAGAATTTTGGGAGATAAATTTTCAAAATCCCCTGACTTCGACATATGAAGTCCCTGAGTAATGTTTCCGCATTACAGCTATTATAGTATCTGTTTGTGTGTCATACCCAATAGCCATTTTGCCTATCTTAGTATTCAAAATTGCTGCCCTTACTGAAAATTGAAATTTTTCCTATTAAATCTTTTTACATGTAGTACTGTTTTCTCCAATTATCTCTAAGACAGCCTGATAAGTAGCCAACACCAAATGCATTGCTGGCTATTACCAAAAATAGGGTTCCTTCAACACGCTGAAGGCAACAGTTGCTGACAGAAGTTAAGTAGCTGTTTAAATCTTTGTGATATCTTCCATATTTCAAGAGCTACAGCACAGTGGAGTTTTCAGTTGCCCTTTTCCAATCCTTTTTTTTAACCCGATTCCTATTTAGGCCTGATTATAAGAGATGTTTCATACTCAGTCCTGACCAAAAGCCTTTGAAAGAAATTCCCTTAATTTAGTCTGGTTTGTTTTTTTTCTTTTTTTTCCTAACTAGTTTGAAATATCATACCACACGATTTAGCAATATCTGGCAAGAAAAACTATTTATAAATGTTATTCCTAATAACCCTCTGAAGTGCTGCTTTTTGTCTTTAATTCTTGTAGTTCTCCAGCTGTGAAACAAATTTCTTTTTCTAAAATATTATAGACCCTCAGAACTACAAGCATGGAATAAAAGGCAGGTGCTAGTCTCAGTGCTCAGGCATCTTGCCCTGGAATGCTGTAGTTAGAAGATTCCCACATAACTTGATTCAGCATGTGTTTTCCAAGAAGAAAATGGAAGTAACTTGAGGAGGATCAGAATTACTGATTCTCTAAAGCGTTTTCCCTATCCTCTCCTTTGAGAAAAGGTTTATTTTAGTAAAGACTGAAGCTCAATTGCAAGAATAAGAGCAGCTTTTTCCTTTAAAGGAACTCATCCCCCAGCTGAACAGTAATACAAATTCATCCTGACTCCTATGAATGGCTTCTCAGAATCGATTCACTGGCTGCTGACCATTTTATAAATTGGCCAGCTTAAATTCAGCAGACCAAGCTGTGAGGAAAAGTATTCTTAACTGAAGATGAACACTGACATGTATTTCTGTCATAAAACAGTGGAACACACTTACTTTGTTATAAATTATCTCTAAATTATCCAAATTTGCATCTTCTGATATTTCATCAGAAAAGTTTGTACAATGGACTCAGTGTTTCTGAAGAATGGTATTTGTTCTTTTATTGAAATGTTGCCCTCAGAAAACATAGTTTGTTCCCATCCATAATTCAGACTTCCCTTCGGAAAAGGCAGAAGCTGACTGTTCAAATATATTGAAACTATCATAGCCTGCAGCACCTGCTGCAATGCATTATTGATACTCAGTAGTGGCACCGACGCATTTCTATGAGCATATGCCGTCCTCCCTATTGGAGAACTCTAAATGGAAAGATATTTCCTGTGGACTTTCTTTTTCTGATACTTTCCCAAGATGGATACTTGAAAAGAATGACCTCTGGACAACTGTAAGTTCAGGCTAGAGTATCTTGAGGAAGCATCCACAGTTTTTTATTACTATTTTATTACTATTGTTTTATATACTTTAAAAATGTATTTATTTTTTCACAACCCATCTTTTCCTTTGCACTGCAAGGGAAGGGAGCCAGGTCAGAGGGAGTCAGCAAGGCTGGCAGAGCTGTGCCCTCAGTTGGTGCACTCACGGATCTGGCAGAGCTCCATGTAATTCCACAATTAGTATGTATGTATGGGATAGTTTCTATAAACCCTATCCAGCCTCTCTGAGGTCTGTCCTAGCAGCTCCTATTTTTGATGCAGTCAGTCAATTAAGTATTTTCTTTTGGGACTAAAAGGAATTTTGCTTCTTACTAAATTAGAATAAGGCAGGGTTTTCCTCTCAAAATAAAGCTCAGTTCATTGAGCACTACCTAGGCCTGTCTGAAAAGCAGTTCAGGTTCCTGACAAAACGTGAAGTGCCCTGTAAGAACTGGGTTTATGTTTCATTAAGATTTCATTCAAAGAAAGTGTGCTGGCAACCCTCAGTCCTTTAGATTACATCACTCATGACATCACCATTACAACAATAAAAGCCAAGAGCAGAAATGGAGAGGAATGAATCTACAATATGTAATTTATTGCTGCAATTTTTAGATCCCAAGTGAGTTAATTTCAAAAAGCTGTAGGGTAATTATTTTGTGTTTTGCTTTTTTTCTTCTTGACTGGAACAATGAATCATTAAATAAGTGAGAGCTTGATGACACCATGCTGAAGAGAATTGTCTAGCATCAGTAAGCAGAGAAAAATCTGATTCTGATAGCAGCCTCATCAGTTACTACATAATTTAAATGGAAGTTTGATAATCCTAAAGGGTTTTAGAATCTCATCTAAACAGCACCATTACTCATTCTCAAAACATTTTATTGCAACTGAAGACTGCTTTTATGCTCTCAGATAAATTTAACGGGATCCCTGTAATTTTATTTTTATGTAAATATGTATGCCCCATATATAATAAAATGGATCACTGCTAAGAGTTTAAAGAGTGTAGACTTCTACAGTTCTTTTTGCATAGCACATGAGCCCTCGAATAAATCCTAGACCAATGAACTACTTTTCATTTGAACAGATCCACTCCTCTCTCTCCTGCTTCCTAAGCAAGCAGTAATTACCATTTCCAAAATTCATACTCAGAGTTTAAAAAGCATTTAAAAAAATATTTTAAGCAGCTTCTATTTTAGCCTTCTATATTGGGAGACAATGAAATCTGTGAAGTATGACCCTCGTGTTTCTAACCGCCATGCCCACATCCCCTGTACCTACTGTTTGCTTTCATTAGGCTCTCTCTCTTCACTGAAATCCTAATGACTAATTGCTTGAAGTGAAAAGCAAAGTCCTTGGGTGAATGGCAGCAAACACATCAGCTTAGAAAAGCTTATGGTACTCACTTTGAAACCCAGGGAAATACCTATTTTGGTTGAAGCAATAAACTATACATTACTGCCAAAACAAAGCTAGTGCCAGGTTAAGTACACCGACATTTATTCAGAAAACCAGAATTTCAGTACATCAGTTGGAAAATGTTCTGATTTCACCTTGATTGTTATGGAATTCAAGACTGTAACATCATAGAAAATTAAAACGCTTGTACATTCACAACACCTAATGCATCTTGAGATATCCGCTTAAGTTCTTAGCATATAAAAAAGAAATAGTAAAGGCAAGTTTTGTTTCTTAAAAATATTCCAAATCCACCAAAAACTGGACATAGAACAGTGAATGATTATGAAGTACAAAGGTCTAATGACAGAAAAATATCCAGGGCTATAAAGGTTTAAAGTCTGATCAAGCTCACTCTCTAGCACTGTTCTCAGCTTTGTGAATGGGAGGGAAGTACTGTTTTACTACTTAAGGCTTAGTTTCTTAAGTAAGTTACTTAAGAATTTAGTTTCTAGTACATGCGTTCAGTCTTTCAAGAAATGCACACATCCTGTTCTTTTTTCACTTCTGTGAAAAATTCGTGTTTGAAAATCAGCACTACTTTTCATTTACAGAGGCTTGCAGTAGAGTGATATACATGTTTGACTGTTGCACCTGTTGCAGAATACAAGTGATGGATGATATTCATCTAGGGCAGATGAGATGCAAGTAATCTAGTGCTAAATGTTTTAATGCTGTTATTACTTACCCTGCCACAATACAACTCTTACAGTATATACACCACTGGGAAATTTCCCCAGAGTTGTGTACAAAAAAATACCATGTGTGGTCCGTATAAGAAGTTGAACCAAAAGACAGACAGAAGTGTCACATCATGGAAACATATTTTGATACAATACTCAAATTAAAATCTATAACGAAAAAGTGCATCAAACAAAAAAGCCTGGATAAGCATCATTAAACGTCAGCATCAGATTTTCTGTTCTCCACAGCTCAAAAAGAAAATCTGAACCAAAAAGAATGCATTTGTGGGTTATCCAATATCTCAGTAAAATCCTAAGCAACAACTAAAGAATTGATAAAACCTTTTTCAAAACTATGTCTTGTAGAAGCAGATTATGAGACTGACCTAGTACAAAGACCTCCATAGCAATTTGAGGTAGCTGAACCACAAATTCATCACTACCATAAAAGAATTTTCAAAATGACAGTCTACGCCGTTATTACATCTACAATAAGGTTTCTTAGTCTGGAAACAAGAAGTACTGGAACAAATACCAGCTTGGCTAACAGCACTGCCTGTAGGGTGGGTGTTTACTTGTGCAACTATGTCAGCCTGCTGAGGTACAGCGTTTTGGTTAGAAAAGGCATTCTCAAGCTGCACTAACTCACTCTTCTCACTGGTACAATCTTCCTACCAACGGCCACATTCACAAATCAGGAAGCACACTCACGCACCAGGAAAAACTTGTGAAACATCTCAAATGTACGCAGGCTTTGAAGGTTTCCTATTTTATTTTTTATGTGAAAAGTTCGGTTCAAATAAACAGCTCTTAAGGTTTATGGTGGTCAAGTTTTTGATCAAATGAGCTCAAACACATTTGTCTTGAACTGATTCAAGATCTGCTAGGTTAAGTATAAAGGGATTCAGATCTTGGAATTATCTCCTGTCTCTTCTCTCATTCCCCTGAATTCTCATTTGTTTACATGTGAGACGTTACAAAGAGTAAGAAGTCAGCAGCATCTATGAAGACCGAACAGATTACCTAGGGACATTTCTAGTAGATTTTTGCCAGTAAAAATAAAAATTACTTCATATTGTCTTGCCTTTCAAATCACTTCTGTGTAGAACTCAGTCCCAAAAATAGTGAGTAGAGATAGACTAATGGTCTTTTTTTTAATAGACAAGAAATTCCTTAAAAGAAAGGTAATTTTAAGAAATTCCTATCCAAGGTTTATTTCCAATAATTGAAGAATTATTCCTGTCTCACCAAAAATCCCTGCCAACTTAAAACTCTTGGACAAATCACCAGAGCCCTTCGTTTACTAGCTTTGGCTATAAAGCTAGTATAAAACTAAAATTCTGCAAAGGTGTCACTCATGAACATCTCAACTAGTTGAAAATTGGCTGTTGATACCTAAGCTGCAAACAGATGTTAGCTTGCCTCTCAGTACTGCATTCTCTTACTGCTGGAGTTTCCTCAGTACTACAAGTGAGTCTCAACATTCTTGATAACAAATGCAATCATCATTAAGCCTTTCCTGAATGCACTATTCTTTTAGAAGTGTTGTGGTTTTTTTCCCCCCACACCCCAGTTTTAACATAATAAATGTCCAAACCTGTCATAACTAAAGCATAAAATGTGAGTCTGTTTTCATAAGTACGTGAAGTTACCAATTTCAGTGGAGGCATGAATTTGAAATTATGATATTAAATAAATAGTCCTTCCTGGTGATTCAAAATACTGTTTCTTAAATACTTTAGTTTGAACTGCTAAACGGAGCTGTTACAGCTGTTACAGATCAGTTGTAACGGTTTTCAAAGGGAAGTTCAAGGTTCAGCCATATGCATTAAGTTGCTGATTCTGAATTCAGACTTATTCTTGGCCATGTAACTCCAGCATAGATCAATGGATGAAGAAGGGAAATAAGCACTTGGTCTCTATTAACATGATCTACCACAGGGAACAATCCCTGCTTTTTTTAATTACTTCCTGGGAATACTCAGATATAAGTTCAAAGGACAAAATTAGAGAAACTTTCGTGTTAATCTAAGCCGCTCACCATTCGAAGCATTCTCGTAGGAGCTATGATATTAAACATGAGTTTAGGATAAAATTAAATGTAGGGCATCTTCTGAAATCAGGACTATATCTGCCCCAGAGCACTCATATATAGAATATACACTACGCACTATAAATAAGTGGCAAGAAAGACAAAACTCAACATGAAACCGTCACTTACTCATCACTTATTAAAACAAAAATTAAAAAATTACTGCAGTCAATCCGAATCTCACAGAAGTACATATTTTTCTTTTCTTTAGATGTGGCGCATTGAAGAGACAGTTCAAAACCAGTATGCCTGCTTGCAGATAGATCCCCTCCTCTGCTTTCCTTTCCCTCGCTCTTACTTCCTTTCACCCAGGCCAAAGTTACATTGACTGTGGGACTATTCACAGCAATGTGTTAAAACACAGATCTGTTCCTAGTCCTGGGCTGCAAGTGAGCTTTCTCATAATGAAGAAGGAATAAATTCATCTCTTGTGAGCAGACTACATAAAATGTCATATCTATTATTCTAGTTTCCTCACAGATTTAAGAGAAGTGAGACAGAGTTTTGAGTAAATGGAATTACAGGTTACTGCAGTGATTATAGGTTTATTACTATTCAACCTATCAGCTTCAGATTCATCAGATCATTGGACTAAGAAATCTAATTATATATTACTCTTCTACACAGTTCATTTTTACAGAAAGGCATGATGTCTCAACCAGACGAAACCAAATACGTGCAAAAAGGATTCTGCCTGGCACAGTTCTGTTTCATTTTTCATTACGTAGCACAAAAAAGTTTGCAATAAGCAGTTATGCTACAGTATTATATGGCATTAAGATGTCAGTGGCACACAGACAAAATCCAATAGACATTAAGGTAAGTTCAGGGTAAAGATCTATTCAAGGTAACATGATACGAGAGCGTTCCAAACAAAGGTGAACAGAGTTGTATACCAGTTCCTTACATAATCATGAAATTCTCAAATGGTCATTTAATCCACTTAGTTCTTGCCATCACAGTGATGCCAAGGAAACTTCCTGGTGCCAGCAATCTGGTCAATGACTACAAACCAGATGCTTAGAATAAATCAGCAAAACAAAACATCTGTATAAAGCAGTCCTCCAAGAAACAGGTTAAGACAAAATAAAATTAATTTTGTAAAAATTCTCCATTTATATTTTCTAGACCCATTCTTGTTCAAAAATATCCACAGAACCACCTTCACACCTACTTATTATTATGTATGCATTTCCTCCTTATTTCCATAAACTGTTCATTATTTTTCATCAACAAACTGACATGGAAACAAAGCACACAAAGCAGAGAGCTTGTCTTACAAAAGTTGGTAATATAAAATGAAGCAACCTCTTACGTATGTTAATCATTTGGCTGAGGGCATTGTGCTGCATGTTAGGAAAATACGCTTAATATGGTGGTGCTTTAGGTATGCAAGTGTATCTCAAATCACAGTAGAATAATTAGGGAAAGAGATTAAGTACTCAAATTACCTTTTTTCCCCACCATGATACCACCCACCCCCCCTTTTTTTGTTTGTCTGTTTTTAATGCAGTTAGAGTTGTATTATGTGGTATAATTTTGATCTAGTATTCAGATGTATTTATAAAGTGACAAATTTCATTTATTTGGTTTTATGATTCAGGTAATTGTTTCAGCAGCCTGTTTTCTTTCAGTTTTCCAGTCAAACCCAGGTTTTCTAAGACCCAGAATTCTAACTAGAAAATAAATCAATACAATACATAACTGATCTCCGATGGAAAGACAAAGAATATGGGGATTTATATCACACGAGCTAGGAATATTTTTATTTGCCTTTTCCAACAACAGATTTTTGAATGAGCAAGCTTCATTCAACTGCCTACTGTGAAACTCCCCAGTCATTTTCTCTAATGCCCTGTAATCCACTTTGTGCATAACATTTGGAATACCAGAATGGCAAACACAAAGCTCACAAGGATAAAAAAAAACCCTGAGAGATCAAAGTATTTTTCATCCAGATCCTCCCATGAAACAAAGATAGCATCAAAACAGCAACACATGCATTTTAGGATTATGCAACAGACTTAAAGCAACAAGAAGTTTGAAAGATGGGAGTTTAAAAAGTAATGTTGACACACTCATATATGAAACCATTTATGCAATTTCTTCAACTGCTGAAGTACTAATGACAAGACTGAAGATTAGAGTATGGTTGCAGAAGTATGCTTTCTTAAGCTCAATGTAAGTACAACTTCTATATCAATCTTATTCTAAATCTCCACCTGTATGTCCTTTTAAACTTACGGAAAAGACGGACAGAAAAAGTGTTCTGAAAGCTAAGAAAAAACACAGAAATACTACTGGAATGCCAAAAGACACAGCCATATATTCTCCTTCCAGTTTTGTTTGATTGTTAAAAACAAACCAAAACAAACAAACAAAAAAACCAACAAGATGAGGCGAGATGGAGATTGGAAGTATGAAGCTGCAAGTTTTTCACCACAGGACTCAGATTCCTGTCAATAACATCAGTGATGTTAATCAAAAAAATTAATGCAAGACTGATTGGTTTTAAGAGTTACTAACTGCATTCTGCCTTCTAGCAGGACATAAAAAGTCAAAGTTACATAAAAGCTAAATTCTGAAATTAAAAAAAACAAAAACAAAAACTTTGAAAGTAGAAATGGTGTTCTGAACATCAAAAGTACACATTCAGAAGTATACAGACCGCAGGTAAAAATTACTTTTGCAGAATGCATACCTGCTGCACATGCGCTAATACAGCAGAACATACCAGCCTGAGCTACTTTCACATGATTAAAGAATTCTACCTACATCTCACAAGTATTTTAGTTTGTATTCGTTTTTTCTGTAATGCTAGCAAGTCAAAGCATATTCCATTTCCTGAATTAGGTCTTTCATTTATGGGGAGGAGGGAAACTGAGTATGAAACTTTCTCCTCTTATGAGATGGGAGCTGCTGCAGTGCCATTCTGGAACCAACCCTACAACTGATGCACAAAGTGCCCAAGAAATGGGGGGAGGAAGCTTATTTAGAGTCAGCATAGCCACCAAAAACTGGGTGTGAAACTAGAAGCATAAATTACCATAAATTTTAGGCACCTTTCATCTTGAGTGTCTAATATGAATTGCTTTTGATGTGAACTTACCCTCTCCAAATAGGATTATATCTATTTCTTAATCTCATCATTACTCAGCTTCACATGTTTTCCAGTATTTACTGAAGCAACACAAAAACTCCCAAACTCAGCTAAAAGAATAGTAGTAGCTTTCCCTATGATGTCAGTGAAAAAAACTTAAAAGAATTATTTGTTAACTCTTCCCTGAATAGTTGCAGAGGTGAATTAATAGTCTCCATTGTTGCTGTTGCTGACCATCCTCTGGTCTGTCTCACCTCAGGTTTAGGCTGCCGAGCTCTGGGAATCAGTAAGGAGTCCATAAACCTAGCAGCCAACTGAAGCACAGACTAAATACATTTCATTCCTTTTTATTACATATTTATACATATTATTAATCACCTATAGGGTTATTTTTAAGTTTTTGTTCAGGATTATTTTAAAACTCATTAGTTCAGTGGCCAGATTCTAGCCCTGTAAGTTCTAAATGAGATCCAAAATGAACCGTGAAAACTTAGGAGAAGGGAAAGGGGTATCCAGGGGCCTTTATAACTGACTCTGGATCCAAGAAAAGAAAGAAAAAGAAACAGCATTCCAGCACTGAACTGAAACTCTGTAATGTTTTACATGATCGGTAGTTTTACATCATCTTGTTTTTGTAATTGACGTTTTTTTTCAACTGTACATATCATAGAAGTCACATACACTTGGTTATCGTGACTTTTCAAATATGAATTATTAAACTTGTAATTGATATCAGATCTTCGTTGAGTTACAGTCCTTCCACTCTTTCATTCCTCTAGTTTCAATTAATGACTACTTTTTTCCTCTGCTCTTTTTTGGAACTGTTTTGCAGATGTGGCTATAGTGTGACAAGCTATACTACACAACAAAATGAAGCATATATTTGGAAAAGTTTTTAGGCAAGTTCATAAAGCCTAGAAAATATCCCAATATTTTCTGTGATAAAGACATCTGTGCCAGAGCAATCCACGCATACGAACTAAGCACAGCTCTGCAGACCTCTACAACCTCTGCTATCTCCATTCTCCAAAAGCAATGCTAGCAACACAAAAGAGCAATATCTGTTTCATTTCAGATTCCTGCTTCAGCAGTAGGCTACATAGTCAACAGGTAGTCCCTAGGTTTCTATTTATATTTTTCTTAAAAATCGACAATCGTTAATAATTCATTTCATAAATCATATTTGGATGCCATCATGAATGATGTCACCTTCAGGACCAAAAATGATGAGTGACTTCGATTACATACTTGGTAAGTCCTCATTCTGTCTCAGTCTCTGCTTATCATGAGCTGTCAAACCTAATTTCCTGCCAGAGCTCTGCTTGATGTCAGATATCAAACCATGCCCTTGAAGCTCACAGAGCCACCGCTTACTTTTCTGAGACAGTGCTCCCCCAACCTTCTTGAGGATGCAAGAAAAAGGGTGACATTTGTGGTTTTGCATCAAACAAAGAAAGCTAATCCAGCAACTCATTTGTAAACAGTTTGTTTAAAAAGCAATCCCAAATGATTAAGTGATAAATAAATCTGCAAACAGCAGAAATTTCTGCTCTTTCTGTCCTTGAACTACTTTCCACCAACTTGGTAACCAGCAGCTTTGTTCTAAGTTATTGAATGTGACCGTTTTGCATATAAATTCACCTCTGCTGTTAAATTTAAGTTTACTTTAAATGCTATATTCCATGAAGCAGACTCAAACGTTTGCCGTCAATACTGCTTATAAAAGACGTCTTTTAGAATAGTAGTCTCTGACATAGGTATTTTCTAGAAAGTGAAAGAATTCTTTATAAAAAGTATAATTTCTATTAAGTATTCCAACTCCCTTATAATATTCCAACTAATTCTAGCCTCTCTGAAGTATGACCAAGATATACCATTAAAAAAATCCCAGCAGCACTATCTTACAGTAAAGATGTCCAAGGGTAGATACTAATATTACAAACAAAAATACCCTGTATGTATAAAACACTATTTCCAGGCCTATAACATGCTTGTAAGGTACATACACAGATCCATCTATGGAAGGCAAGGTCCTGTATCAAAACGGAACACGCACAATTCATGCATATTCTACAAAGCAGTACACCCTCTGTTTTTAGAAACCAATGAGCTCTGTCAGTCTTTACAGATTAGATTTCTTCTGTTCCAACTTCCAGGATATAATGTTAACTACTTTGTCTCTGTATTTACTTATGCTTTGCATGGCAATGGAATTTTAGTCACGTGAACCCAGTTACGGAAAATAAAAATAGCTCATACGTGACTATTACAGTATGCCTTCATTTTCACTTCGTCATCACTTCTCCGTGATATTTTATATCTCCTCAAATTTATCTGAGGTATTCATATGCTCTTCACTAACATCAAATCTGCACTGTTTTGAAGTGTTTTTATGATGAAAAACATTTATACAAATCTAAGAAAAAATACATATTTCAAGTAAAGGGAATCACTAAAACAGACTATTTTATGCACTTTCCCATTAATGCTATTTTTAATGAAGAGTGAGATGAGCTACAGAAGTTGGGTTACAATAATTCTAATTAGGATTACAGGTTTTTTTTTTTAAATCAAAACAATAAACCAGTTTCTACTACCATTTACAAAAAAATTGCAATTAAAAAGCTTTTCAAATTCACAGAATTAATTGAAAGCAGACAATAGCTTCATAGAGATAGCTAAATATGTCTTCAGAAAAGTTATTTGGAATGACATAACAGTAGAGGTGTAGCTCCCCAAATTTTACTGCAATTCTTAAATTTGCAGTTATAAAAACTACATGTTCTAGATTTGATCACTTTGGCTCCTCCTGCTCTGTAGACCTACTGGTAACCAAAAAAAGGCAGTATACTCCTGTGGAACTGTAGCAACCCCAAGGTCATGTTATAATTCCATTTGTAGCAGCTCCTAACAGTTCTCAAAGAACCACCCCAATACCTGCAAGAAAGAGAGAACAACTGTTTGGAACAGTGGACCAAGAACAACAATGTGAGCATACATCTTCCTACAACGCACAGCAGGAAAGTTCTTAAAGGAGATGGGGTGCAAATGAGCTGTGACAGAAACTTTGTTCAATCCCCAAGACTCAAGTTTTCCTTTTATTCGCAGGTACCTGGAAGTGAAGTGACTTTGATGATTACAAAAAAAGTTATCAGAGAATGACTGTTTTAAATGGAGGGGAGAAATTGAGCTCTTTTTGTTGGGACAAAGCCTGTCCTGACCCTAAGGCTCCTCTATGCAGGCTTGATCCCTCAAGACATGGCAGAACAGCCACTGATTAAAAAAAGAAAAGAAAGTGCAAAAAGAAGGAAACCACTAGGAATCAATGAATTTATGTGAGTATCTTTCCTGATTCTACTGGCTGGAACAAAGGAGGCATCGTAAGAAGCTTCATTTTATGATTCTATGATTCACAGAGGACCTCTTTGTAACATATTGCAGCAATGAAACAGGCCAAGTATCTTGACAGTATTGTACTATGACATATTTGACAGGGTAGAGTAGACTTGCAACTTTACTTCCAGTGAAGCTATACCAATTCATATTGGCTGAGAATCTACCCCATTTTTATAAGACTTTCAAAGAATCACCTCTAGTACAGTGCAGATGTATCTCTGCAGAATTTCAGGTCAGACTTTGCGTATAGAGAATTAGTTACATCTCATAATAACATTATTTCCAGATGTCTGAAAGAGATCAGAAGAAAACTAACATGTGAGGGACTGAATATACTGGGCACTCTTAAATATGCAACAAGAAATTCATCAAGTTTAAGAAAAGGGAATGTTTCCTACAAAAGACACAGTAAAAAAAAATGCAAGATTTTAAAGAGAAGTTGTTCACCTTTTTCCGCTTGACAAGCAAGCATATACTCTCCTTCTTCACAGATTATGTTAGAGACTGATACCACAAATGGACCAAAACCCTAACAAAGAATCAGCATTCACAGTATTTATTTTTTTAAAAAGAGGAGTTGGTACCAAATCATCATTTAAAAGTTGCCAATACTTCACTCATTAATTTGAACAGAGATAAATTATGAAAAATTGCTATCTGCTTTCCAAAAGCAAATATTTAGCATGCCAGAGCGTAATGTTTCTCCACACTGTTTGCAAGACAGCTCTTGCTATTGCAATCCTGACTCTCACAGTTTCAGTCCTGAGTCACAGAAATGCACTAGTTCCATGCTGCAGCTGCCAGTCATGTAAGTCACATCTCATAAGGTCTTAACTTATATCCTAGTCTTGGTTTTGTTACAAGCCCTGGGCTCCTGAACAAAGTTATTTTCATTTCAAAGAAACTGATATAGCTGCCAACGAAGAGGATTTTGACATATATCCTGAAGGATCTGGGATATGTCCTTATTTGTACAGTGCCACTGGCATTTTATAATACAAAAGAAACATGTACCTATATAAGTTTATTTCCTGAAATGTGTGGAATAAAACTAGAATACAACAGGACAAAGACAGAAAAAAGACCTTCCACTTCAATGAGAGGAAATTATAGGCAAACCCAAGGCAACTACCTCCCGACCCAAATAACCAAGCAACAAAATAGAGATAATTTTGTGCTTCTCCATTGCACTGTCAGGATCATGTTCAGGTAGTTGATCATCCTGCTGGCATTTAAAAAGTATTTTGAAACTGAATAGGAAAAAAAAAACCCAGAAGCCTAATTAGAAGGTAACAAGTAAAATTTTCCTGGAATTCATTTATGGATAGGTCTAAAGTACTAAAAGGTAGGCTAAGTCAAGTTTTCTTATGGAATAGGAATTATTAAATTAATAATTAAGTACTTTGATTCTTCTATGCCTACATTGTGCCAATAAGAATTGGTTCCATGCACTCACTCAAAAGGAAGGCACATGCTGACAAGAGATAAAAGCTTCATAAATACTCGTTGTAACACTTCCTAGTTGTATAGTTTGATCCAAAACGGCTTAACAGTACAGGAAGACCATGTTGGACATGCACTTGGAAAGTCTATGGATAAGATTAAAGAGAACTTTTTCACTGAGTGGAACTAATCAAGAGTCAAAGAGAATACACCACATGCAGCTTCTATGTTGTGGATAGCTTTACTGTGAATTACCTAAACAAACTCTAAGCAAGCTTTCCCCTTTTATTAATCTTATTTCTAGGTGATGACGAGCTTCTTTTGTATGGCTTTTTCTGGAGAGGTTTTGAGGTTTGAAAAGTTCTCCTAGGTTCTCCCAATATGAGTTTTAAGCAAATAACCAGCTGACACATTTTAGGATGTGACCTAATTTAAGATCCCTTGTGAACCATTAATTAATTCATCATGTTGATTTATTCCACCCATTGCCTGCTTTGTCTATTCCCATTACTTCCTAAGAAAATTAAAAATTCTTTTAATTATTAAAGACTAAAGAAGACTTATAAAGTCTTTAATTTATTAAACTATTTTTCATGGATTACAAATACCTCATACACAAGTGACTTCTCTATATTAGTTCCAATAGTAAGGTATTTCATGCCCTCCGTGTTCTAGCGTAATCCACTCAAAGACTGACTGGACATATTACTAATTCACACCACTGTCCACAAGATGTTAGTTGTAGCTTATTCCTCTGACTACAATTGAGAAAAGCAAGCTTATTCAGTGGACCTGTGATGATTTAAACAAGGTTCAGAACATTGCAGAACAAAATACATATTTCTGACTGTCCACTAACCATGATACATTACTAACACTTCAAGGAAACAACTTTATAAGCAAGCTCTATTTTTAAAACACAGCTAGCATCTGTTCCTTATGTTTCAAAACTCAGCGTATTCCAAATTTCATTCATTTGGACAGCGAGTGCAGTTAGAAGGGTCTCTCAAGGGAAGTGTAAGTGGGTCTAATATTACTCTAAGCTGCTCAGGAAAAAGTCCCATAAGTGAAGAACTGAATTTCACTGTATTTCTAGAGTTGGAAGGGACCATAGAGATCATCTAGTCCAACTCCCCTGCTGAAGCAGGATTGCCTAGAGCATGTT
>JAOXNO010000063.1:16433600-16487567 GCA_028565335.1 Limnodromus scolopaceus
TTTAGAGTTGGAAGGGACCATAGAGATCATCTAGTCCAACTCCCCTGCTGAAGCAGGATTGCCTAGAGCTAGAGCATTTCTCCTTAGAAACTTTTTTTTTTTAAAGCCATTGCTCTTCCTACAGTTTTCATGGCAATAAAGACTGAAAGTTTATGAAACATTTGTGGACTTCAAATGTTTAATGTGTAATGGATTTAATTAAAGTGTGTTAGATACTATTTTCAATTTTTGATGATTTACAGTTCATTAAGGATGAAGGGAAAATAATGTAGTTTAAAGAAGCGAGCACAGCTCACTGAGCAGGTAACTCAATAAGATTTTTATAAAAATACTCCCTGGAAATGCTAGGGTGGGGGTGGAGAGTGGTGGGGTCTGGTTTCTGTTGTGGAATTTTTTTTTCTTTCCCCTCCTTTGGTGGTGTGTCAGGAATAAGAGAGGATGGTCCAAGTGAGACACGATAGAAACTTACTAGTTAAACTAAGTCCAGTATACGCACCGAGAAGAACAAGGGAACTCAGTATTGTTGTTGCCATACTGTGTGAGTACCCATGAGAACCTGATCTTCAAAAGGAGGAAAACAATCAGAAGAAGATGCAACAATGTGGTTGCCTATCAGGCAACTGCTGTTAGCCAAGCCAGAGCATGAGTCTGATGAGGCTTGCTGCATGTGCTGGCCACACGTGCAGCCACCCTAGGTGGTACCTTCCCACGCACTCCGGTACAGGATATGAGGGGCCTGTCTCGGGTGGAGGGTGAGAGAGACATGAGCACACCTTGAAGTTACAGGGGACACCCTGAAGGTGCTGTGCCTACCTCCCCCCTGCTGTACCAATGCGGCTCCTTGCCATCCTGCTGCTCGGCAGTGCTGCTACTATCTTTGGATTGGTAAGACTCTCATAAGTAACTGCTGTTTGTTGGTAAAACTCTCCTAACTTTTGTTTGTTGGTAAAACTATCCTAAGTAACTTTCGGGACAATTGGGAATTGCTTATCAAGGCTTCACAATAAAGCCGAGTTAACATTTTGTTTTTCATGTGAGCTCTCGTTTGTACATTAGAATCTCTCTAAAAGAACCAGTTACAGGTGGATTTGTTTTTTCACATTTTCATCTTTGTTGCCTGAAATGACAAACACAAACTCTTCCTTCTTGTATATATACCCTGACATTTCTCCCTCCTCTTACACATCTATTTCTGCTCCAAGAATACAGGGTCTAGCACAGGCATAAACAATTGGGTATCAGCAGTGCTGAAACAGATTGAGCAGCAATATGCCACAGCCAAAACACTCCTTGCCCACTGTTACCAACAGTTGGAGTCAATGAGAAAGACATAAGAGACACAAAGGATATTCTCTTTCATGTTTGAGCTTTCCACACCAAAATACAACTGAAACATCAATAAAAGATGTAGTCTGTGAGGGCTTCTGAAGAGCAGCTCAAAGCCTGCCCTTTGCCATTTAAAATTAGAGACAAGAAACATAAAAGGACACTTGCAGTTTCATTCTAGTATTTTTTTTTTTTAAAACAAAACTGCTGATTCCATTCAGCTTTCTACTTCATTGCTTGCCAGATACTGGGTTGGAAGGAAAGCAAAGTCCTAAAGATATCTAGTGTCACTTTCAGAATTGCTACTTGACAATACCCATGTCTGATTTCTGAAGAAATGAAAATGCCAAGGTTTTGTCCATCAGTCCCTTCTTTCCTCCATAAACAAAGGATTCTAAAGATCCAAAGTTTCAACAGTGTTCAACAGGTTTAAAGGCTGTGTACAAATATGCATGTGTACAATTTTTTTTCCAAAATTAATGAGATGAAGGTCTGTGGCTTAAAAATACATTTGGATTTCAAAATAACATTAATTTCTACATATAACCTCTCTGCTTTTAAAGAAAAGATGTTGATTAGCATTAGCATGTTTAACTATTCTTCCACTTTCTGCAAAAATTGTCAGCTGCTAACAACAAACAAGGTTTTTTTCAATACATACAGAACCAGGCAGATTGCTTATGCACAGCCAGCTTTGAGTTCAGTTTCAGATAGTTCTTGGCCATTTCCTGGATTTCTGGTCATATCACACAAGGGATATATGGTAGAATAAATGCATATGTGACCCACAGCAGATACAGGTTCCTAGATTATCGATTTGCCACCATGTTTACGTCGAAGTAAATCTAATGATTTGCAATGCTATAGATGTGTTTTTTTCATTGTCGTACACTGACACTCATTTCATTAACTTCAAAATTATACCCTTGTTTCTTTGGGAAAAAGAATAATGCTCCCTAGCCTTATTCAGTTATTGTTTAAATTAGAGCTGAAGTAAATCTTTGTAGCATGTAAAAGTATCTCTGTATTTTTATTTTATGATGCATATTAAAAATGAAAATATCATGATCTGTTCCAAGATTTTTATCTGGAACATCTTCAACATTCTGTTCATTGGTGGAATTAGTCCTAAAGCTTTCCAATGACTTTAAGTTTGTTTTTCCCCTGCATGCCATGTTGGCATGCTGCCACTCTTTTAAGTGTGGTTTTTCTCAGCTTTGCTATTTCTAGCAAAATGGAAAGGTGAAAACCTGAAAAAGTAAACAAACCATTTTTATCCAAAGCTGCATTTAGAAGCACCTGAAAGAATTAAAAAAAAAAAACAAACAAACATATCCCTAAATATAAATCAGTAACCATAATAATATATATAAGTAGAGTTTAGATTCATTGGCTTCCAAATCATTCTCTAAGTAGTTACAGGCAGCCACTCTAATCACCCTTGGCCTTTTCTCTACCAGACTGAGAGAACTCAAACTGCCCCCAGAGACCACATGCCCGCAAGTGACATCTATACAGCTCTCCACAGGCTCTACTCCAATTTTTCAACATTTCTCTTGAACTGGATACCGAGGGCCTCACCAGTACTCAGTGAAGGAGTACAATAAGTTTCCTTGTCTTATTTTTATTTATCATTATTTTGTGGATATTTTCTTTGCCACTTGTGATACAAGCTATACTAAAACCAAGCAAGTACAGGAGTTATCACACACAGAATCATACAGAATCTTAGTGGTTGAAAAGGACCTCTGAGATCCAACCACATTAAAAAAAAAAAACCAAACAAAAAAAAAACCCAGGAGTTCTTCACAGGCAGCGTATCTTTAAGTCGCAAATATTTGTAATAATTTTACTGTCCAATGACACAGAAAAGTAGAAGAATTACAGTCCCAGTGGTGAATGCTTTCCAGTTCAGCCATAGTCTGGCAGCAGCTGAGAGACAAAAAGATATGTTCAGACTGAGAATACCTCAATATGTACTTCTACAGCATAAACAAAAATAATTAAAAGCCATTTTTTCACAATATTATGTAGTATGACATTATCTGATTAACCATGAAGAGCTGCATCTGTAAAAGCAAAAGCCAGAAGGGAATACAAATATAAAGCTATGCTGAATATACTTAGCACTTTGACCTTGTAGACATCTCATGTTGAATTTGATTAAGTCCAAGCTTTCGTGCATATGCTTAACCATAGGCTGAAAAAAGCCTGAGACCAATTATACTTTTGAATAAGTTCTAATAACAAAGTCTTTTAAGATTCTTCCTGTCACATTGCAAACTGTAAAAGCAAACTAAATAAATATAGTATATTTTCCATAAGATATTTAAAAATAAAGGCTATTTTCCTCTACAATTTTTTAGCTTTATAAAAAAAAAAAAGTCACAGTAAGCTATGATTTTGCGTACAGCTGTAAACATAGCTGTTGAGCTCTTACATGCCCTAACAAGCAAAATCTATCTGGCAAGATACTGGAGCTCTATTGTTCTATGTAAAGCTCAAGGAACATACTTACAGTTAAACTATGTTGAAATCAACTGTGCCTCAAAGCACTTTTTTTGCTTTACTACCACCATTAACATGCCTCCCTGATTTATTAAGATTTATTTCCTTATTTAAGAGAGAGCTAGAATGAGACAAATTAGCAGACAGCAATAGCAGGTGATTACAAAAGCTTTACCTATTGCATGTTATAAAAAAAATGTGTTGTTCTTTGCATCTTTCTCAAAATTAAACACTAGACAACTTTTGATATATCATCATCGTAATTCCTTTCAATTAGAATTCAGAGAGTGATGCTGAAAAGAGTGAAGAGCTTATATTGAACCACTCCCATGGTAAGGATCATATCTGGGTGAGGACAAAGGTGTTTTGAGGCGGGGAGATTCGCCTTATTTCAGGATTGTCTACAGCACTGCTTTTCTTTTGCAAATGCAGCTCTCACTTGTCAGGAACTTCTATGCCTCTTGTATACGCTGTTAAGTTCATGCAAAGATTTGGGGACTGTTTCTATGATCACAGGAGGTATATAGTTCCTTCCTAGATGTGAAAACATTTGCTCAAATACTTTTCCCCCACAGGGATAATTTTGAACAGTCTGGTAGCTGGAAGTTGAATAGGTCATCAACACACTATATTGATTTCCACATGTTAATTTTTGTTGAGATTCTCCATTTATTTGTAAACTCTTCACAGTCTAGACCAACTGAATGTTGGAAAATACCTGAAAAGCTTCTTGAAACCTTGGTACCTCAGGGACTCATTGCAGGCTGAAATCATGTTAAGTTCTTAACAAATATTTCCATTGTGCCTTTTTTCCCTTCAATTCTTCAAAATCAAAGCAATGTTGACATTTTTTTGGCAGTTGAGAAGTGTTTGGGTCTTTTGGTTTTTTTAAGTATTCTTAGTAGATCACTACATTCATTCAATTACTAATCTCAATTTTTTTTGTGAGACAAGGTCACACTTTTGCAGAATTTAGGCAACAATTCTGAATGCCTAGTAAGGCCATTTACTTTTCAAGTAAAATGCCATCAATTTCAAGTGCAATTGTGGTACTAAAATCTCACTATTTTACAGTATCTGAGAGAAAGAGAATGATTCTATGCAATTTCTTCAAAATACCTGAAACTGCTAAAAAATTACTAACGTAATTATTGAAAAAGCAAGATTTGCAGGCTTAGAATTGAGCTTTTCACTGACTGAAAAGTACTGCGCTTTATTTATTCTAAAACCAACCTCCTACTATCTTCAATGAATACACCCCAATTTGAGCATTCAGTTCCACGCCCACCTTCCAGAAATCAGAGTCCTGACTTCTTAGTCTCTCCTTGGAAAGCAGCTGCTGCATCTTCTTAATCGTTTTAATTGCTTTCATCCATACCTTTTTCTAACTACATTATACATTCTTGAGATGCAGTAAACTGAACTGCACAGTGTTATAAACTTGGGAGTGCCAAGATTTTATACAGTGGTAAAGTAATGCTTTTTAGGCTTGAAGAGTCGTATGCCATGTTTTAGGGTTATACACAATGGATCAGTACAGAAAGGAAGGGGAGTAAACAGAGTTTTATTCATTAAAATTATCCCACTATTACAAAAGGGCATCAAGTACATGGTTGATAATTGCCACATCACAAGTACTGTGCAAAAAAAATACGTAGATTTTAGTAGAGGTTACTAAGTAATGAGATCATAGAATGGCGTGGGTCGGAAGGGACCTTAAAGATCATCTTGTTCCAACCCCAATTCCATGGGCAGGGACACCTCCCACCAGACCAGGTTGTTCAAAGCCCTAACCAGGTTGGTCTTGAACACCTCCAGGGATAGGGCATCCACAACTTCTCTGGGCAACCTGTTCCAGTGCCTCACCACTCCCATAGTGAACAATTTCTTCCTTATATCTAATCTAAATCTACTTTCTTTTGAATATTAGAACATGAATACTCTGAAACAAAAGACAGGATAAAGAAGCTAAATTGCCATAGTCAAAATCATAGTTGGTCTGAAAGTCAGGATATAGGATGAACCAACATTGCAACAGCCTCAGACAGAAACTATTATAAGATGTTCAGAAGCTGAACAATGCCTTTTAGAGAACTCAGGTAAAACTAAAAAGAGTCACCTCTAACTCCTGCCTTCTTATAGACACCAGACGGGAAAGAAATATTACCAAAAGCTGTCAAGAATTCTTCCTCATCTTTTAAGAGTGCAGCAAATCTTATACGAGTGCTTCCTCCAAACGGCACCTACAAATTCTCAGGTCTAGCTACTTCAAACCTGTTGATCCCACACAACTTCAAACACTATGTTAACCTTCCTTTGCTTTCAACAGAGAGCACATCTTCAGAAAGCAGACAAACAATTCAAGGGCAGCAGAGAAGTCATGAAACTAATTTATAAAATACGGATGTACGATCATACAATTTATCCTCAACATATTAAAAAGAGGAGCAGGATGCACAAAAATCTTCAGGGTTGGCTTTTGCTCCATAACTCTGCAGATCACACATGCTCCTTTACAGATTGTGCTCATAAATTCTGACTATAACAGAGGTAAACATTTCTATAAAGAAATCAAAGTTCTTTAGCTAATATTTAATTTCAAATTAGAAAATCCAATTAAGCAACTCTGTCTCTGACTCAATACCAATTTCTAAATATAAGGATATGCTTTTGGTAAACAAAAGGTAAGACTCTGATATGTTCAAAACTTGGGCAGTCTCTGGGATGGGTGTTTTAAACTTACTCTGCTTCCTATGTGTCCTTCTGCAGCTAATGGCAATGGATACAGCCTCACATAACACACATAGAGATATAATCCGAGACTGTCAGCACACAAAACTCCAACTAAACCCAGGGAGAACAGAAAAGGTTCTGGATCTCTAAGGTTTTTAGCCTTCTGCCTCATTATGGGAGAATGTTACTGACTCTTTGAAGAGCAAACTGCAATTTAACAAGTAATTTTACAGTATAATAATGTAACACTGATGCTGTATCATAATGAAAAATCTCCAGCCATCTTGCTGCTCCAAACAATTCAAACACCTAAAGCAGCATTTCCTTTGTCTGGATGTCATTGGTGTCAAGGTCAAAACTCCTTTTACTTTAGTGGGCTCAAAATGAATAAAATAAGGAGAGAGATATTCCTTCATAATTTTTGCTTTATTATAAGGAAGTTAAACAGAAAGTTTGAGAAGATACTGCAAAAACTTCTATAGGAACCCCACATATATTTCAATAGTTTTAGCTGTACATTCTGCAAACAAGTTCACTGGAAGAATAGGGTTGGATTGTTTGATGTGCCTTGTGATAAAAATATTCTTGTAAATAGCAGAAATATCTCTCTCCATCTCTCTTTAGGCTTATGAATTTGTGTACAAGCACAAGTTTCCATATGACTGCAGAAATGCATTTGAAGAGCAGAAAATCAGCTCAGGCTACACCAATCAGAAGTAATTAGCATAGCAACTATAGACCCCAACCTGAAGATTAAAACAGGCAATTTTAAAAATTAGTGCACATCTTGACTTCTGCTGAAATAATGCTCACGTACATCACTGCAGGCACAAGATTCCTCAGCTATGTTAATATCACATTGACTTGTCCTTATCAATACTAAACAAGATCTGCTGCACCAGAGAACCATCCACTTGTTGAGATTTCTCATCAAGCTAAAGTATCAGTACCTCCAAATATGTATACAACCCTTTCCTTTTTCCCAGCAGATGTCATTAGATCTACAGTTTTCAAGAACAAAAGCATATAGCTTTATTTCTTCTTTCAGTCTACCCTGAATGTAATAAAAAAGACAAGCAGATTGAGACTATTTTACAGAATCACTTTAAATGAGCTGTATTCTTCTGCTAAACAAATATTTGTGACATTGAAGACACAAAGTTTACGGTCAACTCTACAGAGCCAGTAATTCATACAAGTTCAGCTACTCTGCAATGACAGAAATAAAATGTAAAATATTTGTTCATCATAGGAATTTTACATTTCATAGTTAATGTTTTTCCAGCACAGTAATTCATTTTGCCGATTAAAAAAATTCTTATTGGTCTGGCAAAAGTTAAATAAAATACAGGATTAAGTATTTAAAATACGAGTTCCTAAGACCTTAATTTGTATTAATGCCCCCTTCTTAAAGTTTTTGACAGAATTCCATTCATAATGAAATGTTCAGAGGTAATTATTTCTCTTTCTTCTGTGTGAATTATGAGAATTATTTATATACTCAATCTTAATATCATAGCTTCATTGCCTAATAGAAAAAATCCACAGGATATGAATCATTCTGAGAAAGAATTAAAATCTTTTCTTCTGTTTTAAATAAAAAAGAAAGATGAAAAGATTTCTAATGACATAAAATCTACACTGCTGCAGGCTCTGCTTGCAAATCAGAGCTCTTGCTATGTAACTCAAAGCTACTGGTTCATACTTCTAGTCTCCTTGCCTGTAAAACTATAAACCGCAATGCTATAATGATTAGTTAATGAAATAGTGAAGTGATAATGAGGCTATAAGAAATGTAAGTTAAATTATTAATTAAAAAAGGTAAAGAATAAGTAATGAAAGTAGCAGGTTACATGGCCCTTTTTGTAAAAGTATGGTCAAAAGGTATAAACCTAGCAGCAGTTTAGCACCTAGCCTTCCGCCTGCGGTCATGTAGTAATGAAACTCCTGACATTACAAATACATTCATTTGACAGTTGTTCTCACTCATAAAATAACGGGCCATGCACAAAGCTTATTACAAATTGCAGATAAGCTGTAACAGCCGTAAAAATTTCTACTGACATTTATTGCCTACGAGTAGCTTGAGGATGTTGATACATATTGATAACAGTCTGCTTTGTGACATTTTGAAAGTTTACTCCTTATTCATTTGTAGAATATGCAAAGATATTTTTTCTACCATACCTTCAACTCATTAAGTCATTGCAACATCCACCTGTATTTTTAATAGATTTTTACCTATTTCATAGGTATTCTTCCATATGTGTTGTATATGCTTATCCCCAAAATACAGGTTTTCTAACAAGAAAAAAAGTAGGTTTTCATGAACATTCAGGTTAATTATAACTGCAACAAGAATTTGTTTACAGATAGTTTATATCAGCAGCAATAAACAGTAGTGCTACTATATAAAATCCCTTGAGAGATGAGAGGATTGTACGTTTGCCATGCATATATACACACATACATATGCCAGACACCTTCACATAGAAGAAATTCTACCTGCACTGCCCCCAGTTTTATTTATTATGGAGTCACCACAGAAAGGCTGTGTTCCATGTAAGTTACTTTAGTAAAGGCCTGATCCTACTCCCGCTGAAGCAAGCTGTAATTTTGCTATTGTTTTCCTTAGCATAGGAGAACCCAATTCTAATGTCCTAGAACACACATGTATTTCAGCTGTGCTGAAGGTAGACACAGCAAACCATCCTTCTTGTTCATTTCAACCAGAGCTGGTAACTTTTTTTTTTTTTAAACACTTAGAACACTGAGATGTTATAACATTTTTAATTACTGTAGCTGAGACTCAAATGTGCTCCACCTTGCCCCATTCCACTGCCCAGGATATTCTTATTTAAGAAGTTTGTTTTTCTGAATCTGTGAACACTTAAAAGGTCTAGACATGGCACTTTGTTCTTCTCTGTGCCTTGTAAAATTTTGGGTACTAATCTCCTTTTAATAGCTCTGCAGAAAACACTGAAAAAGAGGGCCTGTTTACCACAGAAATTATCTGGTGCTAAAATCAACACACTGACATTTGTGATTTTTTTTTTTTTAAATCATGACAAGTTCTGAACACACTTGAACAATGTATTATGGCTAGAAACAGGCTTTATTGCTTCTGAACTTTTGAACAAGTGGACTGAACAAAAGTGTGGGTTTTTTTAAATAGCATTAAAAATACTGAGAGCGAGATTTTATCCGTCACACATGAAAATACTATATTTACAATGGGTCTCATTGTATTATTCCAGTCATTGATTTATTATCTACAATTCTTTTAGGAAATGTCACAAATCCATAGGATGTCCTTGAGCTTTAAATTTTGCATTTGTATCTTTGATTTAACAGATAAAAGACATAAACCTACCTTTACCCAGGCAATTCTCAAATGACTATACATCTGTAAAAGCCTAAAATTAAGTTATTCTAGTCATCACATTGTATAAATTATGAACAATAATTTTGATTTCAAATAAGGGTTTTTTTATGCAAAAATATTTTTAGGGAAAAATATCTGGTCTCAGAATAGTCACTGGGGTTCTACACTTCATTTCAGAAACCCACAATGCATGCTTAGAGCAAGTAATCTGTTAATTTTTAAACACAAACATAATGCCTCCAAAATGCATCTTTTATGCAGCAACTGCAGCAGTAGAGCTCTATAAGATGTAGACACTGGCTAAATAGAAAATATGTATTTAGAACAAATACTCCTAAGGTAATAATAATTTGAAATTAGACACAATGAGATCCAAAGCATTCCAATATGAGAAATAATATACCTATAAGATTATTTACAATAGTTGTTTATGAAAACAGTGATTTCCTATCTGTTCTTCACATGCCATGTAATACTGGCATGTAACAAAACCCGACAGACAAGAGTTTGGTCCCACAAAGCTAGAAAGGCAAAATAGCTAGCCCCAGTACCCACATTCTACACTTTCCCAAAAATCACTTGCGTACTACAGATTAAACTTGACCAACTATGTTTATAGAATGTACTTTCTTACAATGTATGTCTTAGCAACACTAGAAAAAATCTCCTCTGGAATAAAGGACAGCTGAAAGCCGAATACTGACTAGATTCAAAGAGAAGATATCCTTTCTGTGCACAAGTCACTCAGCTCCATCAAATATGCATTAATTATGACCTTTTAGTACTTGGCTACACTGGGAGACAGCTTGCTACTTACAATCCAAAAGCAAAAGCCAGTAAAACAGAAAATAGGTATAAAGAAATGGAAAGGAAAACAGCAGTCTGCCCCAAATGAACTAGCCCTAAATTCAGAAAATTAAGTCGCAATTCACTTGCTATAACAAGTCTTAGGAATTATAAATAGGCCAGGCTAATATAATTTAGTAAGTTAAATATAAATAGGAGTTATTTAGTTGTTTTACTTTTGATTTTAATCCTGTCATAGAAATCCTGATGCTGAATGTTGCCCAGCAATGCCTTTCCTTTGTGATAAAGTCAGCCTGGATTTGGAGACTAGAACAACAGGTTCGACAACAACAAAAATCCATGATGTATTGTTCCAGTAGAGAAAGCAGAACAAAAGAGTGTGAGAAGTACAAGTTACTGTGATAGAGGAAAACATTTGTTGCAGTAAATTGCTAGGGTTTTGGAAGGACATTGTCATGTTCTGAAGTGCTGGAGAAAAAGACCCTTCTTCTGGAGTAGAGAAATGCTTTGTTTGAGAGGCCCAGGAGTCATCTCCACACCTCCTCACAACCTAATGCTGCTCTGGGGAAATTGCTTACTCTTAATGGAATTGTACACTCACAGCTAGAGCCATTCTTGTTCCTTAATTAGTTGCTTTCTCTTCTTCCAAATACAGAAAAGGGAATCACTGAGAATTAAGTCAAAAAAATATTTACATGCAAGAAGATGCAATTCTAAACAATGAATTATTTTTAGGAAAATTTTCCTTTTAATTCAGAATTTCCTTTAAAAAATCTGATACAAATACCACTGTGACTATTTGACTATTATGAGGAGAAGCTGAGAAAGGTAATTCTGTCAGCCATAATTTTAATCAAAACATCACCCATCCTAGGAAATTTTGATCTTTCTCCTCACCTGGCTCCCAAACATTTGAACTCCACTAACTTAATACTAACACTCATTAAACCAAAGACAGCCTGAAGCGGATCACATACCTATGCCTCCCCTTTCTTTGTCCAATTGTATTTCTCACTCAAAAGGAAATCAATGCTTTGTTTTTAACTAAAAGATACCCAAGGTTATGTAAAAGCACACAGAAAATTTTTACACCCTATTTTGCATAATTTTTTCACACTATAGGTTTTGAAACATGGAGTGAAGAGATAAAGTTTACATTATTTCAATAAAAGTCTGTTTCAAGCTAATAAGTTTAATAAAACTACTTGTTGCTTTGAAATGTCAAAATTCTATATTGTAGGCATTTCATGGCTCTTCGATCAGAGAAGGACTGTCAAATACTTTCTTAACTTTTAAGATTATTATATTTTTTAAGTAAAAGACTTACAGAGTAGACTTCCTTACTGTATAGTTCCTGATACCTTGACTTTATTTTCCTATTTCAAATAAATCCACACATTTTTATTTTATTGGGGATAGACTTTGAAGGTTACTGCTGTAACATGAAAAAAAAAAAAAAGCCTTCTTTCCACAAGCAAAATAGGAACTTACGCAGTATTCTGTACAATAGCATATAAGAATATGCTATAGTAATATCTTATACAATAGTATATAGCATATAAGATAACCAATTGTTTCAGTTTGAAGTTTGGAAGGACTAGACATAGCTCATTCTTTGCTCCAGCATGCTCTTGGGATGCTTCTACAGAGTTTGCCAAAGCCACATAAAGTTGTTTGCGACAATTTTATAGTATTCACTACTGCCACCAAAGAGTAAGCTCAACCACCTAAGTAATTTTATTTATCAGTACAGAAACAATTTAAAGTGCGACAGCCATGCTAATTCTTTGATTTTAGAATTGTCCTTTTCAGAAAGTTTTCAGTCTAAGGTCAGTTGAAAAAGGTGTCCCACAGACTACAAAACACCCTACCCCATAACAGAAAAAAGAAGATGAGACAAAAGTGACAATATTTGCAAACAGCCACAGACAGTATGGGCAGTCATACTGCCTTGCTGTCAGGCCTCATAAATTAAGCAGTGCTATGTGTGGCAAGTAGCTGGATAGTAGTCCTCTAAGGAACAGAGTTTTTATAGGCAGTAGTAATGGAGATTAAGTAGCTCTTCTCTTTTCAGTGACTCACTACTGAATCAATGCCCCAGCACTGGTAATAAGGTAACTGGGGGACACTAAACTGATCACCAAGTGCAAAAAAAAAGTGCTAGCGTCTAACTATGTAAGATAATTAAAGACACTTTGGTTTGCTTTTTGCTTGTTTTTTCTTTAAAACAGAATCATTACAATCTAGAACTAAAAAGCAGTACACGAATGTGGTATTTGGTAACTGCTTGTTGACCATCTGAATCCTTGTGCAGCTTCCAGAGGCCAACTGCCACCCACCCACTAAGCAAACTGCTGTAGGATTGGGGTACCCTGTAGCTCTTTCTCTCAAGACCATTTTATCATACACTCCATACGCTCAACAAAATAAGAGTCCAAAACAGTTGGCTCATACACTCAACATACAGTTGGGAAATTCTGTCTCAGGAATTAAAATAATTAGAACTTTGTGTCTATATACTTAGTTGACAAATACTGAATTCCTCATTGGCCCAGTTTTAACTTTTGATCTATATGAAATAATGAAGCAATAAAGCTTTCTGTAATTTAAACATTAATTTGATCGTGGAAGGTGCACTGGTTGTACTGTAGTATTAATTAAAAAATTACATTATTTAGTCCATCACAAGATAGGGATGGGTTAAAAAAAAAAAAAAATCAAGGAAGTTTAGGCTACCTTGTAGTGAAAACACGTGGTGACGTCCTTACCCTATTGCTTACATGAGTGTCAAGTGCAGTGAAAACATGGGCCAAGAACTCATTCTTCTTTAGTTCAAGTGTATAAATAGAAAAAAATTGGCCATTTTCAATATGCCTGTCTCAATGTTGAGGCACACCCACCCTTTTTGCACTTCACATTTATCAGATGCACATTATCAGATGCGGAGCTGACACATCTTTTCTCCTTTTAGAATCACGCTTTATTCTGCTATGTTCTTTTAACGTTAACTTTGATATGTGGTCATATTACAGACCTCTTGTTTCCATTTATACTGATACAAAGATTGCGAAACCGGAGAAATGATGTAACTTTGCTAATAAGGATTGTTTTTCCTTAGCAGTACACCCCTTCATTGCAAAAACTAACCTTTACAGTGGAATCACTGTATTTTGGGTTATGATTTGGACTCTGACTCAGAGCTTAAAACAAATTTTAAAAAAATTAAGATTTAAAGAAAAATCAAACCACAACATACTCATGAACATTAATGTGATATATAATCTTCCAAATTATTTTTGTTTTCAGTTGAGAGCTGAAGAGCTGACAAGAATATTCCTGGGCAAGTACCAATGCACTACTGTGTTTGGGGGTTTTTTTGTGGGTTTTTTTTGTATGTTTGTTTTTTAAGTAAACTCAGCCTCCACAAATTGCACTAGTTCTATATATTTTTTAAGCTATTTTACTAAGATATTTCAAGCTTTCTGTATGTAATCACATGAATTTAAAAGAAATACAGACAAATTCAGTAGAAGTAGTAAAAGAGCGCTACTACTTATAAAGTGTAGTGGTGAACACCACTTTGTGAAGGTTTAGTTTTATTTTTATTCTGTGCAGAATACACAAAAGGTCAAAATAAATTGCCTAGAGGCATATCAGTAGCACAAACTGTATGCCTCCTGTTGCCTCGACATCACAGTGGTTTCTAAGTTAGTCTACTTAAGAACTGAACACCAGTTCTGACTTTAACAAACCACACAACGGGATTATTGTCCCATCAGTCAGTCAGTAAAACTGAATTAAAACTTTACAACTTTTCCCTCCACATTATCCTGCTCTGTAATGGTGGTCATGAGGATTGTAAACTCTCCAAAGATGTGACCTAGTTCAATGCAAGAAGTTCAAAGGTGTTTTTGTTAGCTGTTTAGCCTTCTATACAATATATACGTTACAACTCTTGGATTTCAGAATTGCTATATCTAATGCTACTACATCAATAGTACAGAGATTGACTATTTGTAAAGCACTACTGCATTCACTATTTGGAATTAAATTTATTTAGAGAGGACATTGGTCAGAGGAAATTAGAATGGCTAGTTATAGAGCCACTATACAATACTTTTAACATCTCATCCTCATTGAAGAAAAGATGTAGTCATGTGGAATTAATGTATGGCATTAATAACAATGTGGATTTGTAAAAGGAAAGATACAGCAGAAAGGATCTCAATTCATTTCCTTTTATAATGTCTTCAGTTTGGAGGTGTGGTATTTTTTATTTCAGTGATAAATCTAGAAACACTTAAGCTATTACAAAGAATTACATCCTATTGATGAAATGCTGCAGAGCTGTTCTATTGCAGTCTAATGGGAAAAAGACACATTGAATAATAAGAAAGCATAGAAGAAGCATAGAAAGAAGACAAACATCTTAATTAGTTAGATTCTACTATAATTCTATTGCAAATTTTGTATCACTATTACAAACTATTTCATTTAATGTAGGAGTTCAAAATACATTTCTCCAGTAAATATCTATTGTAATTATCCAGTAATTATCTATCTATAATTTACAATATGAGCCTAATCCTATTCCCATTTAAATTCTCAATGACTATAGAAAGAAATCCAGTAGGCAAAGTCAGCTATAATTCCAAATTTACTTTTTTACATCTTCTTTTGGGAGACAATGAGGACCTGGGAATCTGCCACACAGACCTAAAGTAAACTATCATTCACCTCATGTCCCTACTTTGTTTTGCCCAATCCCACATTAACAACCATCAATAAAAACCCATGGAAGATGGGAATGTTTGAAGCACTAAATTTTTGAGATTTTTCTTGAGCTGTTCTTACAGGACCAATTTGAGTAGTCAATATCTCTGTATATCTCTCAGCCAATGTTATTTTTATAAACTTGTTTTCATGCCTGGATTTTGTGAAAATTTTCAGTATACAGATATGCCCATAATACTGAGCAGCTAGAAGGGGAAGAATAAATAGTTTCTGCTATGCAAAGGAATTATAAAAGAAGTTTCCTTGTCCCTGACTTAAAAAGATGAGTGCTGCACTCTATCCAATTTCTAACCTTTTTCAATTACAGGCAATCAAGTCAGCTTGGTATAAAAATGGTAAAAAATCTTTGAGATTCTTTTAAATTTTTTTATAGTGGGGTTTGGTTTTTGTTTTTTTGCCCTCTGTTTTCTTTTATTACCATTCCAGCACTCCAAATTTTAGTAATTTAGTATAATTTCTTAGAGCTATCTATATGTGAATTTGGTTTCAGTTTCCTTGATCAAATCAAGAAAAAAAAGTATACAGGACTTCAAATATGTATGTTTGTGATGTATTACTTGCTTATTAAGTACCAGCTATTACTTTTCCTGTCCTGGAAGTGTTCCCTATACTGAAGTTTCCCAAGTCTTAGTTGTCTTTCTTTCTAGCAGGTCTAGCATACCTAAGACACAGTATCTACACAAACAACTTTTATTTTAATTCTAAGCTCATAAAAGGACTTAATGACATAAATGAGTTTTAAAGGCCTTAAATAACAATTGTGACATTAAAACATTTCACAATGCCCCAAAGTTCTGAAACCCTTAATTCTGAATAGATGACACTCTTGAATAGTTTGCACAGCTAAATCCCAAGGTGCCTAGAATTCTGCAGTGCAGCACACTCAGAAGTAACTTAGTTTTATAAAAACTAAGCTGCTTTCCCCATCTCCCCTCCCCACAACTCTGGATGTAATCACACTTTTTCATTTTTTTAGAATCCACAGATAAGCCTTACTGTGATCCATCTAGACAGAAATTTCTATTGGGGCCACCATTCAATACATAATCTCAATGCTCAAGTATCACATGCATAACTGAAAACACTCGAGAAAAATGCAAGCACTTTAGAGAGTTTCAATACCCAAGCAAGCTTTATGGGTTTGACTCTCCAGGGTTTCACCTCATAGTCAGTTCCGTGTGTGCAGCTGAACATAAACCACTGAACTCCAACAGAGCATGCAGATCTATGGGTGTTAGTGTTAACCCCTTTCCCTCAGTAATCCATAACTCTGCCCCTAATTTAAGAGGAAATGGTCTATCTTAAGACTTACTATTTATTCTTTAGAATAATATCGACATATTAAACATGACATTAATCCTCTTATCTGTCAATTATCTGTCTCTTTTCCACTTAATTTGTGAAGTACCTGCTAGTAAGATACTATTGACAGATTCTTTGAATGGACTAAGTTTAGAAAGAAATTTTAATTTCAGAAACAAAAATTATTATCTGTAGCTCATAACTCAGCTTCAAGCAGAAACAGTGTGTGCATCTGAGAGAAAAAAAGTAAATGATCTCTTCAGGTTTGTCTCCTTCTATTTTCATTTACAGCACTTACCATTTCAGAGGGAGGTCTGCTTCTCTGAAGCATATTCTCCAGAAATCCTCAGCATCAAGTTGTAAAGGGACTAATTCAAAATATTGAACTCCATTAACTAAGGAAATTAGTTTTACCAACAGTCTGTAGTGGAGGCTCACAAAAAAGTGTAAGTGTACTTTTCTTTTTTTCTTTGACAGACTAGAACAGTCCTATAATATGCAAATACTACCCTTGTACAGGTAATATTTTAAACAAAATAAGGGTCATTTCTGTATAAGGAGAATTGAGAGTTAATAAATAGTAGTGCAAGACTTCTCTTTTGAAGAAAATGGCTTATTATACGCTCAGGTATTACAACTCTAAATAGCACCAGTAACAGTGGGTTTTATATATAATCATGAAAAAGCATGGCATGAGACAGGTAGAGAATCCCTTTCATTGGCACCCCAACTCACATCAGAACTTCTGTGAGAAAACCCTCAGGCTTCATATCCCTGTGAGCATTTGGTGAATTGTGAGAATACATATCTTAGTTTCCAACTATTTCTTAAAGAACTAAGTTGCCACTAAATTGCGTATCTAGTTTATGGTTCAGCCATGCCGAACAGTAACGCTTTTAGAGCAACTTTGCATTAAAGGACAGGTGATAACTGCTTAATTATTTTCCACAGCATTCAAACTCCCCAAACTACAACTAGAGGGTATTTTGGCAGAAGACTTGAGGTAATTACCATCAGGACAGCAATTAAATACTTTTTATGGGTTCAGTCACTGTTACAATGCTCAAAACACCAAACAGCCTGACCAGGGCCTGTGACCCATCTTTCACAGTGCAAACACATGCAGATAGCAAGGTAGTAGCAGCACTTCTTTGTTTGCATTTTGTCACTTTGTTTCTTTTCCTTCTGCATTTTAAAATACAGAAAGAAATTCTAATATTCAACAAAATATTTTTTATTTCACAGCTCTTGGATCAGGAGTAAATTTGGCTACAGCTGAATTTATGGCAGAGCAATACTAAACAAATAGTGAGTCTTCTCAAAAGGGGATTGCTGTTTTGAGGAAGCCAGACATGTACAGTCACAGCAGGCGTTCTGGCAAGAGTACAAGGGAATTCTGATTGAAGAAAGATGCATGGAGAGTTAAATCTTTATGTCCTTGTGTCACCTCTCAAGTGCTTGGAAGGCCAGAATACCAGATTATACGATGTTTTTAAGATGTGTTGTATTCTTATTTTAATCTCCACCATTGAAACTATAATATTTAAAAATGTTTAGCTTCAGTATTATATTAATTCTCACTAAATGTATCATATGCATATATATAATCTTGCAGTTGCATTTTAGAGCCATGACCCAGGAGGAGGGAAGCTATTCATTTGCATAAATAATCTGTGACCCAGTACCAATCCCTGGCTAGCATCTCAGATCTGTGGACCTCAATGACAGTGAAAAAGTTCTTTTGGTCTAAGACAAGGAAGGAGACTGGAACAGAAGTACTGCTGAGGGTGCCACTTAAAGATTCATGCTGCATCAGTTATATGAACATTTAATACATTCAGTACCCAGGGATTTGGTAAAGAATTCTCCTGTATAGAGAAACAATTACAGGAGAATTACTCCTGTATAGAGAAACAATAACCGTTATTGTTATTTGGTTAAAACCAGTTTATGTAACTATTAGTTACACACAGTACATTGATGCATCAAAGTTGAATTATTCACTTTATACTACTGTTCAGTATATAAAACATTCACAGCTGCCTGAGAAAAGCTTCCAGTAAATCCTGTGATCTTTGAGTGACCTCAAGCAAGAAAGAAAAAAGACGGAAGAAATTAAAATTAGCTTGTGACTCTGTGGCATGGTCAAGCTTACACTGATGAAGTCAGCTTTGATCTCTTACAACTGCAGGTCTGTCACTAAATTTGCAACTCCAAAGGCAATCATGTCAACATGTACTCCAACAGAAATATGTACAGTGTAGGGATGTCTGAAGGAACACATTTCTATCAAAACTTCAACAGCTGTAATGTCTGAATGGGGATAAATTCTGGGAAAAAAAATCTAGAGAAGCAAAGCACACATTAGGGATGAGACACAGAAGACAAAATGGTACTTCTTTATGATGGCAAGGGTAAAATCCTAAGACAGAGAATTGAGAAAGAGTATGTGGCTAAGACAGACCTAAACTAAACAGAGAATTCACTGATGGAATAAAGACTGGATTAGTATCACGGAGGAGTGAACATCTTGTAAAGACTTAAAATATTAAAAGACTGTCTTATTGATAATAGGTGTTTTTTTCTCTGTGATTAAGACAAAAATGAAATCAGAAATCTATACATTTCAGCAATTTCATTTTCAGCTAACAAAAAAGGCAGGGAAACACTGAGAGGTCCAAAAGATAGTAGTAAAATTGACTTCTTGTGATTTGTTTTAATTGTATTAGTTTCCTAAGTAAACAGGATTACATGCTATGAAAGAAAGGTTTTGGGTTGCTAGGTTGGGTGGTTTTTTTTGGCTAACCAGTGGTAAAGCGAAATAGAAAACACCTTTTTCCTGAGTTCTATTCATTTTCAATATGGAATAATGAGTATGCTAGAAAACTCAGGGCACAGATCAAACCAAATTTAACCTTTCTTTTCAATGACATGATTTTGCTTTTGGGGTTTTTTTGTTTCTTTTTGGGGGGGTAGAGTGTGGAGGGCATTTTAATGTTCATGGAGACATCAAATACTGTTTTGATACTTTTGTTAGAATTGTTTAATTCTATAACATTATTATCCAGGCAGTAATGTACAGAAATCAATAACACAAAGTAGAGGTGTTAAACAGGAAATTGTGAGATCAGAGTATTTCATTACCCTTTCCCAGAGGCATGTTTTTATTTTGTTTTTAATCTGCTCCACTAATGACCAAAAATATCAGAATCACAGTCAGTGGCTTGAATCTTAACATACAATTATCAAAGAGTGCTTTCTTGAATACCATTATTTTCCCGTACTTTGTAGGAATTTGCAGCCTGGCATGTCTGCGCATTGAGTATTTCCCAATATGCAAGGTGAATCAGAGAACTACCATAAAAATAAAACCAAACCAAACCAAAACCAAACCCCCTAAATGGAATTTTCATTTTCTATAAGAGGGCTTTGACTATTCCATCCCTTTCTGCAGCAGTCTTCCTGCCTTTGGAAGTCATGGAAAACTAGACGCAGAAACATTTTAAAGTTTACAGGTAAACAGGCCCATGAGGAAAGTAAACATCCAGGACTTCTCTGGCCCAGAAATGAAAGTCCAAAGCAAAGTAAAACTAATGACCTCTGGAAGCATAAGACAAGCAATAAAAGCCAAACCTCCAGTGACAATAGTTTAAAATCATATCCTTATATAACCTGAGCTATAGTTTTGTGATCTGATAAATTTTCATACCCTGAAATATACTGTAATATATATACAATGAAGGGGAGATGCTTTCAGACACTGTCTGTCATTAGTTTTCAGTCTTAAACACAAATACTAAAGAAAGAGTTCTCTTTGGCAAAATTTCCCTGAAGGGGAAAAAAAAAAAAAAGAAAAAAGATACTGGGCCTTCTAGGTTATTTTTATTCCTTAGCTAACTAAAAGACAGTCTCAATGAAATTTCCTCCCTTATAAAGTACTAATTACAATACAGAAACTACAGTTACTTTCAAATCACAGCAGTTTAGTACTCTTGGCTCCTGCATATTAACGTTTCTTAGAAATTGTATTGCATGTTTTAACTTTTCAGGTAATTTAAATGTCTAAGTTAGATTATATGAATAATGTAAGATTGCTAAATTGTCCTCCTCTCTATATTGACTGAAAGGGAAAAATTAAATGAATTGCACATCAGTGATTTATCTAGAGTCCGCAGTCTGAATATCCAACCGTTTATCTGTTTAAGTTCTAAATTGGGTCATTAAGATATGAAAATGCCTATCTTAGTTTGTTAGGCCACACAGAACTACATCCTAAGGAAATTCTTTCTACAACAAGAGCTGATTCAAAGCTCAGTGAATGTATGTATATATAATGACATTATTAGAGTGCTCCAGTTCTCAAATACTTACTTATGAAGGAGAATATCCACATATCCCCAAGTTAGTAGGACACACAAAGAAAATAACTGGCCATAAATTCAACATACAGATCATCATATACGTGGTCTTTATGAGAGGAAGTAATAAGGAGAACAATCCAGAGCTATGTAGAATCATCAGTAGTAAGGGTGCTAGATAGCAAAAGCAGTGTCACTGAGATGCTTGCTATGCTGTTGGCATATGACTATGCTATTCATCATGGAGGCAGTTATGATGTCCAACAGCATGTTATTTCAAAGAAGCATCAGAGAAGTGCCAGACAGAGCATCAGAGCAGGAACTGACAAATCTCTGCAACACAGGCCTGTAGTTCAAGATACCAAGCAGATGCACTTGTGATGTGTGATCAGATTCTCTTTTGCATTTGCTTATTGTAGATCAAAGCATTGACACAGTTGCTGGCTCTGTTCTATCACAAGGATTCTTTGATCAGAGGCTACATTTAAAAAAAAACAACAAACAAACCGCAAAATAACCAAATCAATTTCTTTTTTTTTTTTTTTTTAAATGTAGCTCCTCAAAACTGGCATTTGAGCAAGGCTATCGAGCAAAATTTTTATCCACAATATGCAAGAATCTCATACGAAAGCAATATCCTCCTAGTTTCTCTTTCATATTCAAACTTGCCACAATTTTTCTATGACGACTACAATTGATCAAGAGTGCTATACTAATTTCAAAATACATGTGTGCTGGGGCACCAAGAAGCAGCCATGGCCTGTAGGCAAGCTGGGAACTGGAAGCCCACAATCAATAGCACTCAGGAGCAAAATTCCAACATTCATCTGCTGCAAAAGAAAATATTTACTCTGCAACTAAAGAGAATTGTGACTGCAACAGTCACAGCAGGTTAGGTCAGAGAAGCAGCTTCTGGCTAGCTACATTCACACTACTTGGAAGCCTTTTACACCATGATAGGCTGCTGGCATATGGTCACAAACTCAGTAGTTTAGCTTTCACTTTGAGTGCTAAGCATATGGATGAAGCTGTGTAAAGAAGTTTTTATCACTCCCATAAAGATATCCAAAGGATCCATTCCCCCAGACTATCAGTTTAGTTCCTTCATAAGTACCAAGCTCACATTAATAATTTTAAGATCAGAGATATGTACATGGGGTCAAGGAAGGAGTTCAGAGAGACACTCAGAATTTATATATTTCATTATTTACATAATTGTACATTATGCCTGAAACACAGCGCAGAAGAAAGTCTACATTTTTCCTTAAACAACACTCCCTCCTTGATTCCTCCCTCCCCTTTAACACACCAAATCACAGTTTCAGCATCTGTGTACTCTTACTTGTGGTAGGAGCAACCAGTTCTATCTGTATCCTCACTCTTTTAATCTTTTTTCCAGATTTCCGACCCAGAAGAGTCATTTCATTAAGTAGCTCTTAGATGTAGGTGGCTTAGTGCTTAATAAGTAAAGAAATTCATGATGGTAGTGTGATCTGTATGACCGATCAATAAAAGAACAAGCCAATCTTTATTAATAAACCCTAGTGTATCTGTGAAAGTACTTCAAAACAGGATCAAACTGTATCATATTCATAACACCAGCACTATCCCCCTGTCAGACATTTAACTGAATTCAAAAGTGATGTGACTTCAATGTTATGTGTTCCATCAAGATTACAGCATTACTATTCTAGTTTTGAGTGGCTTCAAACTTACATTGCATACTTATTGCATGGGAAAGATTAAAACTACTCTAACATTTGTATATATTAAGTATATTATACTTCTTATGTTAATAACCATCCAACATTTTAAACTGGTCACTAGTAGACACTTAAAGGGAAGTGTCTTCGTGCTTCTCACTCTCTTCCCATCTTAATAACAATTTCATCACTTTTACTGCACTTTTCTGTCACGCTAACCAAATCTGAAGTCTTTTTAGCTATAAGGATATAAAACACTACTTGTTCAAACAACACATTCACAACTTCCCTCCCTTTCATTTCTATATTCCTAATGCCCTACAGCTCTTCTTTATAGTCATGATCACAATGGTAATACCTAAGAGACAAGAAAGGCAGGAATCCCACTGTATTCAACTCTATACCACGCAGAAATAATTGTCCTGACAAGCTTGTAATATAAAAGCGGCAAACTAGATACAGGTGTCATAAAGGCAGAGGTGACAAGCCACCATAGCAAGTACACTACCATTTATAAAATATTTTACTTTTTTAAAAACACTGAGTCTGTTTGAAGGACAGGAAAAATAAAAATCCAGGAACCTCATCAAGACCAAGTTTATGAGTATCTACATCTGTTTCTGGAATTCCTAAAAAACACCACAGAAAGTTCACAGAAAGCAGGTGGGAGTTCTTACACTGAAAAAGGGGAATTTAATGGAAAACATTAGAGAAAAATATATTGGTAGATACCTAAAAAGCAGATGTCAAACTTCTAAAAACCCATTAAGGCATTCCTAAAAAGCAGACGGCAAAATCATAGAAAGTGTTTGGGGGACTTCTAGAAAGCATCAAGAAAGAGCCTTAAAAATCATATGTAGCATACAGAGAACACAGGCAAAAAATATTGATAGAAAGTTCTTGAGAAATTAATATAAAGCAGGTGGAGAACCCCATATGGGTCATCCCCAGAACGCATAAATTTCATGCAAAGCCCTTGAGGAGTTCTGAAAAAGGAGGAAGAAGTCTTCCTTATCAAGAAGATTTGGTTTTGCCACAGTATTTCTGTTCTCGGTTCAAGAAGATACATTTCATTCAAGAGGCAAGAAAGTTCTTGATCTTATAAGCATTTCTCCTATTGCCCTCATTCCCTATGGGTCAATAGTCAAGTACCTTCTGCTGACTTACCAGATAGAGGAAAATGTCAAACCTTTTGGCTCCTGACGACAGAGAATTTTTAAGACCTTCTCTAACAAATAGATTCCATGACACTCCACAGATACATTAAAGAAATATTAAGCTTTTACATCACAGATTCAAAGAAGAGACTAATGGAAATGGATATCTTCAGATGAAAAGTGTCCTGTTTTCCTCAATACTGACTGGATTCCAAATTCTAAAGAGACACACACTTATAAAGTTAGCAGACAAAATGCCAAACATCCACTCCACCTGTCACCAACAAATAAAGTTTAATGTGATCATCTGTATCTAAGTGTAACATATAACAGAAACAGTAGCATTAATAGGCCACATAATATGTTTAGAAAATGTAAGAGGATTTAAGACTACATCCAAATATATAATATCAGTTTTAATCCAGATCGCAAGCAACACAGCAAATTATAAAAGTACACCTAAACTGATGCTAAGGGTACAGGCACCCTTAGATGAATTTCAGCTGTTCAGCTATTGCAGTTCTATGCTTCTTTGAAAAACTTGTGCTTATTAAGCACATGGACCACATGCTTTTTATCGCTGACTAGGTGCTGCAAAATTCTATGAAGATGTTTAATGTGTCATAATTTTAAAAATACAGCCATAAATACATAGAACATGTGCATTTCAATTCCAAGAGCAGTTAAGTGACAAATATCATTACCGATTTCATTCACTGTAGTTCCTATTCTTTTCTGTTGCTAGTTCCATGTGTATTAAACCCAGCCATGAATTGGACCTGTGTACATTATCAACAGAAAAGGCTGAATTCCTAAATATGCTAAGCAGTCTTCTATTCCTTTGTTGGGGCTAAAAATGCATTCAATCACTTATAAGAAACAAAGCAGTTCTAACAGGGGAAGCTATTAGGATGAATCACCATTAATCCTAAAATAACTAATAATCAAGTGTTTGTGAAAGCCACCTGGGAAATTCCCAAGTTCAAGTCCCTAACCTGAAGTGGACAGGTCAGAGTCTTACACATGAGATACTCAAGTGGAATGCAAGAATATTCACCAGAAATAGTAATATATTAAACATACCTAACTTCAACTACTGTTCAAAAAGTATTTATCTTTGACACTATCAGTGACTTTCAGAAGTGACGCACTGTATTATCAGATTTAGTAAAATCCATACCACTCAGCATATGCAATATAAATTAGAAAGCAGTAATGAAAGGATAATCTCTTCTCTCACGATTATTTATACTGTATCATTGTTGAGACTTGCACAGAGCACCAGAAAATCTCCTTTACTTCCATACTGTCCAACTCTCCATGACATTTTAAGTATTCTTCAGATTATATGCAGTATTCTTAAGTACTTTTGAGATCTGAGATTATATTTAATTTTTAACACTTACACTCCTGATGAGTTCTCAGGGTTATGAAGGAGGTCTTGCTTGACACTACATGACAAATTTTAGGCTTACAAATTCTCAATGTCTTGGGGTTTACCCATGATTTTAAACAGGCCACAATCTGACCCATTAGTAAATTAAATGCTATCAATTAGACAAGATCAATAGTCATGTAAGCTTTAGTCCTATTGTAACCTCATAATCTATATCATTATTTCACAGCAACAGCTCACCTTGGGCTCATACATGGGAAGAACTGTCACAAAAGTTTAACAATTTATCATTTAGCTCTTTATTTAGTATGAGTTTTAAAAGACTTATGTCTTAGTACAACCTATGAAATTACTTGCCAGACAAGAATAAACTACTCAGTGACGACAATTTTTTTTTTTTTTTTTAAATGAAATAAGGTGATTGTCCAATTAGGAAAAAAGCAGAAGCATTTGGACTCATGAAACTTGGCAGGATAATGTAACCTAACATAGGCAGCACACTGCTGATGTTCCCAAGACTTTTTTCTCTCTTGAAGGCACTATGTGGACAAAGGGGTAATGCAACTGCAATTAAACTTTCTCTGCTGGTACAGCATTACAGCTACCCAAATGCAAAGTGTATTTTCACAGAATCAGGGGCTGGAGGGTGACAAATGGACTACTTTTTTTTTTTCTATTTTACTCTAAATGTATTTGGGGTTACCTTGGCTTTGTGTGGGTGAGATTGCATGTTGATTGATCATTTACACTTGATTTCACATAATTGAACTATTTTAGCTGAAAATTTGAGATCATCTCCTAGCTATGACTCTTCTTATGTTAACAAAGGAGTAAAACTAAGTCATGTGACTATCAAGTGATTTAAGTAACGTAAGTTGAATTATTTTACTACAAATAATGTTATAAATGGAGATGCAAGAAAATTAAATATTTTGTAGTCTGACAGGTGATATTTAGAAGCATATTTTTAATTTATTAGGGTTAAACACAATTAATGGCTCATCAGCCTGAAAATATCATTTTCTGTAGCTCGGAGAAAGCACCAACATGAAAAAACTGATCACAATGGTGCTGGTGATAAATAAAACATCGAATACCCAAACAAGTGCAAGGAGGGAATAACACTGTTTCACTAAGTTATCTGCAATCACTCCAACCAGAATCAACTAACTTTTTTCATCTAGTTTCAAAACACTTGACGGAAACTTGTAACTATACTCTTTTTTTGTAGGAATTGAAAGTTATCTTTCCTCATTCTGAAATTCTTCCTTATATCTTCAATGTGATAATTGTGCAGTTATATTTTATAGATATTCAAAATGCATTTGTCAGGAATGGTGCTTTCTGAGGACTATTTTTCTGTTTATAGATCTCATGAGTTGACGCAGTTGCTACTATGTCATCTTGTTACGAAGCATAAATAAGTAGCACCTAATGTGCAACCAGAATATTTTATTGTCTAACTCTTCAGTTTATCTTTTATTCATTTCAGAACATATATGTCCCTACAAAAGATGCTGTGGACGAAGTAAAAAAGGCACAAGTAATCTTACATTTTAGTAAATACTATAATCTTATTCTTTGTGCAGTAACATTCATATCAAAATTGCTTATTTCACTAACTACAGCTAGCCTGGAACACAAAAAGAAAAAAATACGTCTTAAGCTAGAAATGTCAAATTTGTAAATGGTCAAAAAACCTATCAAGAAATATGTAAATTATGATAATTTGGAAGAAAACAGGAGTCCAGCGTTAGCTGTATTTAATTTTATTTTGAAATATTATGCTTTGCGATAAAACCAGTTGGGAAAACAAGATTAATTGAAAGAACTCAGAAAAAAAAAAAAAGGATCCAGAATAGTTAAGTTTCATCTACATAGAGTAATGAAACCAGCTTAAATAAGGGGAAACAGAAGGAGATAAAACTAATTTCCCCAAAAGAAAATAACACAGCCTTGGAAAAAACACTACATGCCACAGTAAACACTGAAGACAGGGAAAGCTATGGATGACACTGGTCAGCATGTGATAAACCAGCAAGTTAATTTTAGTTACACAGAGGCGTAACACATGGGACTTAAGGACAGGAAGGAAAACTAGAACACTGGATTCAACATTGGGTAGGTGATTACTATAAGTGTGCAAATACTTGAAGTGAACCATAAAACTACAAAAGGGTTAGCACCAGAAAGGAATAGCTGATACCCAAAAAGGAGTAGCTTTGGTACCCAAAGATTATTTCATCTGCAACAGTTTAAGGTGGTAAAAGGCTAAGCATTTATCTAGAATTAACACAGCTATGCAAATCCAGGAATACCTATGAAATTAAATACAAGGAAGTGCTGAATTTAAACCACTAGAAATCAGTTTTACATCAGAAGACTGCTGGATCAGGTAATGACCTTTTGGTCAGCCCATCTAGTCTGTAGTGCTACAATCTACAAGCTCCTAAATCAAAGTCCTCACATATTACAAATTATGATAAAGAAAAAAACACGCTTGCAGAAAAAGTTGTTGAACAAATCACTAAGGAAAAGTCTGTGACTAATGATGTGAGTAATTTAACCAGGTGTAATCATTGAAGTGCTGGTAAACAGAATTATAGCAAGCAAGTTGCACAGATCTGAAAGGAAATACTCTGTTCCTGAAAGACTGAAACCAAAACTAAACCCTCATTAGACTCTACTACTTCACTGAAAATTAAGTCACATTAATTCCAAGTTAGGAGCGTTTAAGACATGTAAGTATCAAAGCAAGAGTTGGACTGATATTTAGTTCATGAAAAGAGAAAGCCTTATCACAACTGAGGCATTGTTCTAAAGGGAATACTCATTCTCTAGACTTTTCACCCTAAAGCTCTCGTCCATCTGGTTACACATTTAATGAACCAGTGTATTCTGTAGTAAATATCTTTACTGAACCAGTGTGTGAAGTCAGACCTTAATTAGACACACAAGACTCTTCTACAGCTGACAAATTCATATAGCATATTTGGGGAATTTAAGAGTGTAACAATAAGATCAACAGCGTCAAAAGAATTATAATAAAAGTCTAATTAGACTTTTTAGTCTGGCAGAAATAAAGAGCATGGGGGAGAAAATGAAAGGCAAGAGCACTCCTGATACTCTCCCAGCAAAGATCCAGTGACAAGTATGGGTTGAGTCAAGCCTGGGTATGAGCACACAGCAGATGAAAGCATTCTCAGATTACACTTCACCTGCCTCTATATTCCCCAGTTCTATATGTATGATGTTTTGAGGGAATTGTTCTTTCCTGCATCTTTCCTGCATCCTGCATCTTTTCTGTTCTTCCTGCAGAAGAAACAGAAGTGTGCAGTATGAAACTTCCCAACTGTTTTCCGAGACCCCCCTGTACAGTTAATTAGTAAACAAAGAAGCTCATTTAGATGGTAGCTCTGCACATTCCTTGCATTAGTATCCTTGAAATAGAGCATTTTCCTTTCTGCCTCTGGAATTGCTTCTCTGCCTCTGGAATTTCTCTCTAAATAGTTACATACTGTGAATCCGAGTTATACGTGAAAAAAAGTAGTCACAAATTCAAGGTGGTATCATATGTTTCTCCAGCCAGTAGTGCCTGGGACAGAACACCTCTTCCTGTTCTTCACTTATAGAAGAAGAAAAAGCATCCCCACCAGACATTAAGTTTCTCAGCTTTGCAATTATTCCCTCTCTTCTGCTCTTTAGCTGTATCTTTTTGAAAGTCTCTTTTCTAAGGTCAGTAGACACACACAGTTGGTTTAAATATTACAGCTATTTATTTCTGGCAATAATACCTCAGTCTTTTAGCCTTTTTTAATTAAAGAGACAGCAGAAAGCATTACCTTCCATTTCATAACTTTCATATTTCATTTAAATATCTCTACCTAATTTAAAAAGTAATTTCACTTTTTTCTATTTAGCATATAATTTTGATGACTAACCAAGAAGCTGAGGTGAGGATTACAGAGACTCAAATGCACGCACATGGCAAAAACAAGGCAAAGCATGATTTTATGCAGAGGTCTCAGCTCTTTCACTTACTTCCTCCTTCACATATTTTATTATTTTATTGGCAGTTTTACCAGATAGTAGAGATATACCAATTTTATACCCATATATAAAATGTTTCATCAGGGGCAGAATTACATAGACTAATCACAAAAAGAAAGAGCAACAGTAATAAACTAACCAAAACTCCAGAATTTATCAAAGCACAAAATTCAACTTCAAAAGGTTCCAAGCTTGCAAAACAATGTACTTTTCCGTTAATCAGGTACGTCTTTGGGTTAGTTTTCCATTGTCCGAGCTTTTCTGTGTTTACTGTCAGTTTATAGCATTAGAAAAAGTATTCAGGTAATCAGCAGTATCTCTGAAGTTATTTAGAAGATCAAGAGACACAATCTTCCCATGACAGTGCAGTCAGAACATTACAGAAGGAAATCATAATGAAAAGAAATAAAAGAAATTAATCTGAAAAGATGTGATTTTGAATTTAACAGTACAAAAAAGAAACTAACAGTTTGGGGTTTTTTTGTTGTTTGGTTCATTTTGGTTTATTGTGGGGTTTTTTGTTTTGTTTTATAAAACACAAAACAATTTTTAAATTGTATTACTTACACTTAAAGGTGTGTGGTAACATCGTGTGATGTTACGATCCCTGTAAACATAAAAAGCCCAGGACACTGGGAGAAACAAGTTTCTAGAAAATAGCACCCAAACTTGAAAATTACCTTCAACTGAAAGAAAGTAAATTTTTAAAGTTGTTGCCAGTGTCAGAAGTTATCAGATGGGTTCAGAAGATTCCCAACTCACATAGCAATATGCCAGAAAGGAAATTCACTTTCTAGTTTAAGTAACTGCAATAGTGTTACAATAATTGCTTACATTGTAATCTGCTTTGCTCTTGATCTCACTCAGATTTCAATATAAAGGCATACTGTTTGAGATTAATTTTAAAGGTAGAAAGACACTTGGAGGAAGAATAGGTGCATATAATAAACACAATTCTCCTAAAGCCTGTTAGTATTTTAACAAAATCCAGGATGGACCTAACCTGGTTATTAAATATGAATGCGTTATACATTGAGCTTTAAGTTATAGTAAGACCATCAACAAAAGTAACAGTAGTCAGTACATTCACTCAGGAAAAACTCTTGCCAGCCCCATGTAGATGTGGAGGGAAATATGAAGACCCTGGTACCCCTTAGGCACACTGCAGTACAGCCTGAGCTGAGCTACCTGTAATACCATGGCCTAGATCCCTGTAACACTACTGGCAATAATTTAAGTTTAATGTGGGAGCAACGCAGGCCAGATTCACTCTATCCCTATTCAGCAGATGGTGTTGACATACCATAGGATGAGAATATGCTCGCAAAGCCATACCAAATGCCATTCCTGAGCATGTTTCTTCAGCCATCTAGATCTCCTTTTCTTGCACAAATTTCTCCAATCTTTATCAACTGTTTAAGTGTCAGCACTTGTAACACCAGTATATTTTTACCTGCATCTAACACTTCCCAGGGATAGAATGCTCATAGATTCATACCTTAAAAAATGTTTTGAACATTTAAATATGTCAAATTCAAAGTATCACAACATTTCTACCTCAAGATCCTTCACCTTGATAGATTTTTCCCTTAATCTTAGTACGAGTTCTATAAGCCAGGAACAACTTCTCTACAGCAATCACACAATTAAAACTATTGCTAAAAACATAAAAAAAAAATATTATCTAAATCTTGGTTCTATCAAGTCTGGAAATATTCTAGAAAAGTGGAAAATTAGATCAAGGAAAAGCTAGAACACAGAATAAATAAAATAATTTAAAGTGAATCTGACAAGAATCTAAACTGTTCTATTTGTCATACTTTCATCAACACTGTATGCACATGAATGTTTACTTTGGTTTTGATAGAATACTATCTATATACTATAGAATACTATACTACTTTGGTTTTTGATAGAAATACTATCATCATCACAAAAACATGTACAGAAACAAATAAACAACTAAAACACTCTCTCTGTATTATGCACTTTAGAATCAGCATGCAATACTGATAAGTACGCAGGAGATATACCAATATTTAATCCTGATGTAGATAATAGGAAAGTGATGAGGCATCATGTTTCAGTAGCTATAAAGCAACAAAAATCTCTAAGGATAGATATTAGCCTTAAGGAGTTGCAGTCTTGTTTTGTAACCATTTGGTTTGTAAGTAAACATTTCTGTAGCAATTACAGAGGAAAAGGCTTCTTGTGTGCTGTACTGAGCAGTGCAAAAGGACATGCAGACTTCAGCAACCTAAGTCATTATGGCATGTCATCGCTGATGAGGGAAGAGATAAAAAAATCCCACTCCAGATCTTCAAACACATATACATATAGTCCTCATTTTTATTATTTTTGAGGATCAATACATTTTTATGTTACAAGGTAGGAAATGTATTTGCATTAGAAAGGCGGTAACGAGCACGTTTTTGCAAAACCCTCACTAACAAGAGAAGTTGACGAAGACTGTTGTAATAACAAGGTTATAGCAAACATTCCAAGTCTAACTCTACTCCTAACTTCAGGCAGTTTCTGGCCACTCAATGGGAATTGTATGTGCATCCACAGTTGCTTCCAGTTTCCATATGTCTGGAAACTCATGAACAGAAGCCACAGCTTCCTCTCAGTACTCAACTTCTCAAGCTTGTCATCAATTAAAAGGATTCTTTCTGAGACAATGAGGAAGTTGTACAGCTTTAGTAGGCAGATTCATACTGTGAATTTTCTACTTATTTAGATTCTGAAAAATTCTACAGTCCCCCTTAATTTCCAAATGGTTCTTAGATACAGTTCTGCACAGACTGGCCATACCTGTCAAAACTCTGTGAGTTACAGCACAGCACAGTACAACTTACGCATAAAAATCTCAGTTATAAACATTTTCTACTCTGTGTAAGTTTGGTTTTATGACATAGAAACTCTTTTAGATACAAAATTTATACTACAAATAATATTTATTTTTAATATTATTTATATTACAATGCCCACCTATTGTATTCTCTTTTTTATTTTTTTTTATTCCAACTCACCTATAAACTAGGATTTTTTTTCCCCACATAAAATTCTAAGATTCCCCCTCTGGGATGCCTGTTCCTACCACCATCATTTTAATGATATATAATAGTAACCTGTCTTGAGAGAAGGGTCTCTAATGATATATAGCAGTATAATAGGTTCTCATAGCACACTGATGACATGTTGCAACTATATATCATCAGAGAAGCAGTCACCAAGATGAGGAGTTCAGGGGATACACATGACCAGAGTACAACCATAAAGGAAAATGAAACAGAACTACAAAGCCACCTCTAGTGGTTCTGTCTGTGGCTGAAGGTATCCCCAGAGCCAGAGGTTTAAACATCACAAGAATTCTGGTACAGGCCTAAGTGACAAACCTTCAGTGATAAGAAGAACACAACAACCAAAATATTTCCTTCTAAATACCACCAATAGTTTAATTCTCTTCAGCTCCTTTTATAGAAACAACTTCCATTCACTAGAACAGACACGTATTTCTAAGTACAAAAACTCTGATGATGAAGTGCTCCAGTTATGTGCCAAAAGGTAAACAGAGAGCTATTAGTCACTCTATCTTACAACGTAATAAGACAGAGCAAGCAGGAAAATTAGCGTGTTGCAGACTGAAAACAAAAATTGGACTTCTTTTACGCTACACATGAGAAGCCATAGACTGCTGCAGAGATCCAGGACATATAGCTTGCAGAAAGAATTAGATTAATTCCAGAGAATATGAAAGAAAGATTTAAAATGATTGTTCTAAGTTTTACTATTAGTAAGCATACGCAAATTTCTACAGCGTCATAGCAAAGATGACAAGTGACAAATATTTCTGAAAGAAGAAAGAAATGTGAAAGATGTACTATTTATATATAAAGTGTTCATGCTATACACACACACATTTAATCGTGCAGAGATTTATAAAAACAGATGACATTGTTTTATCTGAAGGGACACAGTCTTGCTATAAACCATGAGATTTAGCACTAGTTTTTTTAAATCAATGGGAAGCATTCCATTATGTACCTCTATATTTCAAAATAGAGAGGCAAATACCTTAATTACTTTAAAACACAGAAGTCAAAAGATCTTCATTTCACTTAAGTAATAGAGTATTATTTAGACATCTCTCAGAAGATAATATAATTTATACTTTGCTTTTTCAGTAAGAGCTATTAGTTTTAGCTTACTATATAATAAGCAAAAAGTAAAGCAAAAGACATTGTGGCTACTACTTCATGTAGTGTGAGGTTCCTTTTACTAAAAGCAAGCGTCAAATTATTTACCAGCTTAAGCCTTCTGTCTACCATAATAATTGATAACATGGACTTTGCTTTTTTGAGTGACTTTCTACTGAGTCAAATGTAAATAATCTGCAATAACCACATACTGCTTTCAGACTGATACTCAGTGTTCTGAGCTAACTAAGTTTTCAGGTTATGTTGTCAATATTAACAATTTCTTCAGCTCTAGAATTCTTGGAAATTGCATTGATTACAATAAAACACAAAACAAGCTAATCAGAGTGGGTTTATATCTATATATATGTATATATATATGCATACATTGTTTCCTTACAATATAAAACATTTCTTCAACTTATATTCACAATTTCTTTACCATGAAAAGTTACTTGAAGCTTCACATTTTTAAGCATCTTAATATCTGATGAAAGTCCCTTGACAAATATTGCCCAAATGGCATCGACTACTCCAAGTTTAAGCTTTTGCAAGCACATACAATCAAAACAGCACTGTTTGGAAGTATTTGTCAGTGAATTCATATGATTAAAAATCCTTGTTTATACGTGATAATCCAGATAATTTGCACAAGGATTACAGTCACAAATCTGAATCAAGATTTCTTCCCCCGTTCACCCCGCATCCTGCCAAGTGTCCTAAATACTCAAAAACAATGAGTCCTTTACTATTTGCATAAGCTGTTTAAGCATGTAAGTTTGTCATAGCTTAGCTATATTAATGTAACTTCCTAACATACTTAAAAAAAAATCAAACTATGAACCCCATTACATAATGTCTGAAACAATTTCCAAGCTACTTTTACAGGTTTGTATCTTCTCTCTGCTGTCTTCTGAACGATTACTATTCTTTCCTTCATTAATACTACATCATGACAGAACAGGAAATTAGTTACAGAAAAAGGAGTTGCAGCATGAAATTCTGTAGCGTAACCAGTTGCTTTTGTCTTGTCCTCCTGTCTTTTAGTTGTCTACCATAAATGAGATGTAAGGGATGAAGTTTTTTTGAATTATTTTATATTACAAATATATTTTGAACCCATTATTAAACTTCTCAGGCATTATCACACTGCTGTTATTAATGTTTTAATCTAGTATTTCATGTAAACAGTAAACCCAAAATCTGACATGCGATATAAAAATAGTTAATAACTGTAATTATTTCTAACAAGAAATAACCAAACAGCATTTTTTCCTTTTTGGGGCTACAAACAGACAGGCCAAATTGACCTAATTCTGTAATTGTCAGAAAAAAAATTTTTGCCAAGCTATCCCTCCTACTAAGGATAATGATCATAGAATCATTTAGGTTAGAAAAGACCCCTTTCATGGGATTTTATGCCATGGTTGCATAATGAAATTTTGTGTGGATGTGACTCCACTTACACAGATCTGATTTCAGAAGAAAACTTCAAGGATTTAAAAGTGGTCTGTTTTTCAAAGAAAATCATCATTCACCATTCTCTCTGAAGTTAAAGACCTGCAAGTAACTTAGCCAGATATTTAGATACCTTTCGTCAGTAAGAAGTGATAATTTTAGATTTATCTTGTCAATAGTTTCCACCAACATCATAAGCTTGCACTAGATAATCATTATGATGAAAATTTGAGATATGATTTCAAATTAAAAACTAATTATCAGTGAAGACCAACATCTAGCTACCAGTATAATTCATTTTGTGCTCATTTCTTGAAAGCATTTGATTTTGGTGCTGCAAAAGCAGAGCATATTGTCTTTTATATAGGAGATTTTTTTCTTCTAGTTAATTTTTCCTTTACGGCCGTTATTGTTCTTCTATATAAAGGATAACTCCACTTCTATGTTGTTTTATTCTCACTTCTGCAATTTAAGATATATATACACTTTACAGTACATAAGCCTATCTGGATACATCTGTTCTTTAAAGATAACACTAAAGAGTGAAAATGCACTATTTCAAAGGTGGCGTTACTCATTTCATCTTCTAAGTTCACTTGGTTTAGATTTGTTTCATCATTCAGATCTATCTGCTGAAGATACTGGTATTTTAGACATAAATTTTAAGGTCTACTGCCAGGGCAGATTCCATGTGGCATGTCCATGACATGCTGAATTCAGCTGTGCTCTCCTACAGTGTATGTGAGCAGAACTAACCTACATTGACAGAGTTGCATAGCTGATTAATGCAATCCACATTGCAAGTCACAGAAATATGGATGGACAGGTTTACTTTTAATCATTTCATTGATCTGAAGATACAAAATGCTCTCAAAATTAAAAAGGTCTATCAGATGCACCTAAATATTGACTTTTGCATAGAGCTGACAACTTTGTGAAATGCAGTTCATTAGACTATGAGAAAACATTATTCCTCATGTGTTTATTTCATAGATGTGCATATGCTCACAAGAGGTGGTCTTGACACATTTTGAAGGTTTCAAAGGGGTATTTGTGTAGCAGTTACTAAGGGCTATGTCTTCATACACTGAAGTTAGCGTGTTTCTCCTCTAAGGTTATTGCAGCCAGACAGTTTAAAATGCCTCCACTCCTAGCTGTATTGGAAAATAGCTAACAGAAGGAGCAAGCAATTCTAACAGTTGTTTGTGGTTTTTTTCTTTCCATTCTTTATCTAAATAACATGGGCAAGTGGTCTTTCTTATTCAACCTACGCTAGAGGTTGGTGTAGACTATTTATAACATTTACTAATACGTCAGTATTACACCATTATTGAGCAATAGTATTTCCCTCAATGAGTTGGCTCAATTCACTATCTACATTTGGATGTCATCAGTACTTCAAAGAAAATTATGTTATCAAAAACTAGATCTCACAAAAGATTAATGTATTTGAGGTTAGAATAAGTTCCACTGATTGAAAAATTATGTTTAATTCATGAAGGAAATTTTTCTTCCCCCCACTGTTGCTAACTTAATAAAATCTAAAGATGCCTATTTATGCGTTGTTATTGTTCCTGTTCGCTCCACGTAGTAATACTTTATTCCTGTATAGCTGTAATTTCAAGTTTCTCAAATAGTAATTGGAAACACAATTTTCAATGTCCAAAAGGAAGAATTCTATGTAATTACCAAAAGTTTCTGAACATATACAAGTAGATTTCTTTTCCAAAGTTATCTTGCTAGGGAGCTGTATTTGAACATCAGTGTACATCTTAATGTATTCTAATGTATGTAAACTGAAATATAACAAATACAAATTAAGTATAAATCCAGAAATAGCATTTCAGCAAGGTATGTTTTTCACTGACTGTTTTCTCTCCACATAAACCCTTCATACCTTATACTTCTAACTTAACACACCATAACATAGCATCAGACTTTATAAGCAGGAAACTAAACTTGCTGTTGCCAGAAGAGATACAGCTCTGCTACTCCTAATAATGCAAAAAATCAAACTCTGTCTTTGGACCATGGTGACAGAGAAGTTACGTGCATACAATCAAAATCTAATCTCTCCACCCATCTTGGACTCAGCCTGCTGGGCAAACACGTTTTTCTGACAGGACCAAGCACTAAAATTAGTACTTTTTCAACATAAGTTAAGCAATTTTATAGCACTATCATAAAATATTTAGTATTTTTTTTTTAAAAAAAGAAAGCAGTATACATAAAATCCCAAGCAAATGTTTCTTTCAGAAAAAAAAGAAGCATAATTTTCCAAAAGTAATACTAAAATGAAAGAGATGTAAACCTTTTAAATCCTTAATAGAAATGTGACAGCCCACCAATGACGCTCAGTTATGTGTACAGTACTTCCTTTATACCTGGTATGGTATTGCTCTTTAAGAAGTCCATTTTCAAATGCAATTCAAGCTCTTTCTACCCTGGAATAGGCCAACGGATAAATTAACATGGACACATCTACCTTACCTGAATCAAGAGGCGGGACGCAGTAGCTTCAGCTCATAGTCACAGTAATTCTGCCACATGGCTTTTGAACAAGAACTGGCTTGTATCCAGCTGGCTTGCATCAAAGACAACTGTCTGCACCTCTGTAGACAAACCCTAAGGATTAGAGGAAGGAAAAAAATTAAAATGTCAGGCTGCTAAGACTATCCAGCAGTCTTTGATCTAAGAAGCTGTAATTTTGACCAAAAAACCCCATCCAACGTTTCAGATAGAATAAAACACACAGAGATACAATTTCTATTTACTTATTTAAAATGCTGAAGTAAACTTAGAGCCCCCATTGTAAATTCAGGTCTACTGATAATAAAAAAATATTGCAACATGTTCCATGAGAAAATTCAACTGAAAGTTTGTGGAAACTAGTTAAACTGATGAGACTGCGGAACTGAACTTCACAGAAGGATTTCAATCAATAGGAGAAATCAGTTCATATAAAGGAAGCAGAGGCATCAGGAGAACGTTAGAGGCAACACCAGTGCAAGAAATACAGAAAGCAGTAGAAACAGTGAAAAAGAAAAAGCAAACTCTTAAAAGTAGGTATAAATAATGTGATTTCTGTGCAAAAGCAAGCCCCAGGAAGAAACCTAGAGGTTGTTGGAATCAAAACTACAAATAGATTTATAAGGCCTTATTAAAGGAGTTGTATGCACCATCTACAAATACTTTAGAAATACCCAAATTGGACTAGGACAGTTAAAGCTGCTTCTTGTATAGGTCTTTATTTACCCAGTAGAACTATTCAAAGACTTTATTGTGGAGATTTTTACATAAAGAGTAGAATCAGTGCTAACTTTATCAAACACATTATGAACTATGGAAGGGAAGAGAGAAAATTCAGAAAAAAATTCAAAACAATAAAACAAGGTTGGAGCATTTTAAAGATGTGATTATTGGATGAACCTGGAATTTCAGCAGCCCAAGCAGGATTTAAAACTTTCTATATTGTTTTGAAAACAAGCACTACTACTTGCATCACATATTAACAGAACTTTATTTGTTAACTCTCCTTTTTTTTTTTTTGCTTAGGAATCACTCTGCACTCCAGAAACTTTATGGGAATTTTAAACTCTTTAATAATCTTGAAGAATCTTGCTGAAAAAGCCAGTATAAATTAGCCAAATGATATTTGAGATTTGACAAGAAATTATAGTTATTGCACTTTTTCCTTCTTTTCAGGTCTTTGGCAGTTTCAGAAAGCTAGATTTCCTGAAATGTTCAAATCCGAAAGTAATTAGCTATTTACTACCCTTTCCAGAGGATTTGGCTATTGGTGAATTGAATTTTTCTAATTAAAATATTGACTTTGTTCTGATTAATATCTCTTTTATCACTGCTGTGGAACAGTCAAATAATTGGCAACAGTAATAACAGCAACCCTGACAACGATTGTCTTCTATGGAGGAGATTCTTCGTACCACTATCACGTGGTAAGAGTATTTTTTCCCCTGTTGTTCTGCATCAGAATTAATTACACAAAAAGAGTTGCTGTCAGCCAAAGCAATAAAAGCCGAGTAGCACTTTAAGCTTTGTATATACAATATTACAGCTCAGCAGATGTAGAGTTAGCAACAGAAAATTAGCAAAGACTTGATATATTTCTGGATTTGAGTAAAAAGAAGAATCCTCTGTGTTATACAGACTACATCACAACTGCCATTATTACTGGAGAAGCAGAACTATTGCTTATCACTTCTCACACACATTAAATTATAAGCCCTATCTCTAATGAGAGACTGTTCTTTATCAGCTAAGTATTATTCTTCTATTGATGAATAAAATCTTTTCCTTTATAAAAGTAAAAACAAAATATATTTTATGAAATCCATAAAACACGTCTTATTTAAAAGTCATTTCACACACACACACACACAAAAATCCCATAAACAGATTTATTTTAAAACCAATTAAAAGAAAGGAGTTTTTGTTAAAATAGGTTTTGTTTACAGAAGTTCTTAAAAAAGTGATTAAGCATTTAGACATAGAATCAAGATAAACTGTATATATGTGAAGACAATTGCTCAGCTAACTGGTTTTCCAACTATCGGTGTTATTTTAGCTAACTTATTACCTATAGTTTGATAAAGCCTGCAGGCTGACCCCACAAGAAAGAGAGACTTCAGTCATGGAAGACTGCTTTATGGACCAATACTGCTCATGTTGCAGCACAAACCAGACAGAATCACAAAAAAATCTGGTTGAAATCTTGCTTGCTTAATTTGTTCCTCTACTACCATTCAAGCAAAAGGACTGTTCTCATCTAACCCTTAAACTGTGTGCAATAATAACTACCAATCCAAACCTGAGATGGTGCAGCTGCACCCAAATATACAGTGATGAGCTGAAAATTTCAAAATTACATGATGAAGATCTAGTTGTGAATTTTCCTAAATACTGTTAAAGCTCTGTTGTGGATAAACATGGTTATTTTCCTAAACAGAGAAAGAGACATCTAATCCCGCATTTCCCCAATTATCTTTGTGAAAACCCAGAACGATTGAGCTGACTATGCACAACACACCAGTCTTAAAAATACAGTATACAGTTACAAAAGGAGTTGTTTATTATCTACCAGGTTATCTTTGATTTATACCACTGTGACCACATTGCAGACCCAACAAATCACTTCCACCTACAAACAACATCAAGCATATTTTCCTACAGGGGACAACAATTCAGAGTTAAACACTTGACCTCGAAAGCTGACAGATACTATTTATACTGCAAATTGTTACACAAGAAGAAAAAGCATAGGATTTCATGGTCTTTTTCTACCATCTCTTTAAAGAAAATTAAAAGATATTAAAATACCTGCTTTTACAAGCAAGGTTCCTGTGGCAGTTCTCACTCCAGTTCAACAAGTACCAAGGTGGGCAGTTACTTCCTGCACAGCTGCTACCAATCATGAAAGGAAAAAACAAAACAGGTGCCTGGTGCTTTAGCTATAAGGCCTTCCCCTCACTCAGGTGAAGTCAATCAGAGGCAACTTTGGAAACAGAGCAGAACTTAGACTGCTATATATGTGGTCATCATCGAAAATGGCTGCAAATTTATGTAAGAAGGACTTGTTTGGGTACAACTGTTTTCTGATATTTAAATGCTTTAAAATAACTTTTATCATACACATTCCATTTTCAAAATTCCTAAAAAATATAGCTGTCAAAATAAAGATATTATATCCTCTACATTTATGGTGAATTTCAAACCCGTTAAACACTGGGGCAAACCTTCTGCTGATGCGAATTGGTATTATCTGAAGAAAGCCAACATCCCAGAGCTGTGCAGAGTCCCATGCGCTGTGGATCTAGTGCTCTGCTGCCTAGGTTTTGTAGAGCATGTTTAGTATAAGAAAAGCACTTGCTTTTAAACTGAAACATAAATCTGCAAGTAAAAGTTTGACTCTGGGATGGAGAAAATTTACAAAATAGTTTCAGTATGGGGGGGTATCAAAATCTGTCTTATCCTATATATTTGAAGATAAAATAGCAGCTAATAAACTATAATAATATGCCTATAATAGCACAGTTTCAAACGTCCATTTCTGATGGAAGTAGACCTCAGGAACCTCAATCTCTCAATGTTACATACGATTCCTGTGCAAGAAATATTAAGCACTGCTTACACTAAGAAAAAGAAGCTGTTAAAATAAAACCAGTTCTATCTATACTGCTCTTTTGACAGATTATTATTATTATTATTATAATATCTCTTTGCTTGTAATGCTAAGAATAGACTCTTCACAGGGCTGTGTGAATATTTATCTTGATATATGTATATGTATAGAATAAAGTTACTGAAGCTAAATAGTAAGTAAACAATATGAGTTTGGAATTATGGTGAAGTTCTCTAATCAATTAATACATACACATGTTTTGATCATTATGACTCAAGTGCAGCCTTGATGTAGTTGTAGAGCTCTTAACTGGTGTTTTTAAGGCACTCATACCTGATTCCCTACGTTGACAGGTAGGAACAAAGGAAAAAAAAAATCCTCAAAGCTCCACATCAGCTATGGCAGAAAGTGGGAAGTGATGAAAAACAGTATTAAGTCGCAAGAAACATGGTAGTTTGAGTTGACTAGCATAGCACCCTACAGGCATAAAAGTGTGGTCCTTTCACAAGCATGTGTGTGATGTGAAAGGCATATGTGAACAACTTGTTTTGTGCAGAAGTCTGGCTTCCCAGCTCTTCTATACTTAATGTATTAGTTTTATCCACGTTTCACTATGTAATTAAAAAGTTCTTTGACTAAAGAGGCCTAGCACACAGTGGCGCAGAAAGCTCCTGGAGTCCCATTGTATAATACAAACTTTCATCATCCCAACCAGCCCATCTTTCAAAACACACCTGCAGGTCTCAGCCCCCTCCAACTCACCTTCAACTACAAAAGCCATTTCTTGCCATGCATCTCTGGAGCAGCCCTTTTTCTTGTAGTGATTTTTACAGAGCTATAGCACCAAAGGGATGACAGTTGAGACCATATCTAAAAGAACCAAACTTCTCCCCGTCAATTTTGCGAACAGGATATATTTCTTCTCAGATAAATGAAAACGTTGTCAAAAATTTGGCCCAGAAAAGCTGTACGTGTGGCGATGGCTTCTGTGAGGAGAGGCTGGGGCTGCCCAGTGCCGGACATGGCTGGTTCCAGATGCCTCTGCAGGATCCCTCCACACGTAGGCCACAGCTGGGCCCATCAGCAAAGCTGGTGACACCTCTGTGAAAACATGTTTAAGGAAGGGCAAAAGGCTGCCTGGCAGTGAGGAAAGAAGAGTCAGAAACAGCCCTGGGGACCACACAGCCGGGGTACAAGGAGGGGAGGAGCGTTCCGTTCCCTCAGCCCTCCGCTGCCCCAGCCCCAGCCCCAGCCGCTGAAGGCAGGAGAGGCCAAGCAACACAAGCACTCCTGGCATTTCAGCAATTATGTTATTCCCAGAGGTGGACTTCTTTTTTCCTTTTTTCCCTTTTTTTCCTTTTTTTCTTTAAGACCAGCCAAAAATTCAACAAAACAGAATGAAAATGAAGGAATTTTGCATTTAGATGAAGTTAAAATTCAGAGCTTTAAATATTCACAGAGAAATACTACGATGTTTAAGTATGACTCCCTCAAATTTCATGCAAATGTTCGCTTTACTTTTAAGGCACTATTCTTGCTCTGGCCTGGAATTCAACTGAATATTTCACAGGGAAATCTGGTACTGGAGCACAGTATGATTACCTTGGTAATCTGCCATATTTCCATTTCCTGAGCTTCACGAATGAGAGATATGACAGCCTGAAAGATGGAAAAAGGGATATTTTGAAACCTTAGAAAGTCTTTGGTTTAGACTCAGAATTTGACAGAATGTTCAAGGTACATTTCATTCTGTTGGAACAGTTTGTTTGATGAGAATATCCCTCAGTCATAGAAAAAGACCAAGTCATAGAAGAAAATAGTTTCTTTCATCCTCCCTAGCTTATCTCTTCATCCTCTTGTCAGCATATGGCAAGGTATGTTTGCTTTACGGCTGGGATACTCAATGAACTCTAATGACATCAAATTTGTATAACAGCAAATGTCTGTCATAAATTAGCTTATGTATATCCTTAATAGATGAGCTAATGTTTTCTGTGTGACTGTGGCAAAGTTTTTGAGCCAGTTGAATCTGTCAGTCTGCTCTTAATCTTTCCTGACACTACGCTTAGAAATTTGGTAAGACAATACCCAATTTAACAAATGACAGCTCTGTTGCTTTCTCTCTCTTGTTGCAAAGAAAGTTGTCTTTTTCTGAATCATTTTGCTTAAGATGTCATGTGTCTAAGCTGCTGTGACCAGCCATTTTTCTGCACTAAGTGCTGGAGAAGGTACAAGAGTGTACTCAGTATACCTTACACTGTGAATTTAGAGCTAACCGAATGGGGGTGTGGGATGGAGAAACAAAAAATATCTCACTGGGGGCAGGAGGGTGGGGTGGGAAGTGCGTTTAGATTAATTAAAAGCACTTTAATAACATTGGCTTAAGAAAGAAAAAAAAAAAGCCTGAGAGTGAACTGGAAGTCTCCAGGGTATTAGTCCCTGTGGCTTAGAGTGCTGGAGTTTATGACAGAGCAGTACAGACTTGTTTTGAAGGAGTTCTAGATTTTATTAGCTTACAGTAATGTCACTGCAAACAGTTTGCTGCTGTGTGCTCTCAGCTGTCCCCTGGCTACATTAGAGTCCTAAGATCCACAATAAAAATCTCTTTTTGTTTTCATCTCAAAAGGCTTTTACCCAACTACATTGAGCAGCCACTTATTTCATGAATGTAGAAGTAATGGAAACAGAATTAATGACTGTTGTTTGTATGTAGTTCATTAAACCTCAGGAGGCTGTTTTCTCCAGTGTGAATTCATACTTCAATTCATGTAGAGCTCCACAGGTACCTTGACTTACTTAGTCAAGTGTGCACTTGAAAAGCTTTTGCTGTTTCTGGGGTGGTTTGGTTTTGGGGGTGGTTTGGTTTTTTAGTATTAGATTTAATAGAATTTCTATTCCTTCTGTTTCTCTGGAAGCTTGTGGCTAGCAAGGAGATAGTGAGACCCCATTAAAGAAGAACTATGGAGGGTTCAGTTTACCATCATGCAGTGGGTGTGCTCTGCCCTTGGCTGCCAACACGCTCTCCTCCTCCACAGCTCCTCTGCAAACCTCAAGCAGCAGCATGTCACTACAGTACCCAGGTGACAGGGGTGCTACCCAGAATATACCCAGCATAACTACAAGCCTCCTGTTTTCTCAGCTATCATAGTTTCGCTATTTGCAATAAAAAATTTTTAAAGCATTACAAGATGTGTAGTATAAAATGTTGACATTTAACCTGTCAGGGCCTGTCCATCAGTGTTGTCCCCCACGCTTATTCCCCAGCAGTTACCACAGCATTCATAGGCCCTGCTCAGGGGAAGTCCATCCGTCATGTTCAGGGGTGGTCTGCTTCTCTGTTTTAGTATGTCAGATAAGAAAAGCTTTACCAGGAACAAGATGTAGTCCTTGAAAGAAGAAGCTAGAAAGCTCACCCCTATGAGCACATATATCTGTACTTAAACCTAAGTACTCTGCGGTGCATCAGAATTATGGGATCACATTGTTCATAAAAATACTATTTTCTCATTTCTAAATAAAAACCCTTTAAATATCAATGGATTGAGAAATAAAAAGATATTAGTTTCACGCATGCAGGTCTTTGATGAGTGCTAGAATGAAATAATCTCAGGAAGGAATTAAAAATTGATGTAAATACACAAATTTATCAATTTCATAAAAATTAGAAATAAGCATTTATATAATTTCTGACTGCTGGGAACTCCCTCATGCATACAAGCATATGGGAGAATATATTGTCTTTAAGATTTCAACTTATATTTTCCTCTGCTAATTATCTTAGGAGTTATGTAAACGACCACTAATATTTTTCAGCTATTTCCAATCTTCTGTCTAAAACAAACCGCTACGGACAATAAGAAACATGAAAAAAAATATGTCTAAAACATATGTCTAATAAAAGCTATGCCTACAGCTATGTTGAATAGTTAAATGAAAATACAAATTCCTACAAATACACTCATTTTCCATATACTAGTGCATACAGGGACTGTTAAATGTATTAGAGCTTCAGTCTGCAAAGCACTTAAGCACATATAAAAACGCTAGTTTTCTAGTTTTCACTGAAATCATCAGATATACCTCCCATGACAGCTGTGGTGCAGCACAGAGATACCAAAACTACCATAAATGAATTCGTTTGGTAACTAGATACAAACCAGCAGTGACAGCACAGAGCTCAACGCAGGTTAATTTTCTTTTCTGAGAAACAGCAGTCACTTAAAGATAGCTCATATCTCTCTATTGAGTAATGGGATCTGCAGAATGGAGGCAACAGCTGTCTTCAAGTTACAGGTAAGTGCAAGTCAACTGAAGGTGTATTCAGTCTAGATTATGAGTAATATGCACAAATGACTGCACAAAACCTGAACGCTAAATTTTAACCGAAGTTGCCAGAGCTTCTGAACACGTGCAGTGTTTACAGAACAATATTTCCGAAGCACTGAGAAAACCATTATCAACTTTGCAAAGCAGTGTAGTATTAGTAACAATACCAGGAAACACAGTGGGTGATACATAATTTCTCAGAAATAAATACTCCACAGTTAGAATCCAAAAGTGTTAAAATAACTATTCCTGTCAGCAGAATAGGAAAAGAAAGATGACAAGATAAAGGGGCGTGCGTGTGAAGAAATCGCTCTTGCAGATAATGAAATTGCAGGCAAATTCACAGCAACGTATGAATGTCTGAGCTTCAGTTGCAAGCCAGAGCAGATGCACAGACAAGTGCAGTACCATTACCCTCAATGTCACACACACGACAACTGGGCAGGTTAATATTAGCACTTAAGCTGGCCTAGAAAGACATCGCTGAAGCCCTGCATCCAAAGGTTTACTAGGCAGACAGCTGTGTGGTTTTGAGCAGCGTGGGCTGTTCTAACACTGATAAAATAAAGGAAGCAGCCTCAAATTAGAGTGATCTGAATTTAATTCCAAAAGACTATGGCTTGATGGATATTTCATTTAACTTTGTTTGCATTTTAAATTGAAAGCAGCAATGATGTTCCTTACTCTTTCTTGTAAAATTCTTAATTTATTCCTTGGTCTGCAATAACATTGGAAGTCATTCATCTTTCTGAGGTAATCACTGAGAAAGTTTCCATTTCCAAAGACTGTGCCGACCAGGGAGCAGTGGGAGGGACGCCCCACAAGGACTGGGAGCTGGAGGCTGAGAGGTTGGTAGGATCACGGCCTCCACAAGGGGACAAGTCCAGCGCCCCCAGTGAGCCCAGCCCATCCTGGGAGTCCTGGGCTTGAGTACAGCTCGTGCACAAAGGGAGGGGAACACCAAAGAGGTGTTTCAACTTTATAAAACAAATGATACATTTTAATTCTAATTTTCTATGAGTCTGTGTCAATAGAAAAAGTCAACTGTGCTCTCTGCACTGTAGATGACAATTTTCTGAGAGTGGATTTTGTTTTTTTGCTAAATACAAGCACTTATCTTTGTTAATTATTATTTTTGCATAGATAACTTTATTTGTGACTTGACTAGTAAAACTCTAAGGAGCTGGACCATCTGGAGACCAAAGTTAAAATTGCATTCCAGAGTTAAAATGCTCCGGGAGTTTGTTCCAGATGGGTTGCATAAAATCAAACTGCTGTAGGAAACACTGCCAGAAAACAGGTCACTTGACACACACAAACTTTGCTATAAATGTTTATATAAATTATCATTTTCAATATTGCATTTTAATTGCATAAAGAGCTTTGCGTGAAGCAGAACAATGGGCTTGGTCTTCCGCTATCAGAAAGCCAAAAGATAAAGAAAGGAGTTAGTGAGAAGAGCACCAACGTGGGTTAATTTTACTCTTACATCCCTTCTGAAAGGAACCTGAATGAAATTATTCTTGACTTTTCATTTCTCCTTATTACACATTGCTTTAAAATATTTGTGAATTTATATTTACAGAAACAGGCCTGAACAAGTTGAAGTAAATATGTCCTGTGATTTCCTCTGTTGTTATGTTATGTTCTGTAAAAGCCAAACGATGAACTGTTTCATAGTCTTAACTCAATTTCATCTTTTTTAAGACATGTTCTTTTATGGAACCAAGAGAAATACTCTGAAAATGAGTGTAGCATATCATTACAGCATATGCATGGGAAGTGCAAAAAGTGCCAGGCTGAAGGCCACAGTGTTTCTCAGAACACGAATAGTAAAGTTCTGTCACTCATTTAGCTCCTCAGGAATTGATCACCTAATAGTTAAATACAATAGCGAACATCTGCAGCTTCTGTGGGAGACATGCTGGTTTACTTTGATGAAGCTGGTAAAGGGTGATCTCAGGAAGTGTCCAAGGAGGCACCTTAAAAAATCAATAATTTAAAGTTGCTTATATTAATGGTTTCCACAGTAATAGTTTGAATTTGGAGAAAAAAAAAAAAAAGAACAGAAATTGTCAAAGTCAGGAAAAGTAGCTCTTACTCAATGTTTGCCGTTGTGGAACACATTTAAGTTGCTTCTCAAGGTTCAAGTAGATGTAAACATTTAATTAAAAAACTAGAAAATAAGCTTTATTCCCTTTATTTAGTCATTACATCTGCTAGTAGGGAGGTAGACAATCAATCTGTTTAAGTTGCTAGGTGACTTCTTGTCTTCTTGCAAATTCTAGAAATGAGAATTAAAGACATTGAATACTACATAGGCACAATGAGGAAATCACATAATAAAAAGGATGGCTTATTAGGAGCTTGGGGTTGTGATGTTAACATAAAATATGTACACTGAAAGCTTCTCAGTTATCAATGTTCTCATTAAGAGACTGAGATACGTAGCATATAATCTCTGTGGAGGGTTTGCTTTGATTATAATAATAATAATATTAGGTCATGCAAGTAGAGCTTGATATAGAAAATAAATATCTACTTAAATTATAGAAAATAAAACTGGGAACACCATTCTGAAAATTAATGGGAATTGTACAGTGCATCTCTTGAGAAACTGAGAATCCTATTTTCTTCAGCCACTGAAGCTGACTGCTTCCCAAATTGCTCATTATTTCCAAATATAAAAGCTCTGGATGTTGGCTGTTGTACCTGTAGATTACAGGAGGAAGAAACAAAACCTTTCTTGTCCACGTCCAGTACATCAAAACATTACCTGAAATAATGGCAAAATTATATATATTGGCAGCTTTTAACACATTAAGTGAAGGTTGGGGTATGCTGTCCCTAAATCAGAAACTGCTCTCAGCAACGAAAACTAAACCGTTCAGTTCTTGAAGGTTGTCTGGTTTTTTCCTTCACCCGACTCACCCAGCAGCACATCTCAGTCACAGGTGCCTGTTAGAGGGCCTCATCTGACATTCTTTCTGTTGATCTCACTGGAAGTCACATTAGACCCTAGTACATCCAGTGAGTAGTTCTAAGCTAGTATTAACAGGCTACCATGATGTCAGAAAGCACAATCAGCAACTTCATAAAATCTTAAAATCTGTGCTTAAAGTCTGAGTCAATGGAAAAGTTTAGCCAGCTATTTTTTCATAGTTTTCATAGAAAAGTGGAGATGTCTACAATAATAGCAAACCATGATTTCCATTGTATTCTTAGGTATTTTTTTATTTTTCTTTCCTTTTTTTGATTCATATGACATACTACTACAAATATTATATAAAACTGATAGTACCAGATACTCTAAATATCTGAAACAAAACTTTTCAGAAAGAACATAGATACTCCCAAGGAAATATCTACTTAATTTCTAATACATGTAGCCTACTTCAATTTACAGTGGACATTTAAGTATATCTATGATAGAAACATTCAGAGAACCTCTTAGTTCAGTGCTAGTTCGATTTAAATTGAACTTGGAAGAGGTGTGAAGTACATACTCTTCAATTCTCAAGTCTGCTTTCTGACTGAAGTAGAAAAGTCACAGTTCTTTCATAGACTTCTCATCTTAAACTTCCTAATTGTCAAAATAAAGTAAAAGTAGATGTAAAATGACTAATTATGCCCTCACTGTAATGTAACCATACAACTGACAATGTCTTCATTGGTGCTAGGTTGCTACACTGACAGCACCTGCTTCCAACGAGAAATTGTGCCATATGTCAAGGGAAGATAATGACTTACAGAACAGTCTGGTATAACTCTTCCTTCCTGTCTTCACATGCTATAATCCACATGAAGGAGTTAGAGAAATAAGACTCATCTGCAAGACTTCATTATAAATAACTCTTTTATAACATATGCTTTGCTGAAGCACACAAATCCCCTGACTTCCATGAGTAGCTCAGTGAATGGGTGAGCTGTATATGACTTTCAGAAACAATTTCTATGATTGCTAGCCTGTATGATAATCATACACCAGAACCACTGGGGCCTGAAACAATTTCTCATCTATTACCTCTGCATTGTAGCTATCCTACATCACAGGGTGTCATAGTAATATACAGGATGCATGGGGTGAGGATGAGAATATGTTTAATCAACCTATTTTCATCTCCTGTGCAAAACATTTAGTTTTGCATAATCAAGTCAGAGCTAAGAGGCTGGTTTTCTAAAATAATCTGAGAAGGTAAATAATCTCTAAATCCACTCTTGTCTATCCCATGGCCCTTTTCTGTCACACTTTTTCAGACAAAGCTTTTTTCCCTTTATCATTGGAGAAAACACCACTAATTTCTAGTTCTACTTAAAACGTATTTATGCTCTTAATAGGCTTTATTTTCATAGGAATGTTTGTCTTGCAACTCTGTTACAAGAATAGAATTTTGTTTTCATTACACTTGCTTGTTTTCCCTTAAAATTGATGTATTCATTAAAAAAGGCTTTGGCATAAAACCAAAGAGAGATAATGTAAAATAATTAGTAAAATAAAATGATAAGTTATAAAAGCAGGAAAAAACAAGCCCCAAGTACACCACTAAGGGCCATGAATGATTTTAAGACCAGTACTTGTCATTGTTGCAAACAGCATTTGTATCCATGCCAAAAACATACGGCCAGCTCAAAATATCTGTGAAAAATTTCACGGAATTCAGAGTCCTTAAACATATTAAGACAGTTAATTTTTCATTTTCACTTTTAAGCAGGTACTAAATGTGTATTAAGACAAAAATAGTCTAATTTTATACTTTGTTGTCAAGAACTTAGGAAGCTTTGCCCCTGCTCTAGAACATCTTATATTTATCACATGCTTGGCTACACCCACTGGTGAAGAGACAAGATCTGTTTCTTCTGATATTCTGCATTTTTCCTATTGCAAAATAGATATGGCAGTTAATAGACAACAATGTCCATAAACTATAAACATATAACAGGAGCAACCTCCAGTGTCATCAAGTTCATGCTTCTTTTGTGCTGTTCCATACTTCATATTTGAGGTACTGCTGTGCACCTTGAGTAATGTATTTCCTAATTTAGTTACGGAACTCTCTCAAAACCGCTGATGCTATAAGAATGGGATTATCTACTTTTGATGATTAGAAACCTTTTCTCATTGAGCACTCATATATTCACGGCCAGTGAACATTCTTCATGATTAATCACAAGCAGTATCAGTTTTGAAGTAGCTTAATACGCAAAAAAATTTGAAACACCAGGTAAACAACTTGAAAATATCTTGATTTACTGATAACAAGAAACAGCAGAGGTATTTTCCAATGCCCATGCTTATAGCTTTGCTTTAGAGAGCAGTGTGCTAAATGTTATTCAAAGCAAGGTTTTGGTGGATTTTAAGGAACATAGTCTTCCTCAATGAAACTTAACTCCATAATATTTTCTATGTTGTAGATAAGATTTCCTGGGATCTGTACAGTTAGTTACCCTGGCATTGGGATATTTCACATTTTTAATTTCACATGCTATTAAACATTGACGCAAATCACTGATAAATGCCTAAAGGGGAAAAAAGAGCCCAACACCTTCATGTATAGCTTTACCTGCCTTGGCTACAGTAAATGTAGCTTCAAAGGGATTGAGTGTATTTAAAGCATGATCTCCATATGTAAAAGTGTACACTGTTGATCAAGCTGTGCCTTTCCAAAGATTCCTCAAGTAATGTCTTTAAATGGCTTCTATAATTTCATCTGTGACTGATGGCAAACTGACTGAACTGAAACCGTAGCTGCATGCATTTGCTGCATATAGTACTTGAACGAACATACTGTGGTTCTGTTGCAAAAATAACTTACAGCAAGAAAGCCTTCTGCATGTTTTCCATCAGAAGCCTCATTTGTGTGATTAATTATCTTCAGAAACTCTACTAAAAATTGAGACTGCAAAAGATAATATTTTTTAAGTGATCTGAAATACTGTTTAATGATATTTCTTCTTGATTAATTTCTCTAATCATAGTGATAATGCTTTAGCTTTATTAGTTAGTTAACCTGATAATATCTGTGAGTTTGGGTTTTACCCTTTATTAAGCACTGTTTTCTATTTGTTTGCTTTTTGCTTTGTATTGGTATTTAAGAACTTGTAACTTCCACATTACAGTCTCACAGTGTCTAAGCACATCTAGTCAATTAACCTGTAACTAAATAGTGATTCTGTGGGACACTCCTTCAGGTATATTCTACCAGAAACCAAACACTCAGAGCTAAACATCTTTTACAGAGTGGAAATGATTCTGTTAATACATTTAACAGACATGTTAATTCCATTAACATACATGGAATTTTCCAGTAAAGTAGAGCTATGGCAAACACTCCTGTGCTTCCCACTACCCAAACTATGGAGCTGCACGTCTATCTGATGTACAAAAATATCATAGAAGAGAGATATAATAGAGTGATATAATAGAGAATATAATAGAGGATCTGATACTTGGTAGAAGAATATGCTTTTAAGACCTTAGTCAATGTATGAACATGACCAGAATCTGCATAGATGATTGCAGTAAAAAAAAAAAAAAAAAAAGGTCTTTTGTACGTGTTATCCTTTGGATTATATCCAGGGCTTCTCTGGTATGTCTGATAGTTGTATCTCTGTGGTAAGGGAGATAAATTTGGTTAAATATATCTTTTTGTCTACTCTACAGAATAAGGGTATTCAAATGAGGAATAGAGTGGGCTCAGAGACTGTGCCTGTGAAACAGGCTTTGTGATCTGAAAATAAGTATTCCTCTCAAATCTCACTGGACCATCTACTCCAAGGTGAATACTCTGACAGAATCTTATTTGTAAAATTTATGAGCATATAGAACTATTTAAAACCATGAACAGCCAGCTAGTCCAATAATGATTAAGTAACCAATGATGATACATTCCTGAATGTATAATGAAATATCACTGCAATCTATAGAACAGAAGCCATGTATTGCTTAGCAATGGTAAATATGGTGCTGGATACCCCAGACTTTGCTTAGAGAAAACTCCAACTCTAAATACCGATATGTACTAAGGCTGCATTTAAAATGAGACTCAGGAACAGAAACAAGAGGAAGAGGATCTGAAAATCAGTCTGGTTTTTGACACATTTGGCTGATTGATGCTTGGATTGCTGCAATATCAACTAATGCAAAAGGTACATTGATTAATCAATGGTTTTCTCATCACCAGACAGCTGAAAGCTTCCTCTGTGGTTCTCCACTGGCCAAGGACTAAGAATTCCCACTATATCTCTTTCCACTGGAATGATAACTAACCTCATCTGTTCTTCTCTTCATTCCCCCACAGCCCTGCTAACTTATCTTAATGAAACTCTCAGCAATGTTATTTCCTTTGAGATTTCTGCCACTAACAAAGCTCTGTGGAGAGAACGTGGAGGGATATACAGACAAACACCTTGAACACACAAAGGTTGGTGCCAGCCCAAAACCAATATACTTATATTCTCCATGTAGGAAACAGACAACTGCATAAGACTAAAATTATGAGAACTCAAATATGTCTTTGTGAGTGTGTGCAAGAAAAGCATGAACTGACCACTGTCCTATTAGAGAGAAATGCAAGCTAAAAAATGCATGCACTAATCCTCTGTAATTTCTTCTTTTTCTTTCTTTCCTTCTTTCTGTCTCTTTGTGTCTCTTTCTGAAAGTGTAATGTGGAACATGTGTATGTTTAATGACTTTTGTTCTCCAGCTCCGTAACAGTTCTGTAACAGCATGAACAGTGTATATGAGCATTTAAATATTCCACATTAGTAGTGAAGTCCAAATCTGAATACCTATCTATGGCTTGGACCCCTGCTGCTTAAAGCTATTTGCACTCGGATCAAATTGTGACCCCCAGAAATGGAAGTATTTATGTTGAAAAAGAACTGAATAAAATATTTATAATGCTATTGTTATAAACTAGAAAAATTATGATATAAATATGATTACACTCTGTAAATCAGATAAAATCTACACAATCTATGTTTCTTTAAAGAAACCCAAAATGATTTTGTTTCTGAAGTACACATAAAAAGGATTTCAATAACACTGTATTTTCAGACTTGATTGTTAAGGGATACTAGGAAAGCTTTTCCCTGGTTGTAAGATTTTCTTTATAAAGGCATTATTTCAGATAAAGTAAGCTTCACTCATTCAAAGTCCCCATAAGGGACAGATGCATTTTGAACAATATTTTGAATGTTTTTGATTACCTAGAGGAATGATATCCCAGTTTATGAGATCCCAGTGTGGCTTTATTTTCTGGACAACTCAGTTATTCTCTCATCCTCTGACCTTATTACAGTATTGTTTTTCCCTTCTCTTCACTAC
>JAOXNO010000063.1:16487667-16502116 GCA_028565335.1 Limnodromus scolopaceus
TTTATTTTCTGGACAACTCAGTTATTCTCTCATCCTCTGACCTTATTACAGTATTGTTTTTCCCTTCTCTTCACTACGCCATTGTGTGAGAAAGCTCCGTATAAATTTGATACCAACCTAGTTCATGTACAGTATCTGCAACTTAGTCAACTTCACAAGGCATAAAACCAACAACAATTTCTTTTCCCTTATACCTTAGTTCTTATTTTTGTACAATATAATCCATGTGCTATGAGTTTCCCTACAGTAAACTTAAAAAAAAAATAATTAAAATCCATTATACCTACATCAACTATAGGATAAAATTTTTGTTTCCCGGGTCAGCTTGTGTTTTTTCATATAATGTAACAATTTAAATACAAAAGGCCAAGAAGAAAGAATATTTCTTCTCTTACATTGTACACATCCACAGTGATGGTGAGATGTGTGTGCCTCTCTCCTGGTCAGGAAGCATTGAGTAGTTTCAGATAGATGAACTGTTCCTTTCCATAACTTTTTCATTATAAAATATCTGGAAGTTTTAAATAATTATAGATGATAATATGTCTGCAAGTAAATACTTGCTAAGTTAAAGATATCCACGGCATGAATTGGTTAGATTAAAATACACTAATATTACTGTATTAGGGAAAAAATTTAGTCTAAGTGGCTGCGTTGATTTAGATTAAAAGGAATTCAAATTGTTAAGACTTCTCCTTATTTGCCTATTGGAATATTTGGACAGCATGCGATGATGTAGGCCAACACTAAATCAACACTGTTCATAAAAACTAAGGAAATAAAATATAAAACATGACTGAGGTATATGCCAGAGCTACCACAAACCTGAAGTTGGTTTTGAGTTCTTCTGATTTATGTATCTGTTACTGCTGGTAGCTGTATCTAAAGTCCTCTTCTAGGCCAACATCTTCTCTAGCAAACATTCCATATATTTCAACGCTGTTATACATCCTGAAGTTGAGGTTACTTATCACTCAGTCTACAGATCATTGAAACTACTATGGAGATAACTCTACATTCATTATACTTAATTTCAGAACTTCATAAAACATGTGTAACTACTCAAAGTTTGGTGGGTTTTGATTTTCTGCTTTTACTATGGCACATAATGGCTTTGTCTATGTATAAATATGTATAATATATATTTACATGTATGCATGGAAACAATTATACAGATTCAATATGACATCAGAACTTGAGATGCATATTTAGCATCTTCACAATTACTTTTTCTTTCATGTTTAAGATATACTTATTTTCTATTTTTAAAGGCTTGCTGATTACAGGTAAACCTCAATATTTTAATGGAGAAACAATATTCTTTGAATGGAAATAAATAAATAAACAAAAATGCCTGTGGATCAACTCTTACTTGGCAGCTGAAAAAGTGAGACTGTCTACTCTTTGCTTTTGTTTGTTCTCAATTTTCTGCAGTGACTCTGGCAGACAAGTATCTCTTGTCTGAAAGGGTAGAGAAATGTATTAGAGCCTATTCAGTCTTTTTCTTTTCCATCTCCTCTTCAGAAAGTCGTATGGGAATACTAAAGGTATCTTTATACTTTTAGAATTTATAATCTAGCAGAATGTAACCAACTGTACTTCCCTGAGGACACAAGTTGTCCTTTCCACCCCTCTCAATGCCCATGTTTGCAACCAGAGCCTGATCACATGCAGACATTCTTCAAGAATAAAAAGAAATCCTATTCCTCTTTGCAGCTGAATTGAGAAAGAAGTGGACTGGTCAGTCCACAGTTCAGCAGCTGTGTTAGTATCCTCTTCAATGCTGGTGACCAAATTTATAGGCAATGCTTTATTCTGGGACTAAGCATTAAGCAAGTAACAGATACCTTCTGATTTTTAAGTATTGTTTTGCACTGGGTGGTGCTGGTTCATTGTGAACTCAGTGAGAAAGGTGCCTAGACTCTGTAATGCTATTTTTTAGAGCTAACACTATAAGAGAATAGCGTAAATAATCTTACGCCTCCTTAGGTGCTGGGAGCCGCAAGCTCCAAAGGGGCTCTGGCTCCCGTGCAACATGCCATGCAGTCCCTGTGCATAGCACAGTTTCCCTCCTTTCAGTCTTTCAAACTGTTACAGGATTCTCTAACATGGAAACAACTCTGTTTCTCGTCAAACAAAAATGATGTTTTCATGAAAATGCCTTGCTGCTCTGTTTGCTGAAGGCAAGGCTGCTCGGGTGGTGCAATCACTGGTAGTGAGCGGAGCCACCAGCAGGTTCCTCCATTACAGAGAGCCAGCTGAGTTCTGCCTGCACCTGCCAGACTTGTGGGGCACAGCGCACGCCAAACGGGCATAAAACGGGCCCAGGCCTGCCTTGGGCTACCTGTCCCTGCATCACTATCTCCTCAATGGAGAAGAATCATCTGCCCAGGACCACTACAAGTATCCACGTGCTTATAAGCGGTTTACCACGCAGCTATCTCTTGCTACATAGATATCATAATGGGTTCTCTTATGTATAATATCCTATTGCCATATATTTACATAGAATGGAATTGTGTTACCACTGTTCAGCCTGGACACAGCATTTCCTTCCAGGCATTTCATTCATTCCGTATCTTTTTGGCAATATGCAGTACAACTTCCCTGGTTTTTTTTCCAGAACTTCTGGATCTGCAGCTCTTGCTCACTCCTTGTGTGGAATTGCTCATATGTGGTGTGATGAACAGTGTGGGATCAAGAAGAAGATACGCTAAGAACAGAGGGGAGAGATACACAGAAATTTCTCCAGAAGACCAAAAGCCAGGTATGTTTTTCAGTGATCCCAGACACAGCTGTAAGCAAAGCTAATTACAGGACTATTATTCTACAGCTAAGAAGTCAACTCTTGAAGAATTTCAAGACAGTCTCGATGAGATAGCCTTCTCCATAACCTTGTCTTGGTGGTTTTACCACGAGAAGAGAGAACTTACCCTTCACAAAGACCCGAGAAGTAAGATGCAGTGTGGCTGAATACAAGTGACAGTACTGGACCTATTGTGAATACATTAGTATTTTCAGCAGGTCCCTCATATGTCAGGAGGAAGATGACAACTACCTCAAGGCACTGACAGTCTAAATTATACAGACAATGCAGCTGAAAAATTTAACGTCTTAGGTAAACCAAGGGAGGTCAAAACTCAGCACGGTGAGGATGTTATCTTACATGGCTGGTAGACTTCATGGAAGAAGTAAGTTTATGTATGGGCTGCCTCCTCTAATTCTGAATTCTCAGAGCTTATGAATAATTGTGTATCTGCTAACAGCCTGTAGGGATTTGGTAAAATAGCTACAGCATAAAACTGAAAAATAATTGAAATAAATAAAGTGCTACCTGGCACTATATCCCTGTTTATTCTATGCATCTGATATTAAAATTCTGATGTCTTACGCTCACAATACATAATAAGAAATGAAAATGTCATAAAATCAATACCTCCTAACAGCAGAGGGAAATGTCACAAATTATCCCATTCTCATTATAGTTTTCAGACAGTAATTTCACAAGCCTCCAAGGGATTAGGAAAGCTGAGTGTATTTCTGCTCTACCCTCAGATGTCAGTTTTATTGTACATGATCTAGGCAGTGAAGGTTCTCTGCTCAGGAAGAAGTTAGAAATCAATTGTTTTGCCTACAAGATTCTTTTGTGAGGCTGTTAGCTGCCTCTGTAAGTGTGAAACTACAAATTCCGTGACCCTGCTTAAATTACTTTGAAATACAAAATTACACTCTAACCCCTTAAGTGGTACAGAAGTGTGCTATACGCACATACAGAATGTAGGGCTGTGTTGCTAATGAATATAATTTGCACATTCTAAAGAAAAGACATGAATTAATTATATATAGCAGATCTCATAACTCTTCGGTATTTTCCTAGGAGCACTTTTTTAAAAATATATTTTATTTTAACTAGGGATTAGAGTCTGATTGACACTGCCTAGATAAGAATGAGCCTGGAAGTACTGGTCTGCCATAATTCCAACGATGGCATTTGCAAATCTAGTACCACTGCTGTGGTAGTGGATGCTCCAGCTAGATTAAAGTGAAGCTCAGACCTGTAGTGTCATCTGTGCATAAGTTTTACCAAGTTGATTCACTTTCTGTTTCACTACTGATCCTAATCCTCTGATCAATCATTCTGCATACATGTCAGCTTGTATTCAAACTGCTTTGGAGGCAATCAGGCACAAAATACCTTGAATTCCAGGGTCTGCTGTCACAGACAATATGGAAGGCTGAGCCCACCTGCATCACTTGGCTTAACAACAAGGACTTACTTCTTGTAGTACATAATAAAAACAGATGCCGCCATTCATTTCACACGAGCCCCAAGATATTTTATATGATATTAAGAAATCTTAGGGAAGACATTCTGTGGGAGTCAAACAGATGCCATGAGACACTACACACATCAATAATTCTTTCACTCAGAAAGGTGAACCACACCAATTAGAAACAAAATGGAACCAAACCCACACAAAACCCCACCATCATCAACAAGGAAACCCACACTTTGAGGATAGTTCTAATTACACCTATACGTAAACTGTCATTGCAGTGGTTCAGAAAAGGATAATACCTTTTGACTAAACTTCAAGAAATAAAAATGAGTGAAATGTGAGTCTTTCCTTGTGAAGTGCCTCCAGTTATGATACAGAGATTCTTTTTATCTAGCTAATTTAGTACTTACAGATTGTAGGACTCTGAAAGTTCAGATAGTTGCATAGTGTTAAAATAATTTGGATGGGATCAAAGATTCTATGTAAGGGAAAGGCTCAGCGGGTTACTACAGAGACAATTCACACGGTTCATCTGAGACCTCTAAATAGCTCTGAAGCTCAATAAAGCATACTATTTCTTTGAAAAGCCCGGTTTCCAAATAAAGGATATATTAATAAAATATACACTGGATTATACAAAATATATATCTAGCATACATGGATATGTCTCTGCTCAGAAGTTTAAATGTAGAAGGAGAAGCAAAGGAAATCTAATAAAATAATATTCCACTCTATTTAATATGCTCTTTTGTTAGCACAGAATATTAAAGAACCAAATTCTAATCTCAGTCCTCCCACTCTGAAGCACTTAGATGAAAAAGATGAGCACAGTCAATATCCTGGACCTTGCCTGTAAGAATAAAGACTAAACTCTCTCAGTGAGCTGAAATAGCTGACCCACCCCACCCACTCCAAATAAGAAACAGGGTTTTTTTTCCATTAAAAATCTGAAAAATATATTCATCAATCATTTCTGACATTATGCACTTCGAACATATGAATGAGAAACACATTAACTAAGGTAACTATAGTAGTGAGCTGAATGGCTCACAAGAATAATATCAGATGAAAATGACAGCTGTTATAGTTCAATCCATCTTATTTACAAACAAAAGTAACTCACCAACTGAGGAAAAAAACACCCAATTTTGGTTTTATTTCCTTTAGAGGAAACATTGAAGGAAAAGCTCCTTCCCTTTCAACTTTACATCTTTCTTTTTTTATTGGTTCCAGATCACTCACTCTTGTTTCTATTTCCACATGAGTTCTCTTCAGGCATGCGTGTTTGCAAGGATTTGTGTACCACTATATTAAAAAAAAAAAGTCAGTAAGTACACTTGAATAGAGGAAATAGAGACCTGTGTATGTTTCTCTGGAAGATGATTCTATAAGTTATTGAAATCAGTCTAGGAGGGCACCCCACTTTTGGTTCTGTCTTTTTATGGAGATACATACTAGGAGGTATTTCGTCTATCAATACTTTTATGATTAATAAAAGGCCATTTTGCACAAAGGAGAAAAGGACACAAACAATCTCTCTCATTATGATTATCTCCCTTACATGCAGGTGAGTGAAATCTAGGCCATAATACAATTTTGCCATTGGCTTTAATTTCACATGGTATGCTTGCCCACCATTTACGCTGCTTGAGAAGCCAGTCTTCTTGATGCGATTAGAAGGATACGGCACATAACAGAGCTGCCCTGCATTACAAGGACATTTATATGACACTAATTACTTCTGAGTGTGGCAGTTACCTCAGGGCAAATCTGCTGCATCCTTCAGGAATGCTGGATTTTTAAAATATTTTTTTTTCTTTAATCTAAGGGTTTGGGTTGGTTGGGCGTTTTTGGTTTTTTTTGTGGTTTTGTTTTTTTGTTTGCTTTTTTATTTTTTTCTCAAGCACTTGGCAGCACATCAACTTCAGAAATCATACAATTTCTGTGACCTTTAGATTCTAAACTAAGTAAAGTTTGGATTTCCTGGTTTTCTCATTTCTCTGTATTAGTTTCTTTCCCTTCTTCTGATTGTATTAGTGCTATTAGAGTTTTCCTTTCACACTATAACCCCAGGATTTATCAAATTAAATGTCATTTGGAGAGATTGGGATTTGAGTTCTGAATCTTGTTGTTGATGTTCTGAAAGTATTCCAGCTGAATGCTGGCTTATTAATCCTTAGCAATCATTTAAATCTTAATTATACCAAGCAGTTAAAGAACAAAAAGGTACAGCCCAGCATTTGAATGATGCACGCAGTAACAGTAAGGTAAACGTAACTTCCTCAAAGTAAAAGGACTTGATGACTCAATTATATCCTGAAAAGTGACTTTGTTTTCTTTGAGCCCTCTTTTGAATATGACTTCTGCTGCACACTAAAAATATAAATCAGTGTAGTTATTTTCAACATGACCAACACCTGTAGAACACGGACTGGCTGTACAATTATGTCAATACTGTGCATTGACCTTGAATTTTAAAAGGGCAGCTGCCAGAAAATGGTATTTTTAATTTCATTGACTCATTAAATTAAATTCATTTTTAACAAAAATAATCGTGGGTGAATCACCATATGTTCTTGGATTTTAGAAGACTGAGGAGATTTTTAAATATTCAGAGTTCAGAGCTGTTCTTTTGAACTAGAATGCTTTTAATGTTTCCTTTTAAGCTATATTTACAATCCAGTTGAATATAAAGTTTTGAAACGGCAGGCAAAAACAGGCAAAGAGATGAATGATGCTGGGAGTTGCACCCTGTCTGCTGGATATTAGTAGTAATGTTAGTCATTTAACTTTGAGGTAATTTAGAAATCAGTAGATGAGAAAAAAAATATTAAAATGAGTAAGGTAAAGCCATAAAATTTTTGAGATTGCAGAAATAATTTTGATTTTTTTTACTTTGACTTTCATACTGACCATGTTTCCATATTGCGTTCTGAATGTAAGTTTTAGAGTTGTTGAATACAGTGATTCAGAATGGAAAGGAGATGAGCAACAGAATCTGCTGAGAGAGATAAACAAAATCTTGGTAGGAAGAAAATCCAGACGAATAAGGGCACCATCTGTTCTCTTACAGTTGTTCTTACATTCATCACTAAACAAGGTACAGATGCACCAATCACATCATGCAGAACACAGAGAAATGGGTAGCCTTTGACCCAAACCAGAGTGTTTCCCTGTGTCCAATCCCTCCTTTTTCTATTCTACCCATCCTCCTATAAGTCTTTTAGAAACACATAAATAGACCTACCATATTTAAGACTGCTCTAACATTATTGATTTCTGTTAACTAAATGAATTTAGGTAATGGTGATAAACCTCAAACTATAATTTAATGAAATTATAAACATTTGCTGAAACCTAGATAACAAGAAAAGTTTCCTTCAGATGTAGACTGGAGATAAAGTGTTGTATAGACAGAATTTCAAACATCCAGCTTTGTCTTCTGCCTTTACTGTCTGCCTTATCTATTCTTTTGCTTACATTAATTCATATCATAAGCAACTATATTGTACCAACTCCTAGGATCACATCCATTCTAAGGGATTCAATCCTTTTGGGAGTGTTAGAGGTCCCTATTGAGAGTTCTATCCTTGCATCTTCCTTTTTTTCCATCCAAAGATGACTTAATCAGTGATCTGTGATCAGCAGTTTCCTGAAAGCCAGCCACAGTGCTCTTTTAAAGGAATACCAAACATGTAACTTCTTAGATGTTAAATTTTGTATTACTGTTGATGTCTTAAGGGAAACCTAAATCCAGATCCTATATGCATCCCTAATCAGAATGATTTCTGATTACAATCTGCCTCTGAACTTTATTTTCTGGGACTGTTTCTGCTCTTGTTCTAAGACATTTCATTGTACACCTCATGAGAAATAACAGCAAGATCTATATGTCACTTCCCAAAGAAAACTCTTGAAGACCTTTTTGTCAGGCAGTGCTTCACTAACACAGACATCTGTGCTAATCAGTGCTGAACTTTAGAAGAACTGATTTGTTTTGTTTAATACAAACCCCTGTGGTTTGGGAAGGCTCAGCTTTTACAGACTTAGTTTGCACACTCTTTGTTTCTTTGAAGGAATCTGTAAGACTGCCCCTTGATCTCTTGCTTTTTGTTACGATCACTAAAAGTTTTCCAGAGTGCATTGCAAGTCATGTTGCTGACTGATTTCTGCATAAAACAAAACTGTGGTGAGCTTGACTGTGAAAAAGAGAATAGGTGATAAAGAGAATATTATCTTGTGATAGATGGTAAGAAGATATGTCAACTTCAAAGATTAAACCAAGATCATTATGTGAGCTTCTTTTGTTAAATAAATGATGTTTAGAAGAACAGAAATGGGAAGCAGAATTTAAAAGTAGGCATTATAAAAATACAGTAATTTGTTACAGAAATATACTATACAAATCTGTATATTATTTATTTCTTTAAAAACTGAAACTGGTATTTTGGCAAAATAGATTGCACCTTCTAGATTGAAGTACTATATGCAGATTAATGGTCTTAGCCACAGCTTCTTTTATCCACCTTTATCCTCAGCTAGCAACATCTTTGCCTTTTTTTTCTTCAGAAGCTATAGATTTCAGCTAAGTGGACTGAGTATACTGCTTTCCTTTATGCCCCCTTTAAGGATTGGAAGGGGCTCTAAGGTATCCCTGGAGCTTTCTCTTTCTCCAGCCTGAATCCCAACTCTCTCAGCCTGTTCTCATAGCAGAGGTGCTCCAGCCCTCTGCGCATCTTTGTGGCTCCCATTTTGTCTGTGGACTTCACAAGTTTTTCCAATAATTGCATAGTGCAGGTGGGATGTACTCTGCAATACCCCTTGGAGTGAGCAACGGCACCCATCTTCAGCTTCATGGCTAACTGATTTCTGATGCTATCAATCTCTCATGTATTTATACACATACTTACATATATAAATATGTATAAAATAACAATAGTCCCATGCAACTCAGTTTAGATATGCTGGAGGATTTGCAGGGGTTACTTTGGCTTTTGTTTGCTTGTTTTGGTTTGTCTGTCTGTTTGTTTTAAGGACATTGCTTGCAATTTCAATTCTAACAAAGACAAAACGAAGGCCTGGAAACTAAACAGGTTGAATGGTTGAGCTAATGTCTCAGTAGTATTTAAACACAGAGTGTCGGGGTATAAACCACATTCAAGAGACGGAGAATTCCTGGTAATGGAATCGGAAGTCGTAAAATATACCACTCTCTCCGTTAAAGAATCCCATTAGATCTGCAGTAGGACACACAAGTCATGATGATCCAGTCTGTTTTCCAAAGATAATCTATTCAGATGTCCAATATTGTCAAATGCATTTTTTCTTTCCATTTGATCCAGCTCTTCCCTAATGGAAATAGCAACTGGGTCCTTACCACCTTCCAGTTTTCCCAAGGGCCAAGCTTTCTTCTTTATTCTGGGTGAAGCATTCCAGGTACCCAGTCCATCCAAACTTCTTTTCTGGCAATGACTGGCAAAGATTTGATTGTTGGGAAACTTCTGACTATGGTAATTATTTTACTGTATGTTTCAATATATTTCTTCTGTTTGGAACTAAACCAAAACATTGCTTGCAGTCAAGGAACACTTACTAGCTAATCACTTTACAATTACAAAATATGCTATTACCACTTATTTGGTCTTCACGCTAGCTGGAAAGACAGAACAAACAGGAATAAACTGTCCATAAGACATATAGTACATGAAGTCACCACTTTCAACTAATTTTGAACACTGTTGTTTTTCCTATTGATAATTTGTTAAACAAATCAAGAAAATCCGATTACAACAGTGAGCTTGGAACTGATGTGGCTAATAGATGAGGAGAAAGAAAATGCAGAATCCCTTTCTTACCCATCATGACAAGCTCTGACTGTGCTGATAGCACTTCTTGTCATGGCACAATGCTGCTTCACCCGCATTCGTTAATTTGGACACAGACTGACGAGGTTTTCCAGTTCTAGAGCTAATGCAGTCTGTGGTAGCTTTGTGATCCCTGTACTTCATATAGAAGTAATGACCAACAGCTTTGACCTCCATAGAGACAATGAAATTTTTCTGAACTGGAACAAAACAGCTGCCACAAAACCCGAGAGCACTTCAATAAGAAAAAAAAAAAATATCTGTGACAGTGGACAGAAAATCCTAAATGCTTCTCAACATGTCAGAAAGCAAGGGGAAAAAAAAAAAAAAAAAATCAGAAAAAAGATTTATTCATTGCTGGCACAATTTATTAATTACAGTTCCAAGCTGACAGTGCTACCTGTGGGAATTATAATGATTCCTTAGAACTGACAACAGGGAGAGGCAAACAAAAGAAGTTCACAATTTTTAAGAGAGTAGCTTGTTTTAAGAATATATTCTCATTTTTTGTATCGATTTATGTTGTACCCAATGAATTCAGATGCAAGTATATTTACAAAAGGTACAAAAATATTTTCAAAGTTTCAGGTCAAAGATTGAACATAAGGAAGGGCAGCATATCCACATGGTTCTTTTAACAAAGCTTATTAACTAATAGCAAGCCTAACTAAACAAGTATGTATTAAGTATATGCACCTTGCTGTAAATACAAACATAGAGAAAAAAAATAGAAATATCAAATAATAGAGGAAAACTCCGCCTGGGCACTGCAACATTTGATCTTCATGTATGTTAAGAGAAACATTTCTTTATGCATTCATTTTGAAAAGGAAATATAAAATTGGTATTTAAAATTCCAACAGTAATCAGGACTCCAAGATACTAAAGAGATAGCTGTGCAAGCTACAGTATGGGGAAAGGGAAGGTAGGAATACAATTCACTTAACCATACTGACAACAAAAAATTTTTTGTATGCTGAGCCTTGTACTATCTAGAAGGATGACAGTCTCCCCAGTTAATTTTGTCCTTTTATTACATTTCTTTCCCTCACAGAAGGTCCTGAGCTATCATTCCAGCTGATCAACTGCTTGATGTTCCGTATCAGAACTTGTAGCAGCCATTAGCACTACGGAGGCCCCCAAATAACTTTGATCAATCAATGTAAAACATGACCAAATATCAATTACTGCATTTAGCCAGCCTAAAATGTACAAAGCTCTGAAAAAAAAGAGATTGTATTTTACTAGTATTATTGATGTCTTGTTTCAGAGTTCTCAAAGGCTAATGCAGTTCTTTTAAAAACAGATTTAATTCTTCTACACAATACCACATCATTTAAAATGTCCCAGCTTGATGTTTTTGGAAAATAAATTCACCTTAAATATATGCCTAAAAATATGCCCTCGATCACTTTAAAATTATTTTAAGAAGCATCTTGAAAAGTAGGTTATAAGATACCAGATTTCATATTAGAACAAAATCAAACCAAACCCCAGAAGTACAACAAAAATCAAAACAGGAATACACAAGCCTGTACGCAGATAAGGTTCAGCAGAGCAAAGCTTAATCTAAAGAAATATGTTTACCCTGACAGTCTCTTTCTTCCCTTGCTATTTTTCCTTCCTTCTTCTATTTTTCTATTATTTTAGAAACTCTATCTTCCCCAGTCTTGTCAGAAAAATCACTCAAATATCAAAGCTGTATTTCTATGCCAACATATTGTTGTCTGGTTATATTTTGTACCTCTCCATACGACAGCTTGTTTGTATTTCATCATTATTAAGAATGTAATAAAAATTGTAAATAACTTTTTAATTAGGAAAAAGGATTGTTGCTAAAATTAGGTATAGAATTTAATTGTATTTGATACTCAAACATCTCCTAAACTTAGCACCACTGTGCACTGAGGTTGGCAAGTGGAAAAGGAATCACCTCTTTTCACCTGTGTACTGATTATCTTGTTTAATGCCCTCTAATCTCTGGAAGGATTTTGAATTGTTTTGTATTTTATTTGGTACAGGTAATTATAGTATAATTTTAGCCCGATTTCTTTTCAATATTTGCTAAAAATTCTAGGGAAAACACATACCAAAAAAAGTGTTATTTAAAACCAGGCAATTTTTATTAGGTAGTCATCTTGAGTAAATGTCCCAAACTATTCAGAACTTGGTATATGCTGGATGTGGCTGCATCTAACTAAAGATGAAGGGCACAGACTGAATGTAAACCACTGACAAAACACAACAGACCGTACGGCAGAAAGATTTTTTTTTTTTCTCTGATGCAAGATACGCAAGGGCAAGTTGCGTGAATTTTTCTTGAATTGAGAAAACCAGTGGAAGGTGAAGCAGCTGGAATTCTCTATGCCGGCATACTCCTGAATACCACCCACTGCAGCAAGCCAAATTCTTGCTGGTGTGCTACCCTTGAACAGTACGCATAACAACTGTAATATTGAAAATTCTACAGTGTGTAACAAAGGCAGCAGAACTACATTTGAAACATTTATCTACATGTGCCAGGGATTTAACAAAGTTGAGACAGACTGATAGTTTGTTAAGAGTATTTTTTTTTGTTTGTGAAATATTCACAGAAATCATGACAATTTTGAAACAACTCATCCTTACGCAAAATTATTCAACAAAAAACTGTTAGGCTTATTCTGTTTGGTGCACTTGATTGAGTAGATAATGTTGGTTGTGAAAGAACCAAGCTGAATTCCTTGCTCCTCCCCAAACTCACCATGTGTTAAAAAAAACCAAAGCCATAAAGGAGCTTAAAGCATTTGAAGTGTGACTTAGTTTGCTTTTAGGTATTTTAACTGTAATTCTTAAAACCATGCTCAGCAGCACATTAGTTCTCTAGATATCTCTAGTTCATAAGTCATTTTTCTAGGAAACTACAGTTCTGCTCCTGCAGACACCTAAAAATATCTGTCTGGTAAGCACTTAGCTTACGCCAAACCCTTTCAAGATACAGTCAGCTTGGCATTGGTGTGTCTAAACCAGCATGGGGCCAAATGGCTGCATGTGCACTACTGCTACTTTTTTTGGGTCCAACTTTGCTGAAAACAGTGACTGTCTTCCAGTTGAGTTGTAGTTTGAACTGAATGTCAATTCTCACCTTTGCCTGGGAGAAGTCAAACCTGCATCTTTCAATAACGGAAAAAAAAAAAGTGTGAAAAATTTTCTCATGATACCTGCTTTCACACACATGCTTTCCTCCTGAGTTGAAAAATAGTTTTGCATCCAAAGAAAAGCAAGGTAAATACTGTCGCCATAAATAGTGTGTATAGCATTTGCAGAAGAGCTAAAGGTAGCTGATGAGTGTTCTTATCGCAGACTGAAGGGGGAAGTAGAAAGATAATAGACTGTGCTGAGATGTAGCCTAAGATGCTCTGTTCCACATGTAACTTTGAAACTATTGAAAAAACGCAGGCACAAATTCACAGTATCCTGAACACATTTCAAGAGAATGATAAATTTGGCATGCAGGCAGAAATTAGAAACACACCTTTATGAACAACCCATAAGACTACTAAAATACAGTAGTCTGTATTTCTGTAGTCTGTACTCCATTAACTGTGGTAGACCTTTAAGTCTTGCCCTTGAAAATTCATAGCAGACTTGTATGAGGAGTCATTAGTTTATTAAAAATTAGTCCACAGCCTAGTAGCTAAGAGAAAACATTAGGTAAACTGAGTTTCCATGCTTTTCAAAACCTAAAGAAAACAACTTCTCATAAACAAATCAGCAAGAACAGAATATTTTCCCATTTCCTCAAGTTACCAACTGACCAAAATGACACTCCATGACTTTTTTAACACATCTCTCAATTCTGGTGTTTGCTTTAAGAAAACAACAGATAACATGCATCTATATTTTTCAGAAGCTGAATCCCGTTATCATTTTGATAAGGTCACATACTGAATACAGGAAATTGAAAACCCTGTGGAGGAAAAGTACTGTTGCAATTGTGCTGATTCCTGTGTAGGTTTTGGTGTTTCACAGTCTCTTTTTTTTTCATTTCTCAATTGATTTAGCTTTCTCCTAATACTTTATTCTTGAATATATAACCTTTTTCTTTAGAGTTCTTACTGTTTTAATTGCTTGATATTTTATAAACCATACTTAGACTTGTTTCATCTGATATTCAAATTCAAATAGAGAAAACAGAAGGCTCTGGGTCATATAATGCCTCCGGTATAAAATATGCTCATTTCTAAAATTAGATGAGCTTTAGGATTATAGTTTTCTCCAAAGTTCATTGACATCCAAGGAACATTTTAGTATTTTTTGACTTAA
>JAOXNO010000063.1:16502216-16561056 GCA_028565335.1 Limnodromus scolopaceus
ATCCAAGGAACATTTTAGTATTTTTTGACTTAGCCTTATTGTTTCACTGCTTTTTGCCTTCGCTACTTAATAAAAACTACTCTCTGCTGTGATAGGACTACAGTTTTCTGCAGAATGGTTTTGCTAGACATATTCTGCAAAACTATTTATATTTATCAAATCTGCTTATTGATTATACGTGAGCATCTTTCACTTCGGAAGAACCATGGATTTTTCCAAAATAGTAATGGCTGAGAGGATGTTTTTGTCAGTCATATTTCAGTCACATTTTTTGAAATAACAAAGAAACTCATGAACTGGAACGTATTTGAACAAGTATTAGTTACCAAAGATGTAAGAACATACAGTTCGTAAAGCAAAACAAATTAGACAAATAAACATCAATAATTTAAGACTTTTAATTTTCAATTGAGTGCTTGCTTTTCCTTTTACTTCTGTCTTTATGGAATGGGATATAATCTTTTCATCTTGGGAACAGGCCTAGAGAATGATGATCTGATATTCTTTTCTAACATCTAAAGAGACTGTAAGCAACCTAGCATATCCCACATCCCTTTTACTAAACCTAATTAAATGTCCATTTCTTGCCCCTCTCCATAGTTCTGTACAAAGAGTATGAACAAACAAAAAGGCTATTTATAATGGATGATATCAAGTTATGATCAATACTCATGTAAAATTTACTATCTGATTTAAATCAGTTTGATACAATGCAAAAAAGGTGAATAATACATGAAGTTCTTCCTCCGTGAGTGCTGCTTCACACCATTTAAGATGTAAAGGGTGTTCATTTAAAACATAACCCCAACTATTGTAAGATATTTCAGCCTTAAGGAGTTTGCATAAACCTAGAAACCAACTACCCCAGAAGCACAGTTAAAAGGAGTAATTAGAATCTCACACCACACCGCCTTCCAGAAAGAAAACTGTTTATGCTCTTCAATGATAAAACTTTGACAGGAGTGGTTTTAAATATATAGCATGGGGACAGGCAGTACTGAGCACAGTAAGCATGTTATCCTGCAGGTTCTGAAATTATTAATGAGCTGCAGGACTCAGTAGTTTATTGAATTAACTAAAATTAATCAAATTTGCCTGACTCCAGCAAAAAGCAACCAATAGCTGGATGGGCACAGTTGTTCATTGCTTTGAGGTGCTGATTATTGGATTTGCTAGTCCTTTAGGACGTTCATCTTACACAATCTTAGTCAACTAACCATTAGAGGTCTTTTTTTAGGTATTTGTAAGTCTTTTCTAGTTACTGAAGAGACGCAAATATCTCTAGAAGCTACTTTCTCTCTCTGCACTAGATTTTTAATTTAATTCATCCTGTGGGATGAATTATCTTCTAAATGTTCTTCACACATCAGCGTTAGATATTGACAGGCAGCTTAGACAACTGTCTCAAACTGCAGTTTAGATGGTTTGTATTAGGTGAGATAATCTACCTGCTGGAGAGTGTTGGAGATCTGCTGTGGAAAAAAATGAATTTGTGGAGCTGTTTTAAACATAAGCTTTTGTAACCCTTGAATGTTAAAAAATTGCATTCCACATAAATCCCACCATATTCATACAATGTTAACTGTATAATTCCAGTCATTTTTTTTCACTTTTCACAGTTCTTTATAAATTTGAAATACATAGGAAGTAAAAATAAAATGAGACAATTAATAAGGGACCTAGTCTTAAGTTAGATGCTGCATTTGAGACAGCTACTCAAGCAGTCACAGAGGCTGTGTGTCAGAAAATATATCCTGTAAGTGGTTTTCAGGTTAGACAGAATAAGTCAATTTTATCCTTTCAATATAATGCTATTTCTTCCAATAATGATAGCTGTAGCAACTTTTCTCTTCAATTCTGTTATTGAAGGTGGATTAAGATATTTCTAATGTCATAAAAGTACTCTTTGAGAAAGAGTGATGGTTATTAAAAAACTGCTCTAAAATTAGATGATTCAAAGGTGTCAGGATTCATGCCTAACAGACAAGTTTAGCAGGTAATGACCGGGGGACACAGAGCTACTACTGGTCTAAACATCTCTTCAAATGGTAGCAATTTTCATTGAGGACAGAGAAAAAATAATCATGGGACACAAATACCAAAGAATATTGACCTTCCGCTCTCCGCCAGGTTTGGCTGATTGGATGAATATAGTCTCTAGGTTTAACAGTATCTTACAATCCATCTTATTTGCCATAAGGAAGACAGTGGAGAGTTTTTAAATTACCATTTTACCTAATTTTGTACTTGTAATCAAAGACAGTTGTTTACTTCTTTTTTTTTTTTAATAGAAATGGAGTGGGTTACATTGGAGGGCTATTGACCTAGAACTAACAACACTGCTTTATAAAAAGGCAGCTACCAGACTTCAAACAGTATCATATAGGAAGAAAGTATGGAAGGGCTATCCTTCACAGGTACTCTGAGCTGAAGGTAGAATAAGTTAAGAGATACGTTAATTCAGCTCCTTTCCAGAAAGCCAGTTCTATTCTAGAGCTTTGAAACACAGTATAGGACGTCCTATTCTTTCCTACATAGCAAAAAGAAGATATATACTACCACTGCAAGGTAAAACATGAGGGGTAGATGAAAGCTAATTTAGCAAACCGAGAAGCTGTTTGTTGCACAAACAAACCATTATCTCTCCTAGAACAAAAGCCATGCAAAGAGAAATAAAGAATTAAAAAAAGAGTAACCAGTTTGCGATAAGAACCATTTTTCATAAATTCACAGCTAGTCTTCACTTTTAGAAAACTACAACCTTATGTCATGAACTTACAGTTTCTACCTGTGCTTTATTCTTGCATTTTGTCCTAATTAAGTGCTAGTTAATACCAGGGAATTGCTATCTCTCCCACACTCTTTTCCTGGTTCACATTTCCTCATACCTGTTCTATATTTTTTAGCAGTGCTATGCATGTTTAGAGAGCTACCAATCCGCTTCTCATTAAACCTCAAAAGCTAAAGTACACCCTCAAGCAGAGTGACAAATCAGTGGTCTTTCTGTTCTCCAAGATATTTCATCTCATTTTGTTGAGAGCGTTTTGAGGTTGTTTGAATCTCTGCTCCTTTGCTACTCAAAAACTGTTTTTCTTCACTTTTCCTTAGATAATTGTCGGAATTACTTCTAGAAATAACTTTTTAAATATTAAATTTGTTTACTTGAAGACTGGTATAACACCACTGGAACGAGTGGCTCTACGTCAGCACTCTCCTGTTAACTCCCACAAACAAGACTAAAGTCTCTGAAGTATTTATTGTACTGGCATTTCTCCTGTGTGAACTGGGAAGGTCATGTTTTTCAGCATGAAGCTAACACTTTTTTTTTTTTTTAAGCTAAATATCTACTTCTAGTTCCAGGAGGCTAAAATCCTATCTTGCCATCATTTACTTCATTATAATGGGTTCCAGTTCCGGAAGTTTGTTTTGGCTTTTTTTGTTGTTGTTGGGGGTTTTTTTAGCAGTACTTTTTTTCCTAATTCTTATCTACGCTTTCAGCATACAGGGTGTGGGGCATTTGCATTTACAATTCTGATTCACTCTTTGCATAAAGTTTGTGTGTATGTGTATAAAGTGCTTCCTATTTTCGTGTTAGCATTTTGTTATTGAGTGATTTAGTGTGTTAAAATGAAAGCTCTTCAGTCTTCCTGAAACTGGATATCATTACTAAGACCTAGAAAATAATTTGCTTGGTTACTTCAAACATTAAATAAAGGGCAGTGGAATAAAGTGAATGTTGAGGTAGGTTTGACGGGGCCACCATTCAGTTTTCATTAACGTAAATCATTGCATGAAAAACTGTCTTCTGGAACCTGGTAGGTGCACCTTGTAAAGGTGAGAATGACAAGGTTGTTGTGAACGTATGTTGAAAGCAGGTTTTGAATAAAGTACTTCAGCTAAGTATGTAAAGCAGGATGTGAAGCTATTGCCTTTTCCAAAGTTCAAAAGCTAAATAAGAAAGATAGAAGCATTCTTGTCATGTCTCCTTCCTAAGCTGAAAGTCAATAGTAGACAGACAGATGTGTGTGAACAGCTTAGTTTGGTGTGCTAAATAAAGAATCCCGTGGCCATTATGAGATGCTAGCTTGCCTTCCATAAACTCAAGTTGATTGTACGAGTGGATGAAGGGAGAGTTTCATGGTGTCTCAAGGACAGTGTTTGTGATACATGTTTAACTGCTTTTGGTTAAGCCTTGAAATTTCTAGTGAGGTGTGATTCTCTTTGATATCAGTGCCTTGAACAACAACTCAGGATTAGAATCTTCAGTAATATTGGTATTAAGCTGTTATATCTGGAGCTTCTCTACTCTCTCAAAACAGCACCAGTGTGATTAACACATGACACAGTTTACATTTATAATAACTTAAGTAACCAATTACCTTTAAAAAAAAAGAGACAGCTGGTCATACAGAAGTTGTTAATCACAGAACACCACCCAAAAATTCATAGAAAATAACAGAACATGAAGTCACAGTATAACTACCTGCATAAAGATGTTTCATCTTTTGTATACAGTGAAGCTTCATTCATTCTCTCTCCACAAACTTTTTTGATGATACAGTCTCTGACTAATGCATTTTTCTAGCAGCACTGCAGCATATTTGCATGGAGAAGCGTGCACGCATGTGTATGTTACATAAGGAAAATGTCAGCCTTTTTCAAATGCAGATTTCTGACAAGATGTTTAACAGAGGAGCTATAGGATTTTGGTGCTATAAACAAATAGGAAGTTTTACTCATGGCTTCTGGTTAGGCACAGACCATACGGAGGTTTTGGCTCTGATTCTTACTAAGGATCAGCTATTTCTTGGGATTTTTGCTAATTATCAGCTGCAGGATTTGACTGAACTATAGTCCAGTTCAGGAAACCTGAAAGATCTAACCTCCACTGCATCAATTTTCAGTATAAACTAAAGCACAGTTTACCAACGTGTTGATGAGACAACTGCACATACCCATTTGAAGACACAAGCAATAGTGCAAACACATTGACAAAATGCAGAATGCTGTAAGCATGCTTCACTTTCTGTCTAGGTTCATAGACCAAAATGCTAACTTCACTCAAAGGAGTAACGCAGTCTTCAGTACAGCACAGATTCATTTCAATTCACTAGAAGGAGTCAACTCAGGTTTAATAAACACTTAGATAGCTGAGCACTAGGTTGAGTTTAAGTTCTATGCAGCTGCAGCCTGAAATATTTATAGCCTAGATGCAAAATTTTCTCAACATATATATGTCTGCTATTTGAGAAGTTTGCATCTACAAAGAAAACAGCACTACCTGTGTTGAAGATACACTCAACACATAAAACAGTAAAGTTCCCAAGCTGCAGCTAGAAATATGACTGACGGAAGAGCAAGTACATTCTGGAAATCTAGAGACAAATTTTAATAGAAGTATTCAAGAAGCAAAATAAGTGACTAGAACTATAGTTTTAGAGAGATAATCTTTTCTTGGATTCGAATGAAATAGCAGGATACCAAGAGAAACAGTGATATGTAGTATGAGATTATGCATAATTTGTTTCTTTAAAAACATAGACATGTTTTAAATAGCAGACATGGCATGGATATATTGAAAACTATGAATTCATGCTAACACTTTCTCACTTGTAAAATTTTAAAAATTATACACTAGAATTTGCAATGGTAATTTGGACTTCCAAAACAGCAAAGATGTGATTCAGTAGGAACTTTTGCTCAGAACAACAAAAGGCCAAGATTTACCCTCTCCCATCCCTCCCTTGCCAAAAACTTGCTCTGTAAACATTTCTGTAGCAATGGAATGAACACAAGATTGGAATCATAATTAAAGCATGGTTATATAAACATACCTTACAGGAAAAAAAAAAAAGAAAATAAGTGTTCAAGACCCATTAGCAGTAGCCCATCAATCTCTTTTATTTTACCCAGTGAATTGATCCAAACCAGCTAAACAGATGGATGGGAAAGTCTGAGGGCAATTAAATATAGAATAATTTTGATAGTTTCAGAATTCCAGAAACACCTGTGCTGCTTATTGCAATGCATTGTGAACATTCACTGAGTACCAGGGACTGCTCCATAGTCCTCAGGGGCTCTCATTTTCACTTGTGTTGTGGTGTCCTAATGGCTCTTTTGTACAGTGTTGCAGTAATTATGGGAGAAAAAAAGTTACATGCAATAGTGATGTGGAGGCAAACAAGGAGGAAAGGAGAACTTCTTGTTTTCTTTCAGAAACTCTTTCCTTTCCTGAGAAGGGAAAGGGTTTAGGCTCTGTTTTTCCTTAGATTAAGCTTCTATGAAAGGTACTTGGGGAGAAGGACCTAACAGGGAGGGAGGACCCAAAGAAACCCCAAAGTCAACCAACAAATCAAAAAAAACCCCACCCAAAACAGTGGTGCGAAGCCTTGTTTGAAAAGGAATTTTATGCGGTTGGAACAAGCTTTTGGATTTGAGGCCAACTATCCCTTTTTCCCTACAAACAGAAAATAACAAAACTATCACAACCTTACCCACAGAGAGAGGAGACATTCAGGTCTGAAGAGACTAAGTGTGATAGAACAAAACATTATATAAAATGAAGTTTGCAGAAGCATCCAAGTTTTTTTCAGTTTTACCAAACTCAAAAGTTTTCCTATTTCTGACCAAAGTTCCTCTCCATGCCAAAACACAGGTAGTGTTGAAAAGGGTTGGTATTTCGACAGATTTTGGCAGATATAAAGCCCTGCTTTGCCTTTCTCCATCTCTTTCTCCACACTACCTTCTCTCCTCCTTAGTATTCATTTGATTTCCTCATGTGTTTTCTTAATCATAGCTCTCCATTACACATTGCCTCCTTTTACCCTTTAAGCCACTTTCTTAAGTCAGCAGATGGCTCAACGTTTCTTCCTACCCAATTGTCCCTGCAATTTGATCATATGCAGACTCACAAGACATTGATCCCACATGTTTAATGCTTGCAAAAAAATTCAGTCTGATCATTCCCTTTTACTCCTCCTCCACTGAAATCAATCTACATCACTCCAGAGCTCCTGTTTGTCCTCACAAATAGAATTTCTGTCTGTTTCTGTTTTCCAGCTAAATTGGCATTTCCTGCTCGTTTCCTGTTTTTCAGATAACCACATGAAATGTGAAACTGGCTAATAAATATTATTTGAAGTTATGCTAAATAATGGGGACATACCTTGTATTAGCAGCTGTTTTGTACAGTTATTTGATTAGTTTAATTTGAACTATTTTGTCACGCTGCAGTAATGAGAATTCCTGAAAATCAAACATTTTGCCTTATAAGGTAGTTGTAAAAAAGTGGGCTTGATGATTTAGTCACATTTCCATGTATAATGAACTGTACTCTCTACATTTAATATAGATTACATTTTTAAAGGAGTTCTAAAGTGTTTACTCAGTTACAGCTTCTTATTCATCACAGTAAATTCATTTGTAAATCACCTTTCACTAAGCAGTATTTGTTAATCAGTATAAAGGAACATGGCAGCATCATAGGTTAAATATTGATGACCATCAATGTAATTAGGGAAGAGATTTCTCTGGGGCTTCAGATCTTTTGGGGGCATCACTGCTTGCTAATCTCCTCTAAAAATCCAAACAGTGTTTTGAAAACAATATTTGATTTAGTAAGACATAGGGTCTTAATTAATCAGTCAAGACATTTACACTGTAATCAGAATTCCAAGTAAAAGAAGTAGGAACTAGAATTTAAAAGAAATGGTGAAAGAAAACCTTCATAGAAGAATGTTTTATAAGATGTGAACATGAACTACTTTAGCCTGACAGACTATGTCTTGTATAGACATTTACCCGGCATTGGGGCTATGCCCCACAGATTCCCCCGAAAGTGCTTCCTCAACCATTGTTCTTGAGAATTAAATTTTTAAGTATAACATTACTGATATAAGAGCCTGGCAAACAATGGAATCTTTTGTGCAGTGTAAGAAATCTAGATAATGATAACAGATAAAGATACAGGCAACATATACTTCAAGCGTTATCTGTACCTAGCCAAAGAAACAGCTCCTACATTGGGGTCTTTCAAGTTTGTTGGTTGTATAAAATACTCTGCTATTATCAATACCTTATCTCCACTCAGGTGTAGCTCACTAGTTACAGACAGTAGGTGCAGATCATGGAGTAGTCACAGAAGCAACTATTATTATGTGAGAGAGGCCTGTTTTGGAGGTCTCAGAAACAGTAGCAAATGAAGAATAAGAAAATGCCTGTCAACTCAGCAGGAAGCTCAGTGCAACTCTCTGTAGAAGGTAAAATAGCATTCAGTGCCTTAGCAATGAAATTTCCTTCACAGCAGGCCAGAGCAAACTTCCATGGACAAATCAGCACATCAGCAAAAGGCCTTTCAAGACTGCTTGTGCTGTGGGACCATTTATAATCTTTTCTTTCTCTGCTCTCCTCTTGCAGAGAGGAGTTCTGGCTGGAGGACAAGCTGAATGAAAGCAAGAGGCTTCAGATAGAACTCTGTTCCCTCCAAAATCTGTTCTACTCTGCATTTCCTTTGTTCTTTCATTCATCCTGCTCCCTTTGTCCCCTCAAGGGAGGTGCAACAAGCTGCAAGAACAGATGTTTCTAATTTCATTAGACACTTCATACTGATACGCAGGGCTTTACTTCCTAGTTAAGCAATGACAAGACTCACTATATCTCATAGGAATAGCATGATTCTCAAGAGGGGCTAATATATCTATATATTAAATGGTCGAAAATTAAATTTCTTGTGTCTATATTAAAACATAAATAGCATTTTAATGCACTTAGCAAAATCAGTGCCAAAGATTACAAGAATATGTAGCTAAGTAACATATTAACACATTGTTTTTTAAAAAAGTAAAATCTAACTTTATTGTATGAAACATATAGGCAAGACCCTCATAAGGTTTCAAAGTATCTTTCTCCAAACAAATGCCTACAATTGCTTTTTTCTCAAATGTTAATTATCAAATAAGTTCAATCCACAGACCCCATTTTTTCCCAATTATTTATCTTTCTTCGCATGCTTCTTTATCCCTCTTGATCCCAATTAGTGAATTTTTCAAAAACTTGTTAATCCAGAAAAAGACAGAAAACAAAACATGCATGCTAACTTACTAAGGGCACCCAGCTGGAAATTTTCTGGTTTAAAAGACAAAAGCAAATACAAAAATTAACTTCATATTTTCATCTAGTCTATCCTGTACTGTGACAGGATTGCATAAACACAGCAGGATTCTGATCCTAGTTATTCAGCCCTGACAGAGAACTGTCACCCAGATTTCAAAAAACCTCTTAAACAAATATGACTTGTTGAAATAACAGTCTTAAAAGCTGGGGAAATGCTCATTTTCTTATAAATCAGGTTTCTACAGCAGGATATGCTTTTATTAATTTTAAATGGAAAAAAGAATTCATTGCCCAGATCAGAATAAGTACCTGAAAACAGACCAGTGAAAACTCACCTGTCTGTGTTGTAGCTGCAGGATCTATTCCCCTTGCATTCTCCCTCCATAAAGGTTATATGGATTTGAGCAGGTGTGTGTAGTTAGGTTGGAGAAACTCAGCTGACATGAGTATTATCCAAGAGTTTTAAAACTAGGGTAATTGCAATCACTATGAGATTGTGTAAGTCTGGAGTTCCTAGAAATTGCAGTCTAATAATCTTTGTGATTAACATAATTTCAAATTAAGAAGTATAAAAGTAGTATTGCACTGGCATATTTGTGACACAGCAAAACTTAAAAAAAAAAAATCCTGCATGGAGCTAATTTACACATAGTTGTTTGGGGTTTTTTTTGGTTTTTGTTTATAAAGGATCACTAGTATCTCCTGAATGTGACAGAGGTCCTGCAATGTCTAAAAGCATAGTAGTGGATTTAATAAGATGTACATATAGAGAGTAAAATATGATGTATACAAACTCTAAGGACTCCTTTAGGAATGACTCTAGAGATCATTTTAGCTATAAGGAATATGATCATTAAAAAAAAACAGAACAGTAATATATAATTTGAAAACACTAGCGTGATAGGATAGGAGAATCCACTTACCATTTCCTCAAAGAATAATAGCATGACCAAAGTCAGGAACAAAAGACGGTAAGACAGAGTAACCAAACCACCTTCAATAATAAAACACATTTCTCCAAAAGCTTTGCTAAGCCATCTAGTCTCTCTACCTAACTTGATTGCTGGAGCAGCTATGGAGGAACGTTATTAGAAGACTAATCCAAAGTTTTGTTGTAATCTCTCACTTTTTTTTTTTTTTTTTTTTTAATCTGAACTTGTCTAGCTCCAAGGATTAATTCAAATGGTAAAATGTATTTTTTACTTCTTTAACAATATATCCAAATTAACCACATGAATATCCTAAAAATAAAATAAAAAATTTAAAAAGCCTTGCCAACCACCTATGAATTCCTGTGAGTAGGTATCAGAAGCTGCAGTAAACTCTCTACTCTAAACCAAAAGATTTAGTTTTAGGGATGGTATTTTCAAGAATCAGATCTCAGCATAAAATCTCTTATGAGAAAAGTAATCTGGATGCCTTCTGACAAGGAACAAACAGCACAGAGACAGAACATGGTATCAACTGTCCATAGGGATGACAACCCTATTCACTGTATATTCCTTTATTTAATATAATTCTATCAAAAATTGCAGGTTTTGAGTCATGCATCTGGACAAGTTAATAAAAAGCACTATAAAGAAAAAAGAACATAATAAAGACTTTGTAAAAATCACACATGCACCCCCATAATTTTGTCTTGTATTTACTACTTTTTGTATGTCAGAGCAAAGCAATGGAGTATGTTTTGTGGAAAAAACAACTGTGTGAATAAAACATCTTGAATATGATAAAAGGCCATTCGGCCTAAAGAGAATTGGCCTTCATAATATATACGTTCCCCTAGGATGGTATCTAATTGCTTCCTGAATGACTGTAACATTTGTTCCAACATCTTTACCCACTACGCCATTCAAACTATGCGTTATAGCCAGGTGAACGAGGCATGCTTCATATGTTCTGAAATTGTCTTTCTTTAACTTCAATTTATACCCTCATCACTATAGTTTTGTTGTGGTTACAGTGGTAAAGGATGTTGATATGTTCATTTTACAGGCACTACTTATGATTTAATAAACTTCAATTGTGTTTTTACCATCTTACTATTTTCTGTTCAGCTGTATTGAAAGTTCATATTGTCATTTTTTCCCTTTCAATTTTACCCACTTACTTGAATAATTAAACATATTGCTGTATTCCTCAGCCATACTGTGCCTTGACTCACATTCAGCTCTCCATAGGCGCTCCTGGAATGATAAAGCAGAATAATCCCACTATCTGAGATCATAATAAGAAATTAGGGATTATATTTAGTGTACTCTTGACTGAGTGCCCCTAGGATCATAACACTGAAATGCAGTTAAATCACAAGTCTTTAACGGATATATTGCTACAGGAAAAAAAGCTGGTACATTTTCCCATCTTCCTGGCATAAATTGCTTTCTTCTGTATGAGCAAATACTCTCTCAGCTTCTTACTTACTTTATAATAACTAATTTGTAAAGCTAAGTCTAAAATGGTCATAACATTACACATACACATAAGGGAGATACATAAAATTACTTTCCCCTATCTGCTTCAGTTGGGAATTTCATGCCAATCTACTGCTTGCCAATATCCTTTCACAGATTGCATTTGTAGTAAAGTGGATCTTGTATTTCCACAGCTGCGATAAATTGGTTTTGTCCAAACCATTTTTGCTATCTTCAAACTCTCCCTAAACATCCCAAACAACTACATCTTGGGTTTCCTTTAAAATTTAAAAAAAAAAAAAGAACGAAGATCTGAGTAGCATTTTGAACTAAAAAAAGTACTGAATTTTAATCTAAACAGGTGTTTTTTGAATTATAAAACTGTGAAAGAAAATTTAGCAATGTAATTAAATCCAAATTATCCAATTTCATGCCTATTAATACTATGAAGTCAAATTGTTTCTTAATCTACTTTGAAGGGTTGTTTTGATATTCAAATTGCCACTACAGAAAAAATGTGGGTGTTTAGTAAGATATCAAGTGGGCTTCTGCTGAGCTACCAGAATTTACAGTCATCTAGTTATTGTGAATGTAGAGGCTTACAATGCCCAGGATTTTGTAAAGAGCTTAGATTTCTTAGAATATACTTCTCAGCTGTTTGTATGAGATTTTGAAGAAGATAACAAACAAATATTCAGAGCATATGTAGAAAGAATTTTGAAAAATAGAGCACAATGATTAAAAGCGAGATGTGTATACTTATTTGACAATTAATTTCTGTGCAGGGAATTCTAGATGTGTAACAAAACCCTGGCGTATCAATTTTAATTGTTAAAAGTTGATTTATTTTTTTAAAGAATTTTCAGTGGTTAAATTGTCAGTCTCAAATGAAGATGCTGCAAGAGTGAGATCCATCATCTTGGTAAACAAAATGTTACATGTGACCACGATTCACTTCTGAGTTAATTTAAGAATATTTGCAGGTTGAGATAAGCGCAATATCCCTTTTCTGAAGGTGATACCTATTTCTTGTTAAAAATAATCTAGTCAACTCAGCAAATCCTAAAAGGTAAGCCAAAATCTACATTCTCAACTGGGGTATGTATTAGTAAAGCAAACATCTTTGCCTGAATACTTTGACTTTGTATTCTTCATTTTTCTAGTCTGGAAGGTTATTCAAATTCTATTTATCTCTAAAATCTCCATATAGATAAGTAAAATATAAATGTTTAATTTCTTGTGTTGTCACTTCATAATTGTACCAAAGTTGTTAGCACTGGAGAACCACAAGTTTGGTGCAAAGGAGCAGCTAGGAAAAATAAGGATTTATTGCTCTCCAACCAAAGTTAGAATTATGGGGTTAAAATGAAACATGAAAAGAGACACACAGTGAGAAAAAACAATTGCACAGTAAGTTTACAAAATACTCTGAAAGTAATACTGCCACTTCTTTTTACATTTTATTCCTAAATTTATATGTTGTTCATTTATACTTAACCTGGAATAAACACGTGAAATTCACTGTGCATACACTTTCGCCATTCATACTCACACGAAGTGCACCTTTTGACCACCATGAGATGTGTGACAGTGGAGAAGGCAGAGTCATAATGTCAATCCATACCTTTGCTCCTTCCCAGCTCTGTGAATAGTATCTACAGCAACAATTTTACATAAAGAGGGAAATCAGAGCATATGATCCTGATGCTGCTTCTTACAACAGTTTTTCTGACGTGTAAATTCTCAGAGGACGACCTACTTACTTCTGATTTATAACTCTATATGAATTTCCTTCTGATTTTTAGAAACTACTTTACTTGATAGCCAGAAAATAAGCCATCCTGATAACAGCAATCAGTAGCACAAGTGCTGCCACAGCAGAAACCCATCATGGATAGGAAATGAAATACGAAGTGACAGAGAGACATACCACTGTTGTCAGGGTAGACTTAGTATCTCCATAATTGTTACTCCATTCCACTGGCAAAGTAAGCCACCATCACTGATACAATTTATAGCATTTGGACTATTTAACTCTTCCTATGAGTTAGAGAGACAGCCCAGCACCATCGTACATAAAACTAGATTAAGGTTTACCTCTGTATTATCATTCTGATTTTTGACTACAACAAAGAATATAAAATACCATCCCTCTGATTCTAAGATGCTTAGTAGGTTTTGGAAATCACCCAGGTGCCACTGAATTAAATGGGAGCTATACACTTGCACACATTTCCACAGAGGCACTTAGGAACCTCTATAAAATGTGTTTTGAATGGAAACAAGATGCCCAAATGCCTTGTATAGCTCAGTTGTAGGCATCTTTTATATTTGTAGGCTCCCAAGTACATCAAAACAATCTGTTAAAATTTACAGGTTCATGAACAATATTCATACCTTAGATAATGTGTATTATTTCAAATTTTGTATCTCTGTAAAGTGTATTGGGAAGAGGAGGACCTTCATGTAACCTTGACTGAACACAGTATTTGTACATTATACGCAAAGCCCAACTGGAGAAGTGAGGGTGCAGGCTTTTGAACACTGAATCTTTCTAGTGAATCATTATGACAGAAGCACCTCTCCTGATTCATTGAGAGCGGTGTGCAGCCTTCTCCACATTTCATCTTTCTTACCTGTATGGGAAGGCTTAATGGTTTTACATGACCTATGTTTCAACAAAAAAGAAGGTTCTGAGAAATAAACAAGTGAAGATCTACCGCATATTGTCTTGTACAAGATAAATTTCATTGAGCTTAGCAGAATTACAGCACTGCAGAGACCAAGGGAATATATTCAAATGTACTGCAGGTTATGTTGTAAAAGCTGGATTTAAAATTCTTCAGTGATGAAACTGTTTCTACTTAGTGAATAGCAGCTGCTCTAAATTAATCTATATTGATTACATTTCCTCTTGCTTCACAAAAAATAGCTTTTAATTTAGAATATCACTATAACATCTCAATTGAAACAATTGCAAGATGAAAGTAACCACATGATGTCAGCAAATATTATCACCTCCCTAAATCACACTGAAATTAGTCTTCCAGAAACCAAAAGGTTATCTCTCCATCATTTCCTCTGGTGGGTCTTGATATTCTGTGATCTATGTTTCCAAAGCAAAGTTGATTTTCAGTTTTGTCATCCTAGTGACACACAGCCCGCCTAGCCCACTTTTTACCTTTTCCATTTTCAACACCCTGGTCTACTTCAGTTTGCTTTTTTAAGGTTTAAAAGAACGCAAAAAATGAGTTGTGCCCATCATAAATAACAAAAAGAATTAGTCAGGACACAATCATAGAGCACACTGCAGGTAAATGACGGATGTTTCTGCACACTCTCTGAGCTGGGAATAGTTATAACACACTACAAAGCCTGTGTGAGTGCTTCTAAATTTGAACTACTACAGCCAGAGACTCAGCATGCAGGGACTGTTTGCATACCCAGTCTAAGCTGTTGGATAAAACACCTACTAAATTGAGCCTAAGAGTAAACATATTTTATTTTTTAGAAGTTGTTTTAGCAACAACTCAAACAAAAACTGCATCAGAAGCAGAAATTTTTGACTGTACAATAACGAAAAGCTATATTCAAATATATAATGCTTATATATTAAAATATAGCTTATCCTTTTGATGGCTTTAAGAAGATATTTTAGATTTATTATATCTGTCTTGTTTAAGTTATTGCTGTTCACTGGAGTAAAACAAACAGGACTTGGCTACTTGTTTCTTAGGCCCTCAGTGCAGTTTTGCAGCAAGCTGAGTTCCCATGCTGCAAAGCTGAGATATTTTCATGAAGAACTGCATTATCCTGTTTTTATAGTCACATTCATATGCTTTTGTTTACACTTAATATAGCACTTTGAAATTAAGAATGTTGATTATTCCTTTTTTGCATTCAGATGTTCCTAATGTTTTATTTTGCAGTATCTTGGGTGAGTTGATGCATATATTCTAAGTGTGCTTTCTATCTTATATAAAATGAAATAAATAAACAATTAGAATTGCACAATTCTCTTTTTATTGCTTTGTGCTTTTATTTGTTGGTATTTTGTTCTGTATAATTCTGTATATCTGACACCGAACTGTACTTGATGCCTCTTTGAAGCTTTAATTATCAGCTTTTTTCCTCCCAGTTTTTCTACACTTTTTAAGAGTTCATTTTTCTAAAACAATAAGTCCCACTTGCTGAATTTAATATTGTTTTCTAGAAACACAAAATCATGTCCCAGTTACCCTTTTTCAACAATATACAGTGTTATTTTCCTATCATCTGCAATAAAACAGTGAGAGATAACACATAAATAACTATATTAACACTAAACATGTTCATTAAGTGCCTCATTTTGAAAATGTGTTACAGCTGGCCACTTATACTTGGCTGGAAATCAAATAATACAGGACAAGCTGAAAATAAATAGCTGACTCTGATATGCTACTCGGATAAATAATTCCAAGCTAATCTATAGACTACTTATATGAATGAGATGAGTAAGACAGAGTCCTCACTCACTGAACTCAACCCCAGTGGAACCAAAGCCTCATTCCTGAAGTGTAAGTTGGGTACATAGTGAAGAGATTAAAAATGTTATGGAAAATAATACAATTGGTACAGAGTTGGATGGTCAAAACATGGTAATAGCAGCATTTTTATTATGTCCAGCGATAGACGGAAGATCTGTATTATATAATGCTGTGTATCACTTCTCTTCTAGCTGTATTTTCTACCTCAAGTGATGACAAAAACTCACTCATTTTAGTCCTCCCCTGTCACTTGACCTGTTGGAGGAGCAGTGAAAGTTACTTGATCCATACTGTGGCAATTTGTAACTTAGTTACTTAAGACTTCACAGCTCAGTGTATTATTTTTGTTTTAAAACTAAGACATCTTTGTAATGATTTTCTAGTTTGTGAGATTTATGGTAGAATAAGAACACTTAAAAATTTCAGAGAGATAGATTGGGGAAAAAATATCTGAGGCTACCAAGCCTGTGACTGTAATATGTAGCTTGCTAATTTCTGACTTTGCTGTACAACACAGTCAGTAGTCAATACTGTCAATGCAGTTCTTAGATCATTTATTTCAACCAGTTCTTTTTCGAAGCCCAGTCTACATTTTTTCTAATCACACAGTGAAATCAGTTCTGTGTTGTTACTCCTGTTTTTCGTATTAGAATGCTGTAGTTCCTTCTTGGCCTAGTTATTAGCAACTTTGAATAACTTATTAATTACTTCTTTGTTTTTTCAGAAGGCGGCGTAGTTCCAGTATAGGAATGAAGCTTAAACTCTGAACTTAAAGTGTTAGATCCAGGTTAATTCTTACCATTTGACCTTTATGCGCTATATGCTTTCTTCTAATTGATGTTTCCATGGGTCTAGATTTATTCATACCTTTCATGTGTTGTGCAATTAGTAAGTTGGGGGCTCATTTTTATTCATCTTACTCTGATTTTAGTATGACTTACGTCATTGGCATCAATGGTATTACTTCCATACATATCAATATTAGACCTTGTATTATTAATACATATGAAAATATTGCAAGGACTATTTAATGCATCCAGTATTTATTTCAGAGACACACTTTCATTTGAATGAGAGAAAAATCACTCCCAAAGTGCTTTCAGCATCTCTGTTTTTCTTGCTTTAAGGTGAAATGTCTTTGTTGTGTTTGCGAGTTTATTTCATTTACGTGAACAGTTGGTAGTAAAAAAAAAACCAAAAAAACCTCAAACCTGTATTTCTTAATGAGGTAAATTCAAATAAACATAAACAGTTTATTTCATTAGGAATACCTGTTATTAGATCACTGGAAATATCAAAGCATCCTAATCAATTTCTTAAGCAATTCCACATCACATACTCTTTCAAATGTTAGTGCTCTACTAAATTGGCAATCTCAAAGCAAAAAGCTGAGGGGTAGATTCAAACAACATACAAATGCTTTTGTAGAATGCTGCACTATACATTCGTGTCTCCAGGGCTACAGCATTTTGTTTTCTGATTGGATTTATTTACTGTATCTTTTTAGATATATAATAGATATATAATCCAATAACTGCAGGTCAGATCTGGTGGTGAGAATAGCTAGCTTTATCAATGTTTTGTATAAAGATTCTACCCTAAAATAACAGCATATAAATAGACTTTTAATCGCTGCTGTAACGTTTGTACACACTTATCTTTCTTTTCTTTCATATTCCTAATTAGTTGCAGTTATCTTATATACAGTAAGTAGACAAGTAATAATTATAAGAGTTCATAGTCTGATTCTAATCTAACATTTGTCAGTATTACACCAGGTTGCATCACTGACTTTCCCTGAATTAATTCAGAAGACCAAAATCAGGATCTTATTGCTTAATATACATCACTTGCTCTACTCCCACATTCAAAATTTACTGATATTTTTTTAAACTAGACAGATGTGAAATCATATTGTCTGTTTTAGAATATCTTCATTGTTCACTTTGTTGCTCAACATTAGTTACGCTGAACATAATGAATGAGCTTTCAGCATCTCCAGGAGAAGATCCCCTCTGTGATGTCTGTTCCAGTGAATTATGCGCTGCCAGAAAATGCTGTCTAGTCCTGAGGCCAAATGGCATGTCCTGTTTGTAAAAAGTCTTTGGGGGGGCCCTACCACTCCTCTATGTGTTATCATATTAATACTGATTCTTGGGAACAACCTCCGGTCTGTGCTAATCTCCCAAATTGTAAACAGGAATTTTTTTGAGTACCAGTTGGTACAATTCACCGTAGAGCATGCTGTTAGTTCAATAGTAAACTGAACTTCTCATGGGATGGGTTAGTTTATCAACATAAATATAAGCTTCAAATGAAAAATTTAGGTGCAAAAGCTCAATGGGACTGGAATCATAGAAAGATGTCTGACATAGTCCCTACTCCACATAAGTGAAATTACACTGAATTCATTCTAATCCAGCCCTAAGGATGATACAATTACTTGTATTTTCCAGAAAATTGAGGACTACTTTTTTTTCTGTTCCTTCCCTCTCATCCCCACACTCGTCCCTGAGCTGATGACTGTGCAGATAATCTGTTAAGGTCCTTCTGAATAACCTTGTATAAAGTAACAGTCAAAAATAGTTACTTTCTTCTCCACAGTGAACCTTGAGCATTAAGACCCATATAGAGTATCAAACAGTTCCTTGGTTTGCAAAGCTCCCATCTCTTTTCCTATCAATTTTAGGCTATGTAGTTATTCTTCAAGGCCTATGTCTCATGCTTTTTTGGTGAGAGAGGCAAAGGAAGATGATGAGCTGGTCACACGGCTTTGTTTCTGCGATTTGTGTTTATACCTGTCAAATTTCATCCTGGGATTGAGCCGTCCAACTCTGCATTTTTAGTCTCTTTTGACACCACTTTGTCTTCTGTCTGCAAGATTCAAACCTTGTCTTTGTTGTAAAAATAATTAATTAAATAAATAAATACATATGGTTCCTCTCACCAGCACTGACATAGCATGTCATACGGGCTACTTTTTCTCACCTTTGGAGGAAGGCTGAGTGACCAGAGATGAAGAAAAAGTCATAGGTCTTAAATGCCAATCACCCTCTGGCAATTCTATCATTTATTGCTCTTCCTTATTTCTTCCTGCCCTCCCTTTTGTGCTGCTTCCTCTCTTGCTTTTCCACCTCCCTTCCTGTTCATTGGTAGGTGTTTGGTTTTGATTTTTTTTTAAAAAAACCCTCATACAAAAGCTCTCTGGCTTCTGTAAAACACAACGGTATATTTTATGCAGAACAAAATAATAGAAATTTTATTATGTAACAGAGCTCTTTAAGGACCTGTAGGAAATTGAATTTTGTAGCAGTGCTATCAGTGGAAATGGTGCTGCTCTTTTGTCTTGAACTACAGCAAGGAAGTAAGCAGCCAAGAGCTTGACACCTATTTAAACATAACTCTACAGCCTTTCTTTTAGGAACTGCATTGTCTGATTTTGTGTCTGTAACAAGACCACAGGTTAGTCATGCTTCCCATGGCAAGTCCATTATTGCTCACTAAATGTGCTATATTAAGGGGCTGATTGCCCCTCACGGTAACTGGCCCTTTCTGATACAGGACAAATAGTAATGCACTAGCCAGCAACAGCCAGCAACCATTACTATCGTGTAATACTGCCATTAGTTTAAGATTCCCATTTATGCTAAGCCAGAAGGACATACTTGTGTTTTTTCTCCTTTCCTTGGCCTGTCGCAGTTGACAATAACCCAGGATTGCCATCCTCTGGATTTAGATAAATGAGGGAAGCCTCTTTCACTTTTTTCCTCCTTCCCTCCACACTGAAGACTATGGAATCAAAAGCTTGTAATCCTCTAAAATTTTACCCCAAGAAAAGCAGACATGTCACAGGGCAACAGCAAGAATGGATCTTGTGGTTTCAGACGGGTGTTTAACACTATCAGCTGTATCAATTTTCTCCAAAATTTTGACCAAATGAGGTATATCCACAGCATCATTCATACTGGGATTAAGGGTTACAACACATTTAATCTTTTTTTGAAAGATCATTTTCAACTTTGTTTAGCCTCTTCACAGTCAACACAACCTCACGTGCACCTGGGCTTGTGGGGTTTTTCCACAGATGGATGCTCATCAGCTTCCAAGGGGTTTGCATTCCCAATTTCTGTTATGATCCAATTGGTACCACTTGCTGTAGGAACTGGTTATGCTCTTCACTGAGATGTGCTTTTTGTGTTCTGAGCAAAAATTGCCTCATGACCAGAGGAAGATCCGGTTCTATTTGCCCGATGGACCACTATGACAACTCACATACCTGGAAGTAAGTCAAAGCCATTTCTAGGTCAATTATATACTCCATGGTTTCTGAGAAGAAAAAAATGTTCTAAATCTGTTCCTGCCCTAATGAAGTACTCACAACCAGACAATCGAAACCACTTGGTTAAACAATCCACAAAAGGCGGGTTTTATTCTTAAGCAAGTCTTAATACTGGAAGCATATACCAAAGGAAATGAGATATTTTATTTAACAGAATTCCATTTAACAATTTCTTCATGTCATTTAATATCAGATATTTCAAGTGTGCTAACTAAATTGACATGTATTTTTATTTTAAAATCTCCTAATTAGTAATGTTCGGTGATGTACACTTTATTGTCAGTTTAAAAACTTTTTATTTATATTAACGTTCTATCAATAAATTGTTAATCAATCATGCCCAATTTATATTTAACACTGTAAACACTTCCCAAGAACTGTTTTAGATGTTAAATAAGTTTCTGCAATATAAAAAAATATTTATTAGCAAAATATTTAGTGGTTTTAACTCCCCGTTACCCACTAGCGATTACAAGTTTAAGAATTCAGACTTTCTAATAGCTACAATATTCAGCTCATCCTACATTTTCATAATAAGGTATTCATTCCATATTAGCTATATGATAGACAATGTACATGTAGATCTATCATAACTGAAAAATACTTCATTAGTTCTACATGCCAGGTGAACAAGAAGAGTTATAAACCCATTATCTAACTGTTATGGCTTAACCCATTAAAACTGCTGTATTGAGATACTTCTTTTTCCCCAGCAATAAGATACATTGAGATATTGATACCTAGGTTACTTATCAGTGTATTGGCTTCAATAAAACACTTGGCATTGCTTCTGTTATTAAAGAGTAAATTCTGAAACAGGAGGGACTATTAATTATGCATTCATTTTATATCAGAATATGCATTTAACGCTATTTTTTTGGTGGAAAAGCAAAAACTGGCAGACAAATAACTCATAAATGGCACTAATGAGCACTGGGAGATGGAGTGGAAAGGCCTTAAATCTGTCCCATTATTTAGCAGGATAATTAAGAGCACAGCTCTACCATGGCATTTTATTACAGAAATAGATAAGATCCCATCTTACTGCAAGCAGGTGTTGTAATGAAGCAAAGCAAGATCATTTTTATGAGGTTCTTCTGGTCCAAAAAAGATTGCAAATTAATTTTATGCTACCTTAATTTAAAAAGTAAGCACGCAGATAGTGAGAAACAAAGACGACAGCAAAATATGATGTGTAAAACCACTTCTAATGCTGTTGATTCAGGTTATCCCCAGAGAAACAAGAAAAACCAAACTCTATTTATAAGGTGTTAGAGAACAAATGTTCTGATCAGAAATGTTCGGTTTAAGCAATGGAACTCATCGTACACAAATGGCATCGCAGTTAAATATAGGCTAAACTTCATACCAGATTATTTACAGTAAAAATAGGGTTTCTGCTATTTTCATTCATTATGAAACTTTAATTCTCCATAAATATTGCCAGTGAACTTTTGTAACATATCTGTCATGATTTTATACTTTTTTTCATTAGCATTCGATATCAAGTGCTACAAAATACAGATAACCCCACATGGTAATCTACAAAGAACCCTGCATTAAAATGAGTGATGAAATACTTACAATGGTGTAATTGCAAGAAGAGTCCAGGCTAATGTTCACTGATTATAAAATTTGAGAGTATATAAAGGACTCATAGGGAAGAAAACTATATCATTTGCCTACCTTGGCCACAAACAGTCATTCTTTTATATAAAATTGTAGAAAAACATTATAGTGAAATTGAGAGGCTACATTTTTGGATGGAAGGTCTTTTCATTTTAAGATGAAGACAGAAAGACACTTTAAGGTTAAAATACATGAATATAGATATGAAAAAAATGTAACTTCCATCTTTCAAGTACAATACCTCGGAGAAAATTATCCATGAAAATGAAAGCAAGTCTGTAGAATTTGGGTGGATACTGTACCCTGTGAAAATCTAACAGTTGGAGGCAGATGGTAGGATTTTCACTATATTATTAACTTTTTTTTTAGATGGAAAAAAACCCCAATAAGATGGGCACTTTGGGCACTTCAAAGGCAATAATAAACCTCATCAAAAATAGAAAGTTTATGCAGATGAAAAAACATGGACAGAAGACAGCATAGGGGACATACTCTCTAAAAAATAGATTAGTGACTTTCACTGGAGCAATGACCTGGTGGTGTATGTCTCACAACAACCTGGGCTGTCCCATCCCCTTGCTCTAGTGCGGGTCCAGTCTTAGCCTCAGTACAGCAGACCTTGGCTTCCACATTATGGTACTGGGTTTTCTCTGGCATCATAATACTGGTGATACTCAGTTTTGAAACCACCTTCCAGATATTCTGTGTAAATGTGTCACCTATATATTCCAGCTATCTGCAGACAAATCTTCAAAATTTGTTTTCTTAAAATGTGAAAACTAAAAAGCCATTGCACAAATACTTTGGGGGAGACAGCAGTGCATCAGCTTGCTTTTGAAAGTAGACAAGTAATTTTGTTCTAATTTTGAACATTTATATTGATATTATAGGGTTGGTCTGTTTGCGCACCTAATTAATGTTTACTTCAGACATAAAACATTTTTGCAGTCTAAGCAAGTTAAATCTTCATGGCTTCTAAAATTATATCTACATGTGAAAACAAGAACAATTACAATCAATTATACTATGTTCTCACTGCAATCAGAGAATGACTGGTGTGATACAACTTTTTACTTAAGTGTCTACAAAATTCTCCTATTTTTTTAAAAAATAAGGGGTATTTTTGTGTGCCATGCAAATGCCAGACCCAATCTTTCCTGGGTCACCACGACCATTCCCTTAGAATACACAAAAGTTTTGAGGTCATTCTTAGTAGCTTCACTACTAAGTGAATACAGACACTAAACAATGTTCTTAAGATCTACGCCAAGAGTTTTGGCTGGATTTATACAGAAATACAAATGGTATAATCTGATTCAAGTTCTATGGGGGGAAAGTGCTTTGTACCCTGATGGTGGCAACAGTTTTACAAATCCTTTTGAGGAAGCACAACCTGCACTCGCTATCAGCTTATATTTTTTTAAGGGCAGTGAGAAAGACTGCATAGATTACCAATAGCAGCTAATACCTATAAAAATGGCTGGATATCATCAAATCACAGGAAACTTTCTGAACCTGGGAAGCACAAATTCATAGGCTCATGATCGTTTCCTCTTTTTCTATTTTCCTTTATTCACCGGAGTTTGAGATTCGTTACACTTAATCTAAGGAAGTTAGGTGGTGAGATGAAAAAAGGAGTGATACAGAACGAAAGAAGTGTGGAAATTGGAATTTAAAGCATAGCTAATGTCATTTGGCTGATTTTACTGCAAACCTACTGGGGAGGGGAAAAAAAAAAAAAAAAGTAAAGTTCTGCAGTATGTAAGAAACAGCTTCTTGAGATGGTTTGATTTTCTACCACCCTGCACAGTGAATGCCATATATTTGAAAGAGCTTGAAATTAATCATCTTTATATGGAGATTAAAGAAAAAGTGATGAAGCGTGATAAGCTGCAACTTGTTTTACTACTTCTTATACTTAGGAGAATCTGTACCTCTAATACAAAAGATGCAGAGATGGGGGGAAAGCTCCACTGGATCTACCAACATCGAACACTTGCCCCTTCACCTTGCATTTTAAACAAATATAATGGTGTCATATTTGTTCACGTCTTTAAGTCCCTGTGAATTTTTGTTTCTGATGGTCTCCTTAGCTTTTACTAACGCTTCACAGGAAAAATTGCCAGTGGTTTGAGTATTTCAGATAGACTTAACTTCCTGAAGCAGATTTAGCATAACAGGTGTTAGTTATGGAGCCAGCGTAACAGAAAAAAATTAAACTTACTTAATGTTTTCCACAAATTTTCTGTACCGGCTGTAGGTGTCCGGGTGTTGGCAGCGTGTGAGGGGGGTGCAGGCGGGGCCTCTGTGAGGAGAGGCCTCTGTGAGGAAAGGTTGGGGCTATTTCGCGCCAGTCCCAGCCGGTCCCGGCTGCTTCCAGCCGCTACCCCACGCCAGGCCACGGCTAGGCCGTCGGTGGAGCCGCTGGGAAAGCGCGTCCGAGGAAGGGGAAAACTGCTGGAGTGATGGAAAAAGTGTGAGGAACGGCCCTGGGCACAGCAAGGCCGGGGAAGGAGGAGGCCGAGGAGGGCGGCCGGGCCCGCAGCAGAGACTGCCCCCCAGCCTGTGGAGAGAGCATGGGGAAGCAGATGTTTCCCTGTAGACCACGGGATCTGTTTTGCCTGTGATGGTAACTGGTAAGTAATTCCCCTGTCTTTATCTCCATCCATAAGCTTTTGATATTTCATTGTCTCCTACTGTCCTGTTGTGGAGGGAGACTGAGAGCAGTCTGTCAGCTGCACAAAGTCAGCTCACCACGTTTTTGTTTTCCTGACGCCCTGGTAAACCTGGTAAACAGTTTCATTTGGGTAAATTCACTTTTTTTTTTTTAAACCATCACCTTATTTTTTAAATCGGTAGTACCCAATGAGCTCACGTTTTCAGCTGTTTAGCACTTACCAGATCCTTGCACCATAAGGAGAGGCTTTTACCTGTTGAAGCTGAAGGAAAACCCAGGACCAAAGGTTTTAATTCTGCTTTGTCACTCACTACGTAAAAAGAATTATCTCCAATTTATTTTTTTTAACATACTGCTTTTGCTGCACAAACAGTTGCTGTGAGAATACGTGTTTCTAACATCACTTAGTCTTTAGGTGAGCATTGGAGAACCTTGCACACTTAACTGTTATTATAATATAAATTTAGGACGTTGTCCCATTTAAAAGCTTGAAACTATAATAACTGAGGAGAAATTCCTCTATTTATTTGCAGTTAATGTTTTGCTTCACACTTTATTGCACACTGTCTTGTCTTTGTATCCATTAAACCTGTTGTGAGCTGCAGAGAAAATACTAATTTTTGTCTGTGGGGAATAAAATCACCTAAAATTTTACAATTATTAAATTACTTCATATCCTGTGTGGTCATTCGTTCTTAAAGTAATGGTTAGCAATAATAACTGTATACTAATAAACATCTAATGATGGCCTGAATTAAAAAAGTATCCAAATTATCCAGCTTCGGTAGTACAGTAAATTTGCTGGAAGGCATTAACTATTTAAAGCATCAGACATGATACAGAACTGACTGGTGGTTTCTGCAGTTCCTCCTTTGTTACGCACACTCCAAGTAACGCAAGTGTATTGAATTTTCTAACCTTTCTGTAGGAGGAGTATTAGGGTTCTGAATTAGCCAGGTTTGCGAAAATTCCTGAGAATTATTTGCTATATAAATTGCACATAATTTGTTTATTTGCCAAAATGTTTAACCCTTATTTTCTTAATGATAGTTTGCATTCTTCCAGTTCAATGTCAAAATAGACTAAAGTGTATTGAAGTCAGGATTGGTGTGATTCAAAATACTGAAATGTTAAAAAGGTATTGCAAATATAAATATGCACATTACACACAAAGATGAAAACAATCATGGTTCACTTATACTGCATTATAGATTATTTAACTATTTTTTAAAAGAAAAAATACATACCACAAAACCTTAAGGAAATCAAACAGTCAAAATTGACTCCCACTGGCTGCTCAGTTACTTAACATCAAGGCCCTATCCATTAGCAGGTTTCTTTAAGCTGCGGCTCATTTTAAACTTCTTTTTCTCCACATCCTCCTTTCATATCAATGACATTATTCCAGCTGATTTATGCACTGAGGAGACACACTTCATCAGGTTAGATTAATTCACTAACTCCTGGGTGCTATTATAGGCAGATTCTGGCTCTGTGCATATCAGCTAGCCAACTAAGGTTAGCATCTGACACGACAAAGATTAAATTTCTGTACTTCAGCACACATTTTATTCAGTGGTCAGAAGCAGAGAAAGAGCATATAGCCAGAGTCATAAAACCCCACGTCCTAAACTCACATAATCAAATCAGACTTTTTTTGTTTTAAGCTTAATGAGAATTAAAAGTTCTAGCCTTTATGAATAGGGAGGGAGGGAGTAAAGGAAGTAAAATTAGTTTCACATGTTACATCTGAAATCTACAACTACAATGTCTCAGGAGCCTGTGGGTATACTATAGCATTAACCAGATGTAGCAAACCAATAACCTGATGTAATATTACAGTAGTAATGAACCTTTTGTTCACAACTATCAATAGTGTTTTTGCAGATTGCACAGCTCTGTAAAAATAGGATTACCTTTTTTTAAAGGAAACCTGATTTCAATATTGAGTCCTCAGTAAGGTAATGAAAAGTTACAGTAACCAATTGTAAAGACGTTAGCATGACTTTGTAATCACTGTACCTCATGGAAGTTTTGCTTTTAAATTACTTCTTTCTCTACAAGGCTTTTAAGATCTCTTTCAAGCTTCTTAAAGAAAACAAAATAGAAACAATCTACCAGTAATCTGAATACCTGATTCAGTAACTCTACAGATTGCTTTAGTAGAGGCATAACATATTTTGACCGATCTCTAAAGGCAATTCAGAAGTCTTCCCCAGCTATTGTGTAAATGTCCTTTCAGCAGACAAGAGACAGGGCACTTTTTATGATCAGTATTAGCATCTGTTTATCCAGCATTTATCCAATATTAGAAGACAACATGTAATCAGGTTCTGCTTCTAAATGGAATTATGAAATCTTGCTCACTTATATGCTCAATTTATTTTTTTATCCTGATTTTGCATAATTTTCTCTGTAGTTAGTATAATTCTTGATGTACAAAAATGGCAAATAGTATGCCCTGTAATACTCTTTCATTTGCTTCTAGTTACATTTGTAGGATATGTATGAGTTAATGGGTTAAAAAAAAAATATTAGTGATGTAACTGGCAGGAATATGCTTTAAAACATTGAATTTAATTATTTGGCTTCTTTGTCACAGGGTGACTGTCTGGAAATGTTTTAGGCAAATTCATGTTTTATTACAACAGTAACAGAACCTGCTGACGTAGTTCAGTATTTCTAACAGCTTTAAACTCTGTTCTAATCTTTAGATTTCAGTACGTTAACATCTTTGATGTTAATGGATTTCCAAAATAAAATGCTAAAATTGAAATTTGGCCTAATTTAGTCTAAGGTTATTAATTCTCCATTTAATTCCTCCATTTTAACTGATGTTCAAGACCAGCAGTACTCTATTCAAATAAGGCCTACATCACACCAGTTCAAGACTGCCATCCCAGGTGATTCGCATTTCAAGCGCATCACATTATAAAAGGCAGCTGGGAAGAAATAACGTGCAAAAAGGAATGTGGAAGTGGTCTTTTCACTTAAAGAGACCTACCAAAACCTGGAGAAGCCACCTAACCTGCTGAAAAAGCTAGCAGTGTTTCACTTCCTCATGAAAAATGAAAGCTTTTTTTTTTTCTTTTTACAAATACTGTCTCTGTGTCCTTACACAGCTGTAGACCTCTCCTCTTCTCTCTCTAAATACCAGAGAATTAATCTAATCTATGTCTTCTCTTTCTGTGTGATGCTAGCTGTTGTTTTGGAGCTCTTAGAGACTCCTCCTTCACATTTGTGCATTTTTTTATTATGGGTTTTGCATCATAAAAGAATCCATTACTGGCAGGCTTCCAATTATTATGAATGCATCTTTTATGAAGGTAACAGCAACACATCTGTATCCGTGCTGTCTTTATATTTGCAGAGTATGTACTCTTCATGAAATTAGCTACTGGTGCGAAGGCTGAAAATGAGTTACCTGCCTGTGTGTACCTTCTCAAACTTGTTTTGGTTTTGTCTTTTTGTATGTAAGATGAACGTGCACATTCTCAATGCCAAACAGTGACCATAGACTAAGGTTTCTTTCTAATAAAATCTTTCAGAACAAAAGCAAATCCTTCATTTGTAGGCTCTCAGTTTATCTGTTGCACATTCTCATATCAGTTGACCAAATATCCTGTGCTACTTTAATGTTACTTCACCTGAGTTAGTTGCCTTGATCACTGTGCCTATACAATTTGTTTGGATTTGCTCTGGAAATATATTCTGACACGTTTTCTTGCTTTCTTTGGAGTGTTAACATAATGGCTATATTTCTGTTTACTACAAAATTAGTTAATTAGCTGCTTTTTTTCCCTTCAATTTCCATAGGTCTTTGTTGTTATCTTTTATCTGAAGAATTCCCTCTGGAATACTCACAAGTTAACAGAAGTCTGCATTAAACCTCCCTGATTCTGTTTCATTCTGTGTTAGGATTATGTGTATATATTTTATACTTCCTTTTCCTGCTTTGTCCTAATGATTCTTGTTTTCACTGTTTCACATGGCATTCCTTTCCCTTACTATCTCTAGGAAATCTATTAAGTATTGTAAAAGTGGGTTCTTTGTGATTACCATGGTTACATGCAAAGTTAATTTTCCAGTTTGTCCATGTTTCTTTAATACACAGTACTGACTTGAATCTTCTCCAGCATATTCAGTATTTCTCCATATTGCTAAGAGTGATAGGGGATTTGCTTGCAACTCCTATTTTTCTCTGTATAGACCTCAGATCACTCATGACTTTTAACTCTTGATTAGCAAGGACGGTTTCACTATCATCCTTTTGAATTAACCATTAAAAACTGAATATGTGCAAGAAAATAGAAATCTTTGCAATATTTATTAGTCAGACCATAATCTTTTACTCTGTGCTCAATTTTTTTTTTTTTTGGTGACAGTCACGCAGCACGCAGTAAAGTGTATATATAGTTACAGATTTTAATATATTTTGTAGAAACCAGGGTTTGAAGGAAAGCTAACAGGCATAATAGGATCACACAAGATGATGAGAAACTGAGAGACTATAATTTAGGTGACTTTAGCCACAACTAAAAGCAACTGAAGGATGCTTAAGAAAATATGACTAAAATTAATTTTTAATACTGCATTTTTTGTGATTTGAGTAAGAGTGTTTGGAAATTGGAGTTTTCTATGATCTTCTACTGGGAATAGTTTCATGAAAAGCTGCCTAGTGCTTCATGAAGTATATAAATAGGGTGACAAGTTACAGCTAAATTTAAGAGAGAAAATGTCAACTTAAGCTTAATGCTTTAAATCTCGTTACTTACAAGATTCTTATGTGATACATCTACAGCTGAGATCAATGGAAATTGAAAGTTCCCTCATTATAGAAGAGAAATTGCTCTTGGTATATCATTTTTCATTAAAATCTACCTAAACTGAAGCATGTACCCTTCCCAGCTGTTTGCCAGAAAATTTATGACACTCCAGTTGAGCTATGATTATTGTTATTTTTTACACACAAGGACTTGTGTTGAGAATAAAAAAGAGATAAAAAAATAACTCTATTAAGTGTTTAATATTTATAATTATATGAAAAATTAAGACTATTTGAGGGTATTCTTAAAATTAGAAATGATTCAACCTGAAGTTTTACATGAAGAGTGTCTACATATCAGGGAAGTACAATATGCAAGAAAGTTACATTATACATGGATTTTTAATGGGCAAGCCCATGAAAACAAATGCTGCAGTACATGAATCTGAAGCACTGATCACTTCTCCCGTTTCTAGTAGACACGTAGATGTTGACATGGGGTCAACCTATATTTTTATATGTGCTAAAGAAGAGGATTATAAGCATGCCTGGAGCACTGCACACAGACATTTTTATAAATTAAAAACTCTATAAAGTGTTTATCATTTTTTATTGCTTGACAGCACAAGATTCTTTTAAGGAATTGCTAAATGAATTTTCTCACCTTCTCTGTTCCTAAAATAAGCTGCTCTTTACACCTACTACACAATTCTCACTTTTCTAAATAGGTTCACACACTGCCTATGCTTGCTAGGTTTGTCTACAAGCCTGTAAGTCAAACCCTTTTCTCACTGCATTCAGTCACTGAGATGACTGCTGCGTCATCTGATAAAACCCTGCTCTTCATTACTGGTGTTTCACCAAGTAGGATGCATCACCAGCCTTTGTACTATCTACTCTTATCTTTTAACCCCTTCTACCCCTTCATGTAACATTCTCCTTAAACCATGAGAGCTGCCGAACATTGGGCCACTCTGACAGAAAGAGAGGCATATTTATGCTTGTCCTTAAGTACTAGTTCTATGTTTATCCGAGATTTTGGAGAAGAGGGTAAGAGACCAAGAAACACAACTGGGTACAGTATTTGCAGTCTGGCACCAGAGCATAATAACAATAATAATCCCTATTTTGTTCTCTCTTTGTTTTCTAGAATTTGACTCATGTTTGTTTGGCCTCAGCATTTAGTGAATATTTTCACAATTGTATTATAATTAACTGGTGAATGATAAGTATAAAATTACTCTTCATTGTATATGTAAAGTTAAAATAGCTTTTTCTCACTAGGCATTAATCAATATTAAATTTTATCTGCCGTTTTCTTGATCAGTTGGTTTGTTTACATTTTTTGATTAAAACTCCCATTCAGGCAATAGAAGATCTTAAACACTATGTGTCAATGACAGATTTAAATAGGCAGCAATCTTTCAAATTACTTTCACATGCAACAAAAAATAAAAATTTCTTCTTCAAGGAAAAGAAGATTCTACAACCAGCTATGTGCTTCACATCTACTGAATCTGAATTTTATATTCTGTAGCATGAAGTTATGCAGCACTTCATAATTGGCCATTGCCTTTACATTCATAGTATCATCAAAAAACTTCTTGCCACTATTCACACCTTTATTCCAAGTTATTTTTGGAACATGCATCCAATATAGGCTCTCTCCATGGAAACTTGTAGTCACTTCCTTCACAACGAATACTGAAAATTATCTTAGTATTTAACTTCCAAGTACTTTTTTTCCTCCATGTGAAAAAATTCGCACTGCGTCACAGCATCTTAAAATCTTTAAGAACTTGCTCATCAGATAACTTTTGGAAATTCAAGAAAAGTGAATCAATGGCATCTCCTTTTTCTGCATGCACCTTGACACCTGTAACGGCACAAAACCACTTTGCACACTCTTTTTGATTTACCTTGGCCAAAACGTGTTATCACTGAATTTGGTGGCAAACGTTATTGTTACATGTGGCCTCATGAGTGAATTACAAAAAAATCAAATAAGCATTTCATTTAAGCTTTTTTTTTTGTCTGTATTAGACAAATATTCATAAACTCCTGAAGTGCTGTCTATACTGACTCATCTGGGTATACCATACACCTATGTTTAATTTGTCCTCAAGCTTTTGACACCTTGTTCAGTACATGATAAAAAATACATGAGCATAAAGAGAGGAGGTGATTTCTTTTTAATTTTTTTTATTATTTTCTGATCTTTTTCTTCTATAAACATCTGTTTTGAAATGTCTGCTAATGTGTCTGTGTTAGCAAACTGCCTATTAACACATTTCCTTCACCCAAAGACATACAGAACTTGTTTATTTTCTTCTAGTAGCTAACAATCACTTGACATATTAGGCAACCAAGAACTAAAATGTTTTTCCTAGAGCTTATGATAAACTTTCCAAGCTGGGTTAGAGTTAATTTTCCGAGTAGCTGCTGTGTTTTGGATTTCATATGAGAATACTGTTGGTTTAGTTCTTGATAAGTAGTGCTTATATTAAGTCAAGGACTTTTTCAGCTTCCCATAGAAGCTGAGAAGGGGCAAAGGCAGGACAAGCTGGCCAAAGGAATAATCTATACTATAGACATCATGCTAAGTATATTAAGATAGGGATTGGCTGGGGTACAGGAATTTGCAGTTGTTGATTGGGATGGGCTGATGAGAGCAATTGCATTGCATCACTCATTTTGTAAATTCTTTTACCGTTACTGTTATTATTACCTTCTTCTCCATTGCAGTTCTGCTAAACTATCCTGATCTCAACCCATGAGGTTTTCTTATTTTTTCCCGATGCTCCTCCCGTATCCCACTGAGTGGCAGGGGGGCAGTGGGCAGGCAGCTGTGTAGTGCTTAGTTGCTGGCTGGGATTAAATCAAGACAACACTCAAGCACCTTGCAGAGTACTATTTTGTTACTGTTTGCAATGACAATTGCCAAATCTGTTAGCAATAGATATACGGTTACAGTGACATCCTGTCCTTTAAAACAAAGTACTGTAGTTATAAACAATAAAAAACAAGTTGTAAATTACCTTTTTATTGCATCTGAACAACATGGTTTGGGCAGTAGAATTTAAAAATAATTTAAGACTAAGCAGCTTTATCCAGAAAAAAATCTGAAATTTAAAAATGATTTCTTAATTCAAAACCAAAGCCTACAAAAATGTTAAACTATTTCACGCAAATGGAATAATGAGATGGAAATAGAAAATAATGTATGTGTACAGAAATGTGGGTGGGCATAAGCATCCACTCCCACTTTCTGTAAAGAAGCCCTCAGAAACCCTGACAACCTGATGCAACCCACAGTGAATCACTGGTATTCTGCATCTTAAATTCAACCTAGCAAATCTCCCAGTTGTACAAGTTCCCGATTTTGATTATGATCTTTTTTAATTGTTTTTTTAAATCTGTATTACTAATGAAAATTTAAATTTAATATGTTAAGTTTTAGAACTAAAACCTTAATATAAAATTGTATTGAGTTTAATACTGTGTTTCTTTCTCGGCACTGGCTAGCTAATTCCAAAAGTGCTCTTTACTTTGTGGATGAGCATAGTACCACCTTTTCAATGACCTGTGTAAATGTATCACCCGTGTGTTTCATTTATCCATAGAAAGAACTTTGGAATTTTTTTTCTTAAAAAAGACAGCAGAAGCTGAAAAGCCATTGCACAAACATCTTCTGGAAGACAGGAGTGCAACAAAGTGCTTTCAGTAGAGAAAGTAATTTTGTTCTAATTTTAAACAAAAATGTAAATAGCTGAACACTGCTTGAATAAACAGGGCTTCAGACAATCACTCATAAGATCAGTATGTATTAGTCCTTACATTTCAAATGTTTTTCTAAAATCAAGTTTTAGACAAAGTATTTTTAAAAATTTCAGAATGCAAAACAAATTCATGTAAATACATTTATCAAATTATCTTTGAAATGATCTTTCAGTCTTGGGCATTTAAAAATATCAACTATTGTTGGCCAAAATATTAGCTTGAATTTCAAAGGGAAAAGTCTATTCAAATCAGAACATCATGAAAGTTTTAAAGGAAACTGAATTTTTCAAACTTTATGAGTTTCAATAGTCACCATATGAAATCTCATGTTAAGAGTTCAATTTCAGTAAATCTATTTTGTTATAATTAAAAGCAGTAGCTTTAATGGAAACTAATTTCAATTTCTAAAAATAACTGTTTCCATGAAATGACTATCAATCAATCAATCCCTTTGAGATAAGAGCCCTACTTTGTCCTGATAGCATTACTAGTTTTACGGTATCCTCAGCTGACTGACTTTAAGGAAGTCCATTTTTGCAGGAAACAAAGAGCTGCTGACCAATTGTGAAAAAATGTAAAACCTACATGTTCAGTATATTGCCATGTTCAAAACATGCCATGTTCAGATGGTGGTTTTCACTTGCATTGGATTTTATTCATAAGCATATTTACATGAAGGCACAAAAATCCTGTCAGAATACTGTGTCTCAAATTATTAACAGTGAAACATCAGAAATAATTTAATGTCTAGAAAAATCTTAAAATGGAACCTTTATAGATAGAGTTTGAATATAATATTAAAACAAAAACTGGACTCTGGCCCTACTGTAACAGATTACTTAATTTGCCTTTCCTGTTACATATTCTTGTGGAATGGGAGAAACTTGTTCTCATTTTACCTAGATAGCAATTACTAATTTCCCCAAAAGTGCCTATAGGTCACAGCTGGCCAATGTGATGAGAGCATTGGAAGAGTTAGCGAAGCAATCCTCAGAAAGAATTTAACCAGGCATAAAAATCTCACAGGATGTACTCCCTTCTCTTCAGAGAAGCGAAAAGGGCATTTGTGAGAGTTTTAGTTGTTCAGTTATAACTGCTGGCCTGCTGTTTGTGATATCTATTGCTGTAAATGGAGTATATCTTGTTAATATTCATATCTGAAAATTTAATTGAAATAAAAGGGAACGAAGGGAAGGAGGGCATCTTCCTTTCAGATGTTTTTTGTACCTGAATATTACTTACCTGCTAGAGGTAAGTGGCATTCACACTACTGTCTTCACTTTACTGTTTATATTCAGTAGAGGGGAGAGTTTGACCTTGTCTGGGGCATAAAGGATTGACCTCAGTGAGTAATTTGATATTTTAGAGCATTATTTACACAGAGTGATGTCTAAGGCAAATCAAAATAGTGATTTCATACCCAAATAGACTGAGAATAGCTTAGGGAAGGGTCATAGACAAAGCTATATAACTCAGGATTTCACTTCGTGGATGGGTACTGATTTAGGGGAATGTCAGACTGCAGGGAACCAGCCCAGGTGTCCATATGTATGCAGCAGATGGCCAGGAGTGGGCCAGCAGGGTCATCACTGAAAGAGAAGCTGTACCTCAACTCAGTTTCAAAATGGAGTTGCACAGTGATAACAATGATTTCCTCCAACTTTCTGAAACCTTTTGTTGTTAAAAGGCTGCTCAACATTACATTAAGGATCCTCATAATATAAGTAAGATTCTTCCAATAGTAGACATTAGATGTGCTTAATTATATGTTAAATACATGTCTGTTTCAGAGGCAACTCTGCAAAGTGATAGCAAAATGAGAGATCTGACCTGCCTCTACTGCCTCCTGCATCCACTGTACAGAGTGGATGAGAAGGTAGTTTTGCTCTGAGACTTTTACCTTGTTAAAATACACTTTTGGACATGGATTTTGGTGAATCTAAATACATTTTGATTCAATTTTTCGTAAGTAAAAAAAAAGTTCACATAAACACAATGGAGAATAATCATACAGAGATAGAAATCAAATGCTTTGTATAGCTCTGGAATCCCAACAGTTACTTATTAGAGTTTCTTAGTACTGGAGTCAGTCCACTCTATCCTTTTATAAGTGTATAGTAACTACATGTTGGTGCAGACAAGACTATTATGTTTCAAATGCACAATATTTATTCTAATCAACATCAGCAGCCACACATTATTAAAGTGTTCCAGAGTTAAACTGAATTAATTTGCTTAAAGCATCTTTTCCAAACAAAATATGGTTAAAATGAATATTTGGCTTTGGGCTTTGTGTTTGGAAGACTGCCAGAGATGCTAAAAAGGATTGCAGAATTTTCCATTTCATTTCCTTACCACTAAACAGTATTTAAGGCCAGCTTCAAAATAAGGCATGAGATTTTGAGGGAAAGTAATTTACTTTTATTTTTTAATTATGTTAAATCAAGGGCATACCTATTATTTAGGGTTTTCAGGTAGTCTTCAGGGTCATTAAATAACTTAATCACAAGACAGGATTGCTGAGGACATACTTGACTGAAAACAGAGCTGTTTGGCGTAAGAAAAAGGTTGTGACTTTATGACGTGTAATAGGTCAAATAGAGTAAAACCCAGAACAATGCAGCCCAACTGAAAGCAGCTCTTGGAGCGTGACTACTAGCTAGCTAGATGCTACAGAAGTATAAAACCACAGGGGCCATTTTCAAGATCTCACCATAAATATCCTGAATCGCTAGAAAGACTGTCTGGATCAGGCTTCTAATGCACAGTGCTTAATTTTTGTACAGAAAGGCTATCTCTTTTTCCTGAGAAATTTTCATTTGGTTTGGACTAATTTTTTTCTTTTTACTCAGAGGTCAAATGCTTCATTATATTCCTAACTTCTCCCTTGCTCCTGAAAAACTTTATGAACCTTCCTCTCCCCACACACTGCTGCTCTGCAGCTTTTCTGTTTTCTGCATATGGAGTGAACTAGATGCTCCACAAATACCAGTCCAGAACAGTTCACAAAATCTACGCAGATTAAAAGCAAAATGAAGGCCATAAATAATGCATGTAACACTAAGTGCACTTTACCCTGTTCTTGGATGTGTGTATTTTGTAAGATCTGCTTCTGCATTTCACATAGAAATGTATATTAGCCAGTTTTACAGGACAAATTGGGATGTATTGCTGATGGCATCTCTAAGAGCAGTATCAAACTCAAATTTGTTATAATGAGATTCAGTTTGGGAAGAAGGAAAAGAATAAAAGAAAAATCTGGTTATTTGCAATTGCATTTATTAGAATCACTTCTGTTCCTAACTCTGATGACTAAACACCTCATGTAGTTACTTTACTTCTCTTAGGAGGAAAGACTGAGGGAGTTGGGATTGTTTACCCTAGAGAAAAGGAGGCTGAGGTGCTTACTGCTTTTTACAACTACCTGAAAGGAGGTTGTGGAGAAGTGGGGATTGGTCTCTTCTCCCAAGTCACAGGCGATAGGATGTTAGGAAAAATTTTTACACTGAAAGGGTTATTAAGCACTGGAATGGGCTGCCTGGGGAAGTGGTTGAGGCACCATCCCTGGAGGTTTTCAATAAACGGCTTGACATAGTGCTTAGAGACATAGTTTAATAGTGTGGGGGTTTTTTTTTGCATGGTTTTCTTTTGGTTTTTTTAATCAGATTTAGGTTGATGGTTGGACTAGATGATCTTAATGGTCCCTTCCAATCTAGACAATTCTATGATTCTATGATTTTATGATTTTACATAATATGAGCAAAAATTTAATAATATTGATTTACTCAGATAACACATACTTTTGGTTCTATAATAATCAGGTAGTATCAGATATTTGTTATTAAATATGGGTAGATTTTAATGTAACAGTAATATTAGCCATTGCTGTCATGCACAGAATAAACTTTGGTTCATTCTGAGTCTCTGTTCCCGGTGAAGAGATGTCAGTTGTTTGGGTTTTTTTCTTTTAAAGAAAAAAAGCTTCAGAAATAATTTGGTATGTGATGTTCCAGGTCAGTATTAGTGAAAGGATGGAGAATCCAAAAGTTTTATTTCTAAAGCAAGCAAGTTTACTCAAAGAGTAGAACAAAAAATGACTTCTTGGTGGTGCTCACCTCAATTCTTATCTGTCAGGAGAGCTAACTTCTCATTTTCTCTCACTGACTTTTCCTAAAGACACAATGAATGAAAAATGGCAGAGAAAGTGAAGGGAAATTTGTCTTCATTTTATATGCACTTTATACTGGTTGCTTGGTGATACCCTAAAAGATACCTTCGGCAGCCAACTTTCAAGAACTTCCAGAGGGCTTCACTTACTACCTTCTACTTGTTCAATTCCCATGCATGTGTAAAATACGTAGTGTACAGTGTAATTTAGATGGATACTTTTGTCCAAATGGAGACAATAAAGGAAATATATTGATGGTGAAGACAAAAGATGAGGTGTGAGACACAAAAGTCTGGAAAGTAAAGAAGTCATCCTTGATCAAAGTAGTTTACATGCTATTTGGTAGGCTTCTGTTGGCTGAGGCCAAGGAAGGATCGATGTTGGTTTAGCTTCTATGGGATTAATTTACTTGGCAGGATTTGTGTGTGATTTCAGAACGGGGCAGAGAAATTTGTAGGTTGCCCATTTTAAACACACAAAGTTAGGTAAATAAAGAGCTAAAGGAAGATAATGGTCTAAGTAAATGAGTTTCAGATGTCCATCTTCCCCTTCTCTGGATTTTCAGCACCAGTTTTTTGGTTGTGGTTATTTTTTTTGGCAACTATTCAGGACCCAGTAGTCAGTCTCATATATAGAGCCAAATAGTCATAGTAGAAAGCAGACAAAAGATCTCTCTCATGATTTACAGGATACTACAAAGGGTTGTTTCTTCCTCTGTAATAATAAATCGCTCACCTGCAGGGAGGATTTCCTCATATAAACAAAGCAGTTGACTGAAGAGCACTAGTAAATATGCATTTCTCATGGGCAGCATATCGGATGTCTTTTCCCTTTCCTCTTGCTGGTAATAGTAAGAACTCCATGTACTTCAACAAAGCTGAAATGAGACTATTTCAAGGAGATAATTAGCTGCCCTGTATTACTTTTGAGAGATCATTAGAGACCTTTAATATCCTCAAGAACAAAAATGCAGTAGATTATCTCTAAGGAAAACCCACATTGTTCCCAAATACAGTTTGAAGCAGTACAATAGCTAATCTACTTTTTTGCAGCAATTAGAAGGTGGATGTATACAATATGGAGCTTGACAACTGCAAACTTGGAGAGTTTTCATGATTCAGCAGACTTGTGTACCATTAACCATTTGTAGGCAAGTACAGCTTCCAGATCATTTACCTGCTTCAGATAGAAATAAAATGTGAGTTATAATCAAACACTAGAGCATAAATTGAACTTACCCTATAAAACATGAACATTAAGCGCACCTCTTGAACATGTAGCTCTTCTTGGTGAGCAACTTCAAATACGTAGGTACAGAGTATTATTCATCGGGTTCAGAGAATCTTCTACTATAAGTTAAAAGGCTATATTAGAAATACAGATAACTAGAAGATCTAGTAACTCACTGGATCCCAATCTTTTGGAGTCCAAAATTTCTGTTTTTAACACCGTTCTTCTTGCTTGCAGGGGAAAAGAAGTAATAAATCTTTCTTTCCGTTTTCTTAAATAAGGTAACCAGAGAAACAGGTGGGGAAAGAAATAAAAAAAACCCCCTCTATTAAATAGACACATCCTGGCCTCTATGAAAGTTAGAAGGAATCAATGGAATAACCCAAGAAACTATCAAGGAAGAAGAAAGTCACCAAAGGGGAAGTTGTCCTGTAGGGATTCATGAGGATGAGTAGCTTGAGAACTGCCTGACAGAAAAGAACCTGGGGGTGTTGGTCCACTCTACAAGCCAGCAGAGTGCCCAGGTGGCCAAGAAGGCCAACAGCATCCTAGCCTGTAATGGGAATAGTGTGGCGATGCAGGACTAGGGAAGTGATTGTCCCCTTGTACGTGGCACTGGTGAGGCCCAACCTCAAATACTGTATCCGATTTTGGGCCCCTCACTACAGTACGTTGCGATTCTGGAGCGAGTCCAAAGAAGAGCAGTGAAGCTGGTGAGGGGTCTGGAGCACAAGTCTTACGAGGAGCAGCTGAGGGAGCTGGGGTTGTTTAGTCTGGAGAAAAGACGGCTGAAGGGAGACCTTACCCTCCTTTTAGATAGTTGTAGAGAGCGATATCGAGAGGGGCGTGTGTCGGTTTCTTCTCCCAAGTAATAAGCAATAAGGACAAGAGGAAATGGCCTCAAGTTGCACCAGGGGAGGTTTAGATTGCATATTAGGAAAAATTTCTTCACCAAAAGGGTTATCAAGCATTGGAACAGGCTGCCCAGGGAAGCGGTGGAATCGTCATCCCTAGAGGTATTTAAGAGATGGGTAGACGAAGTGCTTAGTGACATGGTGTAGTGATGTTTTTTGTCAGTGTTAGGTCAAAGGTTGGACTCGATCTGAAGGGTCCTTTCCAACCTAGGCAATTTTATGATTCTGTGTCATGCTGTGGTAAGAGTAGAATTATGTGGAAAAGGATCTGTTCTATTCTTTGAAGGTGGTACATACACAATGGTAATGTATGCTTCCACTTTCACCTGCTTCTGAAATAGATCAGTTTATTTACATGAAACTGCAGTAGAGGAACATCAGGCTAGTACATTTACTAGGCAAGAGTATGTAATTCTAAAGAAAATTGCTGTTGATTCTAAATGACTTTTTCAGATTTTGTTGAATGCACAAATGGAATCAAAATATTTGATTACAAAGGTAAATACTAATTTAGGACTCAAAATGCCACTACTTGTCCATGCAGAAAATTTAGTCAGAATTTAGTTTGCCTCTTTGGATGAAGTAGTCTCACAAGTTCAAAACCAGAGTAAGTTCAGGCGTTTAAAGTGGAAAAAGGTGACATTATAATAAGCGATGTTGAATCCCACCTACATCTTCATAGAGCTTAATTTGTTTATGACCTGGAGATGAAAGTTTGTGATGTTTCTAGTTTGTAATGAATGATCAAAAAGTTTGTAAGAGGCTGGGGGACTCTGAGAAGATAAAAGAGAGATGGAGATTAAGGAGCTCTTCTTTCCCACTCATTTTTAGCTTCTATCACCATTCAGAGATTTAGAAGTAGGATTTTTCTGAAAAATTCTCTTAACTGTTGTTCGAGCTATTGGCCTGAGTACCAATACTATCCTCTATGAGACAAAAAAAGGGGATGTTTGGTTTATTCTCTTTGGTGCAGTTTTATATGAGAATTTTAGCATAGATCTCTAATTTCAAAGAGTGCCTATGTCTTATAGTGCTAGACTAGTCAAGTAACACTAAACACAGATACGTGTAAACATTAGATGGTTGTCTAGTTGAGAAGAATTAAGAATATTACTTCATATGCCACTGAAAAATAAAAGTAAGATTAAAGGTCTTAATAAAATCCTAATTCTCTGCTGTAGCACAAACATTTTGACAAAATCCTAGTTCTCTGCTATTGCAGGTAATATCCTAACACGATTATTTGATCCTCAGCATAATACAATACTATAGAGTGGATCCTAAACTCTGCAGTTCTGATCCCTGTCAGTATAGCAGTACACAGAAAGTGTTGGCAGTAGAAGCAGAATGTTTGCAGTTTTACAGCGGAAGTTTTAGCATGCGCAGAAACATGGGCAGCAGCTCATTGGGCAAGATCTTGGTGTTTATAGTGACCGATACAGAAAATGAGAGAGAGAGGGGCAAGAATCAAAAAAGAAGTCAGATTAAAGAGCCTGCTAGTATTCATCAAGGGAAGAAATGCATTCAGGTCCTTCTAAACAAGCAATAACAACTCTGAAAGTGGAATCAATACAGTACAAGTATAGTGCAAATCCACTCCAGCACAAAGCTCTGAAACCAAGTTTGCCTGCCCAGTAGCTAGTTCAGAGTGTCTATTAATTTTCATTTATTTTTTAAAGAAGATTACTTCAGTGTTCTGACTGTTCAACACAAAGTTACGACATTTGGAAGAACGAAACACAGATGATCAAGAAGAATGTAGTAGAAGAAAATCCTAAATCTACTTCTGTATTTTATTTCCTTCTGTTCCAGCAGTGCTGGTGTAGAGAGGGAGTTGAAACAACAGTTCCAACAGTATCTGAGGGGAATGTGGAGGTGCACCATGGAAGGATCTGAAATAAAACAGTGTTTACTACTAATAGCCACTTTGCATGGGCCAATGCTGAGGAACAAAGAGGTTCTCAGAAACAAATCTTAGAAAATGAAAGAGCAATAGGGATAATACTGAGTAAAGTAGGGCCAGAAATCAAAAGTGGGTATATTAGGTTGGCAAGAGCTATGCGGTGTAAATGGAAAAATAAGATGCAAGTTTAAACATCAAATAGTTGCAGGTTTCTAGCTGGTTATCTCTCTCCAGTTCATTCTTTCACTTTTGGGAAAAACAGGTATTTGTTTACCTTCACCTTTCTCCTTGGAATGACCAAGTCACAGGAATCAGTGCAACAAAAATTATAAGGCAATGACAATCTATGAATTTAGAACAAAAAGCTGCCTTGTAAGTGACAAAGAAGAAAATGTCCTTTTGGAAAAAAAAGTCAGCAACCTTCTACTTAAGTGTCTTTTACTGGGGAAAATACCCTGCTCTCACCTTACAGTTCTTCACCACAGCAACTTTATTTCTAAAAGTCAAAAATTTCACGTGTGAAACAATGATAAAACACTGCATGGTAACGATTAGCAGGGATCAAAATAGATTTTCTGTCATCTATTGTTTTCTTTCTTTTGCAACTCCATTGAATCCTCCAGTATTTGTTTCACGACAAAAAGGTCAAGAGCTCTAAGAAAAAGAAATTACAGAATCTTAGAGCATTACATTTATTCTCATATTGCTGGTTACGTGAATTTAGAACATACATGATCATACAGTGATATTTTCAAAGAACTCCCTATCACACAAACACCAGACTAATGCAAAATATATATATGTGTGTTATTTTTATTTCCCACTCCTATTTTGTGCTGTTGAAAGATTGCAAAAACCCACAACACTTACTTTCTCTCATTACAACTGGGACTTAATTTCCTTCCATTCAGTTCTTTCCAAATTTCTCTAAGACACATCATTCAGAAAAATCTTCCTTCTAAGGTTGTCAGTCAACAGCTTTCCAGAGCATGGCGTTTCCCCAGCTTTATCATCACAGGTAACTTATAACACCTTATTCAGTCCTTACCCAGATTCTCTATAGCAAGAATCTTTGTACTACTGATCTTTAAATGCTTACAGCTTTTTGCCTGCTGGCTCTAAGCTCCAAAAGAAGTGAAAAAAACCCAAACCAACAAACAAAACAAAGCAACAGAGAAGCATTTTACTTCTTTCTGCCTCAATAAGGCATTCTTAGCTTACATGCCAGAGTCTCTCTAAAGCCCTCTTTTCGGTCCCTAGTTGATTTGTCAGCTTGATCCTTTACACTGGCTTAGAGAAGTCATTACTTTGTTTATTCCACAATAATCTCAAAATCTCTAGAAGGTACCATTTTCTCCTGATCCTAAATTACTAATAATGAATCGAGTAGAGTAAACAGCTCTGTTTTAGTGGCCACTGCAGGTCATGGTATATAAGCTCCACCATTCAGCAGATTTCTTTAGAGAGATTAAATTCACCACCACTCCCCCACCAGCCATGAATTGCTCATTGCCAGTACTTCCTGGAAACGTGAAGCTGGATATGGCTCTTCTCACGTTGCTGGCAATAAAGCACTTTGTAGTCACGTTGACATCATGAGACAGTTACTGCAAAACACCAGAAAATAATTTTTGGGAAAATAGTATGAATTATGAAGAAAAGAAGAACATCAAAATAAGTATAAGATACATTTTGATAATGTTTCAGGGGCTGAGTTTATGTGCTTACGGACAATAACAGAAGACCAAATCGTAAAACTGCCAAGGGCATTTCTGGTGTTGTGTTAATGCAGAATCAATAAGGGACACAAGCCAGTTTTTCTTATCTGGGCTAACAATGAAGAAAATCCATGACCAGCTGTGAAACTGAAAACACAAAAAAAGGCGAACTAAGAGACTGGCATTTTGATAATGACATACCACCAATGACTGTAACTAGAAAGAAGATACCAAAATTTGCCTTTAGAATTTAAAAAAATAATTTAAAAATTCTTTGAGCATTGTTTCAAAAAGTAATTAAAGTTGTATTTCTCACTATTTACTTCATGGCCTTTGAAAGATGAGACTCATTTCTTTTCAAAGAACATTACCATATACAGAACTGTAGACCTAAATGAAACTTTTACAGTTTTGATGATCTAAAACTCTATATTATCAGTTATCTGCCAAAGGTTTTTTATTTCATTAACATGTTCATAATTATGTAGTGAATAATACTAATGTGTTATTTTAAATGGAAAATTAAAAGTTTTTATACTAGTCTGGGAAACATCTAAATGAAAAGAGTACACATATATTGGAAATGCGTCTTGATTGGCACCATAAAAATTGGTAGAAAAGAGGAAGAAAGAAACATCTAAAAGTTAAAAAAAACCACTATTAGTTATTATTTGAGTAAAGTTCTTAAGTTTTTTTAAATTACTTTTTATCTTACCTGCTCTGTTGCCAGCTACTCTTAGCAGGATTTTTTTTCACGGCATCACTAACACCACACTGTTTTAACTAAATCTGTTAAAACTAAGGCATTGTAGAGGCTGTAAAATATGCTTTATTCTTCTTCTGGAGAGTGTACAAATTCAAGGCCTGTCTTTTTAGCTTTGCAAGTAACTTCTGACTTCTAAACACTGAAGGTAATTCCCTATCCTTAGGGATGGAGCTGATCCCACAGATCCATTGCAAGAAGACTCCCACTGATCTACATTGCCTTCATTCATACAACCAGGAGTACTTATTTTATATTAACCTGTCCATAAATCTGACGTAAAAAGCATGGTGCTAAGGATAGCGCAGAACTGAGTTTCAGTTGAGAACGGTGTGAAAATACCAAGGTCACTTTCCAGCTCTCTTAAGTATGGTAACACAGTGCACTTCCAGCACAGTAAATGGACCTGCTTGCCCTTTAGTTTTAAGAAATGCTTTTTGAAGCTAGCAATATATTTCATCTATTTAAAGCCTAATAAAAACACAGCACAAATCATTTATTAACTGTCACTTCCATGTAGGTAATTCTCATAAAAAGTCACATGTAAGATATTCTGCAAAAGAATTCTTTCAGACTTGGCAGTCTTATTATTTTAAAATTTATATTACATACTTAGAGACATTCAATGCTGAATAACTTGGATCAAAGGCAATAGTGCAATGGAAGTAAAATTCAGTGATTAAAAAATACCCAACAGAAAATCAAGTCCAGCTGTCAATACTTTTCAATAGAGATTTACATCAAGCCACTTTAAACTCGTCTCATAATTCTTCAAGCACTCTGCTATAAATCAGATCAAAATGTATTCCTAGTCAAGTCCCCTTTTTCTTACAACATTTGATGTGTGTCTGTTGGATGAATTTCAAAAATTACTTACATAAACTATTCCACAACTGTGAGACTACGAAGTCAAAGAACAATGTAGAATACACTGCTAACTGCTACGCAGGTGGGTCATCTCCCTAGCCATGAATTTATTTCCTTGATAGAACAGGAAGCATTTTGTTCGAAAGTAGCATTAGGTGAGAATGAACTCAGTCAGGTGGCAGATCACTTCTCATGACCTTTACCAGACTATAAATTGGTTTAGCGTAAACTGATTTGGATTCTGGGGTGGTGAACAGGAAATTTTCCCCGTGCTAGACCACACCGCAGGGTTCATCTGATTTCCCAAACAGATTGAGAGAAGGATCTGATGAGAGATCTTGAGGGCTAAGAGAATCTTTTATAGTTTTGACGTATTAGTTCCTCCAGCCAGAATTCCCAGAATTGGCTGGCATTGTGTGATGATTTTTAAATGGAACCAGTGAGAATCTACAGTTGATATTTCTAGTACAACCCCAGATCTAGGGTGCATATCTACAACAGATTTGCATCTGTCATATACCAAAGAAACAGCGAGTGAAAATTTTGTGTATTCATCCGAGATACCTCTGTGGTACCATAAAGGTACAGTTTGAGAAGGAGTATATTTTTAAATAATGAGGGAGGGAGTTTATTCTTGTGTAAAGAAGAGTCTCTCATTCTATCCCTATCCTAGTAGTCATTGTAGTAAAAGCGTACCCTTAAATATTCTTTGTATCTCACCTCTGTAGGTTTCTTTAAGAGGATTCTTTAGAATGAGGCAATATATCCTTTGGAAATGAAAGTCAGCCTTAGATATTAGACAGTGGGGCCTGATGGTACAAGTTTCATCATTTCAGAGTACTATTTATTTATCCTGAAAAATGATGCCACCAGGTACTGCACCTGCTCCTTGCATTTTGATAAACTGTTTAGCATTGCATGTGTAGGCAGATATATTACTATTTCTGTTAGGAGGAAAATGGAAGGAGGCAAGCAAGATGTTCAGCTAACACTGTCTTCTACATGAAATCCCAGTATCTTCAAAAAGCAGTGCATTTTTTGTATCTAAAGTACATATTTAAGCAGGTGATCTTTCTGGGCTTCAATTCAAAAAGCTTCTTCAAATAAATTAGAAGGTATTTCTGTTAATAGCATTTAAGACAAAAGAGATGTAAAGTTATCCCTACTGGAGGCTTGAAATTCATTTTTATTTCCATTTTGGCAAAAGACCACTCTCCTTCTGGTAGGAGATCAAGCTTGGTAAGTGAAGATAGCTTATTTTGCATGCACATCTGTGCAGAAAGGCAAGTAATTCTTTGGTTCAGGTGGATAAATTGCCAGCTTTCATATATGACAGATAGTTTAATGCACAGTGAAACAACTACTGTGACTGTTCACTGCTGCTAAATGTAACAGCAAAAACTGTCTATGACAGAAAAGCAGTAAAGAAATATACTATGGTGTGGGCAGATGTCCATAGTGCATGAAAAGGAAATCTGTCCCCTCTTAGATTTAAGCAAAAACTGTATTCATATGATTTACTGTAATTTTTTTCATTTTTAGCATGTTCTATCTTAATAATGCTTACATGATAACAGATGCATATGTATTCTTTCTCATGCTTTAAGAGTCCATTTAACTTTTGAATGAAGGAAAGAACACTTAGAGGAGCAGTCACTGATGACAGACTATTGTTAAAAAGCCATCATATATTCAGACCCATCTGGTGCTACCCTGGGAGCAATGTGTTACGAACTAATAAAATTACTGCAGGGGTAGGGAAACTAGTAAAAAGAATTTAAAACCAATAGCAATTTGTTTTACAGACAGAGGAATTACATTGTTTTATGTCATGCAAAACACTTTTTAAAATCATTTTGGCAAAATGATCTTCATTTCAAAATGCTTCCCAATCATATCCAAATTCATATTAGTAATTGTTTCCATTTTCTATAAATAATGATTACATTAAAATATCTGTTACACAATGCTTAAACATTTCTGAAATGTGAGAACAAGCCTGAAACATGTTTTCACATTTCTCAGATGTAAGCCAATAATAAAAATGATGTAAGTATGGAGCTAGTCATATTATTAGGACTATGAATACATTAAAAATACTCTGACTGGTTTTAATTATTTATTCATCCTATCATCTGTTAAATACTACATAATTTCGTAATGCTTCCTCAGCCCATTCAACTAAAGCATTAAATAAAAAAAGAATCACAGTAGATAGGAGTCCATTTTGGTGTGGTGCCTTTTCTTTGCTGTTGACAGACAGGAGCATGAATTCCAACAGTTCTTATAAATGACTTAGAAAATGTTTTTCTAGCTCCAAGTTTTCCCACTCGTAAGTGCTTATTCTTCTCAGTAAAGAGAAGCAATCATGGAGAAAACATACAGCAAAATGTGAATCTACCCATGCAAAGCTTTGTTTTCGTTGCGTTTCTTTGAATAGTTTATATTTAATTGATGAATCTCAGTGTTTGTGTCGAATGACTTTCAGTTCCCCAGTGTCTCAATCAGCACAGTGCAGACACAAAAACTGCAGGTGGGCTTCCTCACACTGTTATGCTGATTTAGCTTCCCTCTTCATCTTAAATGACCACCTGAGCTGAAAGTGATAGACATTTTTATCTGAGAGTTTATGCAGTCTTTGGCCTTTTCTGAGGCAGACTGTCAGTTTCCTCCATATGCACTGCATACAATTCACAAAAAGCAAAAATGTGAAGTGTAATTCTTATTTACTTAGTTTCTTTTTTTTGCACCGATTAAGGACAGGTTCATACCTGAGCTCTAAGAAACAAAACTCTAAACATGAAATATGTAATATAAAAGTGGAAGGGCACAGAGGTTAGCTGCTAAGACATATGGCTGGTAAATAAAATAAGAACACATTAACACATTATATATGTAACTACTCTTTTTAAAGATGGTCTTACTACAGAATACACAAGGGAATTTGTGTTAGTTACCGAGAGACATATGGCTGGTAAAAAAATAAATAAATGCATTAACAGATTTTGTATGCAATTTCACTCTTTAAAAGGGGTCTTATACCAGAAAACATGTTATCTTTCCTTTACTCTTTTCAGAGCACTGATCAGAGGGAAAGGAGATTCATTAATATACACATTAGCATTAACGGGCAGTGAATACAATCATTAGTGTCATGGCTCAGGTGGTTTGTGAATGCAACTGTAGGATCAAATCATATCACACAAATTGCAATGAAGCTCTCTACCAGATTTTCCTATTATTTGAGTGTTAGACCTGTATTGTCACAGATCTATGAAGGACACTGCCAATAGTAAACTAAGCTGCATTATCATCATCTTCCTTAGTTATTTAAAAAAAAATAATAAAATCAATAATCAAGCTGTCATAGTCTATTTTCTGCAGGTTTTCCTTTCTGGTTCTGGTAGAGTGGATAGGTACTTCACAAGTCAGAGCTGTAAAAAAAGGCATTTGACAGAAGTATTAACTACTTGGGATTTACTAGTAGAGCCACAGGTAGTGATTTGACAGTGACTCCAATAACAGGGATGAAAATATATTCTTATTAGTTCACAAATAAAAACATTCTGTAGACAGAATGATAAATGTCCCCATGTGACTTCAGAGTGAAATTTCAGAGTTTTGTGCTTAGAAGAGTATTGAGTATTTCTGGCTTAGTGTACTTTGTGTTTGCTTCTGTACTTGCTATTTAATGCAATCATAAGTTAATAAATGCAATCACGCTATTTATGATTATGAGATCTTCATATGCACATTCTACAAAAAACTTGGAGGAAAAACAATTTGAAAGATACATATAAATGGACACTATTTTGAGTCAATGATACTGTATTGTAGTCTGATGAAAACTAAATTTACAGCCACAAACCTTCTATTTAGGAAGGTGGGCTTTCCCTGCAAAGCAAATCTTAGCCTCCAGTGTGGTTCCGAAGCATGCTTTTTCTTTTCACATTTCAGCTGGTTCAGCTACAGGATGCCCCTGGAAGGGAAGCTTTCTCTGCTCCCCACTCAGGTCTGGTGAGGCTTCTCTGGCACTGGGTCAAACCACTGTGCAGTTGCACAGTGAGTTAGTTCAGCTCTTTGGTCTGAGACTACTATTTTTAGTGTATTAGCTTTCTAATGGATAGGTGAGCTGAACCAGCTTCCCTGGCAGTCACATGTTTGTTAGATCCAATACAGAACCTGGGCTCTTTCTTGATAGAAAAGGTCTGTTCTATGATTAAAATTTCTTTTCCACTGGTCTGATTATTCATTCTCAGTCCAGAATTCCAGATACTCTTGGTGATAGTTCCAATCAGAATGGGTCCTAAACTTGCTTCCAGTGTATTAAGAAAATAAATCTTAGTTAAATTTCACTTGGTATAGTGTGAAAGTTTTTATCAAAGTGCTTGAGCACCCTTGAAGTTTAAATGACCTCATTTACACATCTTGTTCTGACAGAATTCTATATTATCATTCTGTCCCACGGGGAGAAAGCAAATCACAATTTTGTCACTTGCGTATATAAAATTATCATACCAAAGGTTTATTCACTATGTGAAGAGTCTTCTGTGGTTTTAGATCCTTCTGTTGAATGCAAAGTGTCTTAATAAATGGCTATCTGTACCAAATCATTTATATGGTGATGAATCCATAGTTTAAAAGTCTTGAGATACACTACCATGTGCTGGCTTGAGTGACTACACTGGCATACATTACGCAAAAGTTACCAAATCTAAAAATTCAGAATTCCTTTTAGTGTAGAAGAAAAATTCAGACAGATCAAATGATAGAGAGCTGCAGAAATTCAGAAGTAGTCATCTTGCATGACTACTAATTGGACATCTGTACTGGAACAAGTCTGTACTGAATGGCAGCTCAAACATAATTTTTCAGAAATTTTTGACAGGAAGTATCCAAAGAAGCTGGAAGGCTACTGCTGTGTAACTCACATCAGAGATTATTAAAAAACTCCCACAACATTATACTGTCCTTTCCAAGTCAGATCATTTTATTTTCTATCATACTTCTGTCTGAGATCAACAGCAGATAAAAGCATAATAATAAGTACACACAATGTTCCCCACATGTAGATTCCCTGTCTGGTTCTAGAACTGCCTGCAATGGCAGCAATTTCTACATATTCAGTAAATTTACCCTTCTTTCTCATTCACACGTAGAAGCTCTCCTTGTAGAATTTTCTTCATGCAGAAACTTAAAATAATTTCTCTAAGCAATTTTTCTAAACTACATGCAACTTTGTTTCATAATGGTTCAGAACGAACCTAAATGTGATTGACTTTTTAATTTGTAATCCTACTGGGTTTTTCTTTTTCCAAACGAAGTAATACCCCACAGGAATACATTTTAGGATGTGTTTTATGACAGCTTGAAAGCAAAATTGCACAAAAAGTTTCTTCCATCACGTAAGATGAAAATTTAAAAATAAAAGTGTCAGCTATATTCTTGAAAGCGTGAACACCAGCATTGTGCAAAGAGAGGAAGGGAGCTTAAACTGAGAACCACTTCTGTAAAATTTGGTTGCCAGAGGTAATTTTGTTTTCTAAAATAAGTTGAGGTAGCCTTAAGCTGTCTGCACATGGTATTTGCTCTTATGAACTTAGAGGATCATTATACACCTGGAATTCAATGGGTCACATCAACCGCACAAAAAGTCCCTGTCTGGTTCTGATTTTTGGGTTATTTCTCCCCGCAACAGGAGTCTGACTTGCCATGGAAGAATGGGTTGTCATCCCATTTGCCCCTATATCTCAGCAAATATTATCAGAGAGTAGATTAGTGGAGTTGCTGTCAGTCCTTCACACTGAATCTGTCCCCAAACAATTATGCACTCTCTAGGCCAGAAATGCACAACTAAAGTGACTCAATAGCCCAATGGGTATGGCATTCCCCTGGGGAGGAATAGATACAAATTCCATTCCCTGTTCTACTGAATACTTAATGTAATACATAAAACATTCAGTGTGGTAAAGACAGAAGTGTCTAGTTTTTTAATCCCAGAGAAGCTTAGAATTGAGGTAAGAACTGATTTGCTCAAGGCTGTGGAGACCAAAATACTTCATAGCATGTACAGGAATAAAACTTCATATAGGAAATCCTAAAGAGTCAATGAAACAATCAATAAAGATTATACAAGGAAGACCTGTATGTTTGGTAACAGAATTAAGGCCCTCAAAAACCAGATAGGCACCCTAACATCACTGATGTGCAATCTTGTCTGGCAACTGTCAGCCCAGAGAACTACATGAATTCAATGCTATGAGCAAAAATGTTTGCACAGTTGCATTAAGAGGTAAAGCAAAAACGCATAAGAGCAATGCCTGAAACTTGCCATCAAAAAGATCTTGTGAGAGCGCTAATAAGTGGTCTACGTTTATTTAGTATCTCAGAGGAAGTCTAGAGAAATTTCAAGTTCACAAATGCAGTGCCATTTACTGACGTTGTCTGTTGGCAGAAATTCTTGTTCTCAAAACATCTTTCACGTCAACCAATGATCACTGCAGCAAACCTCCAACATGCTGAATATATGCTTTTTCCACACACTAATCATTATGGAAGATTCTGTTGGTACTTCCTGGACAGAAACTATGTTGATATTTAAATGATACTAATGTTGCAAAAACAAATTACTGATAAATTTACAACCAGGTGTGATGATTTATGTTACTGAAGATTAGATATATGCATGAAAATGATTCTTCACTTTTATTGCTCCTATCAATAAATTCATGAGTATCTGGGCCAAAAAAATAGTATCCTCAGAATATAAGAAGCGTATAGATGACTTTTCAGCAAGGGTTTTAGCTTGCCTTCCTCAGAAAAAGTGGTGCATTATCTGTTAATCTGTCAGCACTTCCTAACAATTTCTGAATACATGGACATATTTTAAGCAGATAAGTCAGAGAAGTAAGACTCTTAAAGACACTGAAGTTCTAAAAGTTTCTTGAAAATGGGAGGCTCCTTTGTACCAATACACACTCGTGTATTAATTGAAATACCCAAATCAGGAAAAGGCTTTAATATATACTCAGTAGTAATCTGTGCTGTTATATCTGCTCTCTTACTAATGGTCATACATAATTGGCTGCCCAGTTAGCAGACACAGCTTGAAACCAGCTGGACTACGTGCCACCTCATATAGTCAGTGCATATGGAGTAAAAACTATCAAGGGAATAAGAGCATGGGAAGAGCTGGATGCATCTCTGCTGAAGAGAGGGAGTAGAGAGCATAAGCCACAACTCATAACTAACCAACTTTCACTATTTTCTATTAATTTCCTATTATTTAATTATTTTTTCATGCTTTTCCCCCAGTAACTAGTAGCACAGATACTAAAAAAGTAAAGAAACATTTTAAGCTAAACTGATCTTATACTAATTAAAATTAATACACAAACTTTGGGGAAAAACATGTATTTTAAATGTAAAAATTATTGGAGAAAAATCTGCAAAACTGTCATAAAGATAACTTCAATAGTAACTATACCTTTAAGGAATATATAGCACTCTACCTATACATAACATTTCCATTTGAATGACAGTGGTTTAGTGTATATTCTTAACAATGTTGAATAGTAAATAGATACGTTATTTCACAACAGCAATTCCAAAATTAGTAGCCCATGTGAGAATTTGCAGAATTGGTCTTTGTTTATATGTTATGACACTGGCACTAAACTGTATCTTGAAAGTTTCAGTTACTCACAGCATTCAATGTATATTATCTCTCACTGAAGTATAACTGTCAGAGAGAAGTGCTCTTTCTTTTTCTATCTGGAAATTATTCACTGACAAACTGACTCATTTCTCTTGCAAGCAGTACTAGGTTCTTACTGTTCTCAATAATAATTTCAAATACTTGTGTTAAAAAGTGCCCCACAAACAACTTCATACTTTCCTAAGTTTTGCCTTTGCCTCGTGTTGTCTTGAGAGCTCAACAAACAGGAATGTCAGATTCTCTTAATTGGGAAGGCTGATACTCTTCCTTTAATTGTTATTTAAGTCAAATAATACCCTAAGGGAAGATCCCAGATGTTTATTTTAGAGTAGCACAGCCTCTGCTTGCCTCAGCTTTCTTGACTTCATGCCAGGGAAGTTGGAATAATATAAGATAATGTTATCATTGAACTTTTGAGGAATTAGCGTTTCGTTAAACTTCCTGAGAAATTAGCATTTTCCTTACATACATAGGGCAGATGAAGTTATGCATAAAATCCCAATCTTTTAATCCTCCTATTACTCTTTCAGAGAGGCACTGGAGTGGTATGTAGATGTATCTTTTGATTTTTTAGTTAAAAGTTGGAAATGTCTGGCTTGTCTTACTATCCATGAAATAAGAGAATGTGTTCATTTGGGGAAAAAAAAAAAAAATTACTAAAACTTAGTTTCCATGAAAGCAGTCTTCACAGCATAGAGCTTTGGCATTTCATCAGTGAATGGCATTCTTATACGTGAAATGAAAACCAATTCTTAAAAAGTGCATGTGTTGAATTAAAGCAATCTATCAAAGGAACTGTCTACTCCTCTAGCAGCATCTGAAATAGGAATTTGTCTGTGGACATAAGAGATTCTGAGCCCAACCACCTTATCTGGCAGTTACTCTTGGTATGGTAAAGTCAAGTTTAATTTTTTTTAATTCCAAGTTATAGAACGAATTTATTTGTCAAAGTGTGCTGCTGAGAGCATGACAACAAATCATAGAATAGTTTGGGTTGGAAAGGACCTTTAAAGGTGATGTAGTCCAACCCCCCTGCAATGAGCAGGGACATCTTCCACTAGATCAGGCTGCTCAGAGCTTCATCCAACCTGACCTTGAATGTTTCCAGGGATGGGGCATCTACCACCTCTCTGGGCAACCTGGGCCAGTGTTTCACCACCCTCAGTATAAAATATTTCTTCCTTCTATCTAGTCTCAAATCTTCCCTCTCTTAGTTTAAAGCCATTACCCCTTGTCCTGTCGCAACAGGCCCTGCAAAACAGCTTGCCCCATCTTTCGTGTAGACCCTCTTTAGGTACTGAAAGGCTGCAATAAGGTCTCTCGAGAGCCTTCTCTTCTCCAGGCTGATCTACCCCAGCTCTCTCAGCCTGTCCTCACAGCAGAGGGGCTCTAGTCCTCTGATCGTTTTTGTGGCCCTCCTCTGGATGCACTCCAACAGGTCCATGTCTTTCCTGTGCTGAGGGCTCCAGAGCTGGATGCAGTACTCCAGGTGGAATCTCATCAGAGCAGAGTATATTATTCCTGATTATTCCTATATATAGAAGAGCTGGATTAGCTTCTTCAGAGAAAACAGGACAACAGTAAGTACACACCAGTAGATTCTCTGCTCTTGTTCCCTCTCTCCATATTGTCCCGTTCTTTATTATGCTCAAAGCAGCTGCACCCAAAGAGTGGGGCACTGAACTGTACTCACTTCTGACTAAAGTTTTCCATCTACATTTTCCCAAATAGAATAGCAGCAATATCATAAAGGAGTGACCACTTCCTCCCCACCCCCCGCCTTTCATTGAAAAAATGCAGTGAGATTCAGTGGACTTACTAAACCAACACATTTTTAAAAAGATGTTCAGCATAATATCTGTGTTTAAAATGAATTGACTTGGGTATCATGTAACCAAGGAAACAGTGTCCAAAAATAGATAAAATCACGGCTGATCAAAACCATCTGAAGTTTGGGGGTCTTGTTTTGGTTTAAAAATACAATGTAGGCAATTCAAAATAAAAAGCATTGCAGCAACAAATATAAAATGCTACCATGTTTCTGGTGATCTAGAAGAGACGGCGAGAGAGAACAGCCCACATTATAAGTACCTAAATTCCACTTTGTTTGTATTATCCTATGGCCGCTCTGGGAATTGTGAAAAGCAGGCAGTACTATAACCACAACTGAAATAATCTCAGTGCTTGGGTTAAGTCACTTTTGAAAACACAAAAATCCCAGTATCTATTTTTGTCAACACCTGATACATCCAAATGCAAAACTTTTTCATTGTAGGAACTGATGTGGTGAAAAGGTTTTTTTCTGGCAAGTTTGTACCTCGAGCCCTGATGCCACTAATTTGACTTGAAATTGCCGTGCCTTGCTTTGCTTAAGCTGAAAGGAGAGTGCCTCTGCAACACTGTGACATAATCCCTGAATGGTAATGCAGACCCTCACACCAGTGACTAACAGGTATCATGGTGCAGCTATTTCTTTCTTTGGCTAGTGAAGGTATCTAAAGGACTGGGTCAGACAAGACTTTCAACTTTTAAACAACTCAGTTCTAACAAAATGATTTCTCCCCAGAAGACTCACGGTTAAAATTTACAGAAAAGGATTCCTGACACAGGACCTCACCAATGTTTGGTAGGGGTCCAGAGATTTTGTGTTCTCTGCAGCTTAATAATCTAATACCATAGTTAGACTTTTTTCTTTATTTCATTTCCATTGTTAAGATAAACCATAATGCTCCTCTAACCTTCTGACTTCTTAAGCCCATCTATGAATAGCAAAATATCAGTCAAGAAGGGTATTTTGTTTGTTTTATTGTAGGGTTTTTGTTGTTTTGGGTTTTTTGTTTTGTTTTTTAAAATAAAAGTGGGTCAACTGTAGGTTCTAACTTGAAAGAAGTACTTCCAGTTTCTCTTCCACTGATGGTTTCCCAGTGTTTTGTTTCAAAATTAAGAAAGGCAAATGCTGAAAAAATGATGTAACTTTGCAACTTTGAATGCTGTTCTTATATAAAGTGCATATACACAAGACAGACCCTATTCTATTTTCCCCTTCCTCAGGATATTCTGATAGTGTTTCTTCACCCCTGTTCCTGCACATGATTTAATATTTGTCTTAAAAAAATGATTGAGCTATCCATTATAAATATCCATAATTATCTCTGTTTTTATATTAGAAAACTGTGTAGTTTAACAACAGCTATGACAAGAACAACTATTTTATAGCTAATTGCAAATTTTTATTTTCCACAACAGACTAGAAACCAATTTATCTCTGAATATTTACAGATAATGGTACTCCTCTTACTTCTTCCCAATGAGCACATTAGAATTTGTTGAAGAAAGTACAGTTTATGTCCTCTTAAAAACTGAGTTAAGGATGGAAGAAACACAGCCAAATTATGATCTTATTTGCCATTCTAGTCTATCAAGTTCTCCTTGTATGGTTATTTATGAGTTTGCTCAGATCTGGTCTGTTCCTGCCATCTGACACTGAACTTTCATGAACTTAGATGGTCTGCTTTTCTTATTTATTCAGCTGCTCCATTAAAAATTACACCTTGATTATTTTCTTCTACAGTCTAAACCTCTCTAATGTAAACGCTTTTCTGTTTCTTCTATCTGCAGGGTGATGATGTGTTTTCTATGTCATTATTAACAATTCAATACCATGTCCTATGTTCCTTAAATTTTTGGTGTAGTTGGGTCTCTGATGGAAAGAGGAGTTGTCTTTATTATCCCATCCAAATAACAAACATCTATTCCTGTAACTCACAGTAGGCAAGGGATAACATTTTATAAGATAGGAAGCATGTCACACAGTGTTTCTGCAAGTAATACTGCTCTCTTTTCTCATATTCCTCTCAGTTCAGAGAAGGGCTGGCTGGGCTAGCTCTGCCTAGAAAACTCCTTTTCTAGGTGGAGTACAATGGACGTTTTGCCTTTTTTGAAGTGACTAAAATAGCCATAGGAATATTGTCAAAAAGTCAAACACTTCTTTTCTATTTTCCATCCTTTTAACTGGAAAATAGTTATCCAGCTTTTCATCAACACTGTTTTTGGACTGAGATGCAGACTGGAAACTTTTGCTTCAGAGTTCATACTGCTTCTGAATGATAAGCAGTTACAGTAGATATTTTGAGCCAGTCCTGGCAGTAGTGGCAGAGAAAATACTGCAGTATTAGATTTCTGTAGCAATCAATGGGAAAGCACTGGCAGAATCTACCCTAAGGTTCTTTTCTTACCTAACATAGTAATTAAAGCTGTGTTTTTAAAGCACTAGCACAAGACAATGCTTTCTGGAACCATAAAATGACTGCAATCAGTACACTTAATTAACCCTCTCCCATTTCCCCAAAGAATTTTTCATGTTGGTTTTTCTCCATCTTTTGTTCTCATTAAGTGTTGTCCTGACCTTTCAGTCTGTAAAAATCAACAAAAGGCATTTCCTTTTTTATTAAAAGATTGATTGCAGGAGGCCTGGGACCATAATGAAAAGAAAGGAGAAATAATCTATGCTCAAAACACATGAAGTTTGTTAGACAGCCAATGACATTTGGCGTAGTAGTAATAGCAGCACATGCCTGGTTTTCAGATGCAACAAAGCAAAATAAGCCAAAGGAACATTAATAAATAAATAAATGATGCTATAAATCAGAAAGAAATACATGGACTGTGAGAGAAAATTTTCAGTAATTCTATTTAGACATGAATGTACAGCTGGAAGAAGCTATTAAAATAAGGATAAGTAGCTATTATAGTCCTGCTTGAGAAGGCAAGCAAAAATATCTCAATATATAGAACTACGGACACCAACATACATAAAAATGCAAATATTTTCAAAGCAACAGCATGTAACTAGAGGCACATAACTCTTTACAAGGGTTGATGGCAATCTCATCAGATAGGATGCTAGCTGATCAAAATATTAGATTCCAAAGCTTTTTCCTACCTAGGGTTCTGAAAATGATACAGAGGAATGAGTATAATTTAAAAAAAAACATAATTCAAACCACCATGAATTTAACACTGTCCGCAACTGATACAAAGGTAGGCCTTTTTGATCTTTTAAATATTTATTTGTATGGGGACTTTCCCACAAATGATCCATTAGAAAGCGCTCTTGACTTTGAGTCTCATTCATGACACACAATTATGCTGTTACTTCAGCTGATCTACACACTGTTTATGAAACCTATCTGAAATCCACCAAACCAATTTAATTATTATAATACGTTATGACCAGCTGCTATTGAGGGTCAGAGCACTTGAATACCATAGTATTAGGCCATGGTTCTATTTCATATTGTTATACCTTTATTTCTAAAGGTCTAAAATATCATACGCTTGCCTCTAATCATAAATAAAATGAAAGGAAGTGGTCCATAATGTAACTATCCTTAGTTTAATTCTTCACATTAATCTACCTTATTGGTTGTCGCATGCACTTGTTCTACCCAGTGAAGGTTTAATAGCCCTATTTCTGTTACCATCATCTATACACAAGCCTGTCGATCAATGACAATTATTAGTTAATGAACATGTAATGATGGGTAAGCCCTGGGAGAAGGGAACAAATAAATCACTTATTATAGTCTTGATTGCAAGCTAGCACTGTCTCTTGTCAAAGTGATATCTTGTGCAGGTTTGTTTAGCCAACATTTTCAAGAGTAATCAGCATGATCAGGTGCTTCAAAGTGTTGGAAGTCTTCAATGACCTGAAGTATATTCAGCTTCAAAAGGAGATGCACACAAAAGTGTTTTCACCTTAATTGAAAACTCTCTTCTGAGGAGTTCTTTTTTATAAAGCTCACAGAGCTGTTTGTTTCTTCGTGATTTTTCTAAACTGTGATTTTTTCCCTCTTAAATATAAGCAAGGTTGCATTCTTATTCCAATTTAAATAATAAAACCTTTCCAGAAGCTTTAATGTGCAATCTACAGTGACTAAGCATTATTTTAACATTTCTTGATGTTCATGAGACATTGGTATGTCAGATCAATACTGTGCCAGTAAAACAGGTTATACATTTCACGAAAATGATGCAGATACTCCCTTTATGATGCTAATTCTTGCTCGTTAAGCTCTGAAGTGAAATGCTCAAATATTTTCTATCCTAGTAGCAATCACCAGAATTTCTAGTCTGGCTTCCACACCAATTTCCCATTTTTTTCTGTTAATTAGACAACTCTACCAAAGTTAAAATGATAAGAGAAAGGAAATCAATATCTAACTGGTAATTCATGGGAAAGTCAGATGGTGTATTTTTGGGAACAAAACTATGAATTAGATCTGTGCAGAAGGATATTTAGGGAAATTCTACAGATCCCGTT
>JAOXNO010000063.1:16561064-16622846 GCA_028565335.1 Limnodromus scolopaceus
ATTTTTTCTCAAGTGAAATACAACACCAGATGTCTTGTTTCTTGAACTGACATTTTGGCTTTTTCAAATAATAGAGTTACAACAACAAGATTTAAATAAAGTTATTTAGAACTTCAAAATCAAAATAGGAATTCATAATTTCCATGGGATGGAAATAGGCTAGTACCATTAAAATTTTTTTATTCTTTCTTTTTCTGACCTTTTTCCAACATGAAATATTTTCAAGAAATAATGCTTTCCAACATAAATATCTATAGTTTAGCAAAGTATTTTTTTCTAAGGAAAGATCATTCTACAAGACAGTTTCAGTATGGTTCTGTGAATTCTTCATGTTAACAGTCCTTGATTTGAAAAATGGTCTGTCTAAAAATTCATAAGGATGCTCAGTTTTATTTAATGTAGTTTTGCAACTTCCTAAAAAATAATTCGCAAAAAAGTACAAAGCTTTTAGAAACTTCCTGTGAAAATTTTAACAAGATGAATCTAGTAAAAAAGGCAGGAAAAGGGTTACTTCCTCACGTAAGGAAAACATTTTCTGTATTCCTTTATTTACTTTTAACCTTGAAAGAAATATTTATACGAAGTTTAAGTGAATGTTTTGACTATCTAGAGTTCCCTTCTAATCTGATGTACCCTTTGCCAAACATAAAGGACACTCAAATTTATCTGTAGAACACTGAAAAAAACCACTTTGTATTTTCAAACATAACATTAAAGCCATGACTTCTCTGGGGAAAAAGGAAAAAAAAAAGAAAAAGAAGGAAATTAAAAGAAAACCCCACAGGTTTCAGAAGCTTTTCTGCCTTTAAAAAAGTAAGAAGGGAAAAAAAAAAGTCAAAGCAAGTAACTGTTCTAGGGCAATGCTATGTTGGAAGAGAATTTCAATACTTAATTGTAATTCCTATTAACAGAAAAACTCATAATCATTCTTATCTCCTAAAATAGCTTGTCAAACAAGAAAAAGGCTTATTGCTGAAACAGGCTGTATCTTAGTAAGAATCATAAGCATACACATACTTTAATTACCTTTTCCGGTATCTTCAACTAAATAATTCTTATCATTGAGATTAACGTTGTGCTATATTTATTTATTTCTATCTTACATGGGTTTGGTTCTGTTGTTTTGGGCCAGGCAGGTAAAGATAATTTCAGGCAAAGTTATCTCAAAAACAACTAGAAGAACACTGGACAGTTTACAAGTTAAGGTGTTCCCTTTTTGAATGTCGTTTCCAGCTCGGACTAAGAAATGCAAAGGAAGCCATTTTAATTCAGTGTTACACAGCCAGAAATTCAGAATGATGGGCATTTCATAACTAACATGCTGGCTTCATAAACTATAATTATCAATGGAAAAAGGTGAACTCCTTCAGAGTCCTCCTCCTAAAGAGCAAGTTAATTTTCTATAGTTTCTTAAGTGAGTAGAAAATAAAACCAAACCCTTAGAACCAATCAGGACAAAGAAAGGTGAATAAATGCTCACAGACCAATACAGAAGTGTGCAAGAAGGAGACTTCTGAGTACCAGAAATAATACCAGTTATCAAAACTTGGAAGGAAATCCTCAAAAGTATATGTAATAAAAAAAAAAATCCTCAGATAATCAGCTCAGATCTCACAGCTGATTAAGACTTTGATAGGCTGGCTTTGTCTAAGTAAACAGGATGCCCACTGAAATTAATCTATGTATTTCTGAGGGACAGTAAGCACATGCTGCTGAGAGACTACTGGTTTAAGACACAAGTAAAGCATTAAAAGTCTGTTGTTTCTTCTTGTTTGAACTTTGAAGCCAGAGCTGCTGGGGGAAACCAAAGGAACAAGGTAGTTGTGGTAGTTTCCTCTTAGTGCAACTTGCCTTGTCTTGTGAGATTTTGATACTCTTTACTCCTCACAAGTAATGGTTGGTTTTTTGCAAATAACTCAGCTGATCTTAATGGCATTTTCAGAGTCCTTATCAGGTGCATATTAGCAGGGTGATCAGAAAGACTGCACTTCAGTAGAACCAGGTTCTTTTTAATTTTAAAAAAATATTTAAGACTCATAATTTCTCTTTGTTTTCTGTGACACCACTTATTTTTTTAAATATCTGATGCTGTTAGGCTCAGATGAAGAACAATTCTGATGACAAGCAACTATAACAAATTAGCACACTTTAACACCTTTGAAAGGCAGTCTCAGAGGGACAGAAAAATTGCCAAATGAATGAAATCTCTTATATTAAGCATACTTTTCTTTATAAACTATCAAAGATCTGTATCTGGGTTAATACCATTTATTGTATTTATTACCATTCATATTTTCCACTGATACTTTTTTTAATTTCACTTTGTTTTCTGACCTAAGTATGTTCTTTGAGATTGTATTAAGATGTCATACGATTTGTTATATACAAATATTTTGAGGCTTTCATTGGTTTAGAAAAGAAAGACGGCAAACACAAAATTCAAACCTTTAAATAGCCAAGGACAAAGCAGAAAGGCTGTGTATTACCAAAGCTGTCTCAAATCAAGGCAGGGCACTAAAAATGCCAGCCAGTTACATATGCCACATGGCTCTCAACTGTATAAATCCTTTCCACTGCTGTGTTTCTTTCCTATTGGATGTAGAAGTATTAGCTGTAGTTTGTCACTGTGGTACGTCAAGGAAGGAAGGTTTGCTCTTAAAATGCCACTTGGAGAATAAACAGTAGTCTACAGAGCCGGATTTGTTTATATCACTTTTGGTACGATGAATAACACACTTAGAAAGATATATTGAATATGAAACATGGAAGTGCAAGAGTTGTGGCTTGTGTTAAATATTCACTGCCATTTCTGCCAGTACTAGTATATGAAGCTCATGTATTTCAGGCAAAGCCAATACAGGTCATTACTATATATCCCAACTAAAACCTTTTGCACAGAACTTGACATCTTCTCTTTTTTTCTTTACTTTACACTCATCTAATATTTCTTTCCACTACCTAAGAGTCACCCCACCTCTTCTCTGAGCTGGCTGCATTTAAACGATAAGAGAAGTGATTCCTGCTATATGCACATGTATTTATACACAAGTGTATAGATAAACCCACACTGCAAGGTCTGAGGTGCTGTAGACTGCTGAAGAAGAGAATTCTGCATGGATGATGCGTTACATTAACACAGTCTGCTCTCCACCCACATACAAAAAATAAAACCCCCTAAACACTGAATGTTAGGCTGCCTGTAACTAACATGAGAATGAATATATTCGAGATGCACAAAACATTTTCCCTTGAAGAAAGCAAAAGATCACACAATATATCTTCTAGTGCATAGCACATGTACCCTAGCATGTGTCTGGAGACATCTCTGGAAGCACCAGAGTGGAAGAAGTTCCTCTAATGATGCAGTAAAACTACAGCTGTGCCACACCATAGTCAATAATTACTAGCATCTAAGGCTACAGGGGATTTTACTATATTCATACATACACGAGGAAAAGCTATTTAATTCATGAAAACATAATAGCTTCACTGACCTTTACACGCTGCTCCCTCACCTTCACAAACCATTGCAGGTCCAAGTGTCTGTGAGCAGAACTGAGAGCAGCAGCTCCCATACCCACCTTAACTGCATTTAGAGAGGCACAGAGCTTCTGGGCACACCCTCTGATCTGGGTTTCCAGCTCACCTGGGGAGAGGTTGCAGAAAGCTCTTCTTTCCTTGTAGCCAATGAGACTATTTCATGCAAAAAAAATCATAAAATGAGCATGTTTCAGTCTAAAAATTGGCCCAAACTTGAGTCTTCTCCCAGAACAAAGTTGGGGTGCAGCTGAAGCCTTAAGTCAGAAGTTGGGAAGTGTACCTTTTTGCTGAAGTTCAGATATAGCCATGATGCTTTTAAAGTTTTTCCTGCCTATAGCACAGATGTGCACTTGTCCCTAAAGTGTTCTTTACTGTAAGAGATCCATGGATACAAAGGATGCTAGTATGCAGAATTGTAGCAAAGCTTTTTCAAAACAATGTTGCCAATTCAGTTGTTTACATTGCTGTAAGATTCAATCTGCAGCTCAAGGGCAGTAATTTGTACATTATACTAAGGTACTCAATTCACAAAGCTCATGGGACAATTACGTTGCCGATAGCAGAAAGCCAGCGGAAGAAAAATGAAAGATACAATATAATAACAGAAGAAAGCATTTTAAACACCATAAAATGAACTGCAAAATGTGTTACTTTATAAAACGACAGCTCTGACTTCTTGATTATTATTGCTGTTGAAGCAGATTGTGAGTAGTTGATGTCATATTCTGTGCATCTCTGCAACCCGTAACAGTCCTTCCCTTCTAGGTTGGGAAGCTGTGCAATACATTTAAACTTATAAATTACATTAAAATATCTGCAGTACAGTGAAATATTATTATTGATAGGAAAATACAAAAATATTACTATAGCTAAGAGGTATTACCACATTTAATGTAAATTGTGGTTTATAGGGCTTTATAATGCCTGACAAACAGTTCCAGATTTTTTCTCAAAGTTAGTCATGTGTCTACCTGCAAGAATCATTTTTAGTTAGTCATTTAGCAAAGACTAATTGAACAAACCCAAATATAATCTAATTTAAGATGTGTTCCTGTGTATATTGTAACTCAAAACATCTTAGACACTAATAATTCATTAATATGATTTAAATGTTCATATTATAGAGCCATTGGTTAGAGCTCAACAAAGGAAACTGCAGCATGCTAATCCTAGGAGTAGCTAGTTCTGCAACATTATTCCATTAACACATTTCACACAAGATTGATTGTGTGTCCTGTTTCTTCCAAGCAACAAATATAAACCCAGTCCCAAACCCACTGGAGTAAGCTTTAATACAGACAGGGCCTGTCGAATGTAAATGTAGTTCACAGGTTAAATTCTAAGGTCTAAGTGTATCACTGCTGTTCTCAGCCAAGTTTATTATTTTATTATACTTTCTATTGATTGCCATCATCATCCTATTGACTGGCTGTGTACAGTGTATGAGACAGTTCAGCATAATCAATAAAGCTGTGGGAAAACTCTGGGGATCTTGGTGGGGAACAGGATGAATTGCCTAATGATGCCTACAAAAATGCTTTTGTTTTCCACTTTGAAATAAGTAAATAACAGGAGACTTAGGTGCCTTCTGAAAACTTACTTATACCACATTAGAGAGATATATTTGAGAAGTCATCATTTCACAAAGCAAAATAAGCAGTTAAAAAATTTATCTTGAAATATGCTAAAGGTTCCATACAGCTTAGCATCCTTGCTGTAAGGGTTTTGTAAAGCAGTGGGTGCTATGGTCAGAGAATGGACCTTTTTTCCAAAAATACAGCTCACTTGGGAGACCATCCTGTGGACAATTTGCACTCCTTTATCCTGTATGGTTTTGGCATTGATCACTATGGACCACATGATCCAGTGTTGCAGGTAGACATTGGACATCACAGAAGGGTTGAGGTTGGAAGAGAGCTCCGAAGGTCATCTTATCTAACCCAGGGCCACCTAGAGCCTCTTAGCCAGGAACATGTCCAGACAGCTTTTTCATATCTCCAAGGATATATCTCCACAACCCCTCTGGGCAACCTGTGCCTGTGCTTGGTCACCGTCACAGTGAAAAAGTGTTTTCTAATGGAAGCTCCTGTGTTTTAGTTTGTGCCCATTGCCTTATGTCCTGTCACTGGGGACCACCGAAAGGAGCCTGGCTCCATTCTTTCCTCTAGGCTGACAAGAAGTGGTGTGCTACTGTTAAAATACGGGAAGTCAAATTTAGCTTCTGAAACCAGTGAGGGTTCCAAGATCACTTTCTGACAATTAATTTATTCCATGTTTGCTTCACATATTTTGCCTTGTCTTATTCTACTATGGCCTTATCTTGAACAGAGTTTTTAGGCTGTAACATAATGGATAATACAAAAAATGTCTCTAAAACAATATACAATTTCTATGTGTATAGAATTATGCAGCTGTCCTAAGCATACTGCTAGATACTTTAATAACAGTAAAGAGCTAGGATAAGTAAATTGGAGGGGGGTTATGTGCATTCCAAGAATATTCTCCTAAACTAGGAAAAAAATTAACTGATACATTATTTGTCTGCTAAAAGGTCTACCATGAGACTATGTAGCGTGAATAGGAACACATCACATATTAATATTCCACAATGCTGTCGCTCATTCTTATGACAAATATTAGAACATGAACAGAAAATAAATCCAATTAAATCATTGTTATAACATTGTTTTGATTAAGAGAGGTCCTTTTTTAAACAGAGGACTAAATGTCTAAGCTTTAAGACTTAGTTTTTTAAATATAAACCTTAAAAAAAAAAAATCTATTCATTTTACAGTTTCAGGATTTATCCTACATAAATGCAATTTACCTAAATTCTCCTGTGTCAAAAATGTACTGTTTTTTCCTTTTCTTGTTATGATGCAATATAAACATTTGAAAAAATAATTCTAAATCTCTAACTGAATTCACACTAGATAGAGGTGTCCTACAGTGTGGCCCAGACTGCTGATTCTTAAGTTACATACTGAAACCGTATCCAGAAGAGATAAGGCTGTAAATCACTTTGTTATAAATCTAGGATTCCTTCCAAAGGAATCAGAGCCCGTGTGTGTGTTCTCAACCCCTCCAATCCGGGCAAAGGAATTAGTTATGTTGTAGCTCAGGTGCGCAGTCTGAATCCACTACGATAGGGGACCACGTAATGGGATTTTATAGCCCCAGACACATTTATCCAAATGAACGATTTAACAGTCTTTATGACCTGATACACTTACCAAGTTTCGTTCCGTTCACTAGTCTGCCCAGGTCAAGTCACACCTACTGATTTCATATAATACACCCAGCAAGGGAGATTGTGTCCGATAAAGAGGAGACCAAAGTGTTGGTAGCATGAAGAGCACTGATCAGCAGAACAGAGCCTTTCCAATGTAGTCTGTATGCTATGAAAATTGAACCAAAAAATGAGAAGTTTTTAGCATTAAAAGTTCTATTAATACCATTCAGTAATATATGCCTTTTAAAAATATAAGACATAGGTCAATTTTTGATTAAGACTAAAACTTCTAAGAGAAATTACTTCATTATTCCCTCTGATAAACATAATTATTTTTCATATGTTTAAATAAATAAGAGCGTATCAAAGAGACAAGAGTAACAGTGAAGACTGTGAAAATATATTGCTCATGGAAGTCCAAGAAGCTTTAGCTGCAATTCCAGCAGTTCTGCTACTGCATTGCTGTAGGAATATACAAACTAATAGGGGAACAGATTCTTTCCTATGAAGACCTCACTCTGCACAAACAGAATGTAAATGTCTTTAACACTACAGCTACATTTTCTACTTAGAGGAAAATTACCATACAGCTCTGCATTTATCATTTCATGGTGTTCTTCACGTTTTTGATTCAGCATTTATGAGCTTGCTTTTAGCTAGGAGTTTATTATTACCCATTTATAGGAAGCCAACAAAATAGTAAATTATGTATTTGAAAGCCCTGCTGGCTGACATTTTTAAAGTTCATTGGACTTTTTTTTTTTTTTACAGAGTAGAAATTTGTTGCGAACACTCAAGATCTGATAACTGATTCCCATTTAGATGTCATTGAGACGTAAGTGCAATGTATTTTCATTAATATTTCATTGTGTAAGTGTTCCTTGCTTTGACATTGCCATCTTGTATTTGTCCTACATCTAAAGAGCAACTTGTAATCAGGTATATTGGACTTCATTATCTGCCACCACACATTCTTAGCATACAGAGTGTTATTAAGTTATAATTGCTTGTGTTTTCTCCCTTATGGGAAGATGGAAAACATTATATAACAGTATGGACTCATTAAAGAATAAAAAAAAGCTGACAATAAACATAAAACTATCAAATACATCAATACAAAGGTTCTGGATTCAAAACTTTAGTTTCCATAAAACACAAGCCATGTTTAACTAATAAATGAAGACAAGCTGAATTTAAAATGTAACAGAATATTTTGTGATTAATCTGTGGTTGTATGTCAAAACAGTAATATGACAACACGGGATCCATGTTAATTAAATATACACAAATCAATGTATTTTTCAAAAGAAAAGTTCTTCTTGGTTTTGCTATTTGAATTGACATGACTATAAAAAATAGAAAATAAATGGCAGTACCAGGTGTTTAGGTAAGATTAATTCAATATGTAGTATAATTAATTGTGTAAACTATAAGGTCCTAAACTGTTGCAATAATTAGTAGTATACCTTTTAGATGCAGATGAATTGTTATATTTTTCCCATCCTCCGTAAAATAAAGTTTTGCTCTGTGTTACATTGGGGTAGATTAAAGCCATAATCCAGAGTTCATTCGGAACGAAGAATCTTACTGTAAATAATTGAAATGGAAAGTAATACATAAGAAGCTTTATCAGTAAAAAGTTTCTATCTATCTACTATTAAGAACTTCATAGGTAAATAGAATCTCTCATGCTTTATCATATATACAGCTGATACTGTCTATTGAAGTTCTCAGTGAACAAGCAATTTCGTTGCAGCTGAAGTTTTGAAGCTAAGCAACTAGAAGAAAACACTGACACTGCACCTCTTCCATGCTTTCCATTTCCATATTCAGGGTGATTTTTAGCTAATGTTCCTGCTGCAGAAGCTGAGAAGGAAACCAGGTGAATCTTCAGCATGATTCTCCCATTGTGAGCAATGTACAGCACAATAATCAGGTTTTCCAGGTGCAAACTGGGTTTATATCATGCCCTTCTTTTCCCTACCTGCATCAAATCAGGTTGCTTCCTCTGTGAAGGGGAAGCAGATGTCATAAAGCAAGTTATGTTGATGCTTTGCCATCAGGAAATTTTAGATTTGCCTTACAAGTCCTGAACTGTTCCTGTATGGCTTGCTTAAGTCTTCATAGAGGTATCCAGCCATTAAATATATTGTATTATATTTCTACTTTACAGTGTGCTATAGATTTTTGTATTAGCAATAACTAACTGCATTGTGGAGGTTATTGAGGGAACAGCTGCAGAATTTGAATCCTGTGTGGGAGTGAATTGGTGCTTCTGGCACAGGGGAAGGCATAAAAAGTGTTTGGGGCCTCTGGGAAGTTTCTGCTGAAAGAACAACACTAAAATAATTTCAGCTGTTACCTTTAGGTTTCAGTCCCAAGCCCAAGCTTCGCTCCTCTGAAGTAATGTTCCACATTGTCTGCAGACTCCAACTGCTCCCTCACTGAGGCTATATGTGCTCTGTTCTGATTTTTCCACTCCCTAAGGATCTGTACTAGATACTGACAGATAGCTGGCGAGGCACTGGGCTGGATGGCCCTTGTTATAATACAGTTCTGCTTAATCAGATGTGGACAGGAAACATCATGTCACTTATCTTATTTTCATCTATTCTTATTACCATAGCAGGTGTGTACACACTGTGGCTCATGTGATAAATGCTCCAAAAAACTGTAGGGTAAAAAACAGTCTGTGACATATAGAAAGGCAAAACCAGTAGTAAGCCATGTTGAGGAAGCAAACAGTTAATATAATAGAAAAAAAATTACTGTGTTTCATAGAAAGTAAATGATGTTCAGCTGTAATCATCATGAAGGCTGATTTTACTTTTACCAGCTTAAATCACAACCCACTCCATTGAAATGAGTGACATGATCAATATTGAAGTAGAGTCAGCATGAATGAAATAATGATCATATCCACACAGCCTGGATCGGAGGTTTGACTCTGTACACAGAAGGAGAACATCTTAATTTTGCTACCATATATTGAAAAAAGAAATAGACACCAGTGGTCAGAGCACCTAGTGTTTTGTCCTGTCAACAATAACCAGTGTACATAATTTACAGTGCAAACTGTGCCTGCAGAGTCAATTGGCCTGCATGCATATGTAATGAGTATTTTCTGTAATGACTGTGAATTTTCTTTTTTTTTTTTTCCCTGGGAACAGTATGCTTCACTGCCATCTCTTTAATTTTACACTTGCGTATACTTGGCTATACTCTCATTTAAGATTTCTTTAAGAAAGAGTATACAAGGATGAAAAATCATATTTCTTAAAGAGATTTTATACAAGAATATAAAAAAATATAAATATTATAAAGAATTAATATAAATGAAATTAAGAATTATTTAAAATATTTTTTAAAGTGACTTTGATAGATATTTCCAAGTACACTGCCTTTACTATACCTCAGTTACTCCTTTTTCTTTTTTTAAGGTTGTTATTTTGATAAGAAAATGCCCCAGAAAGGACCAGAAATTCTCAGCTTTTTGTCAAGCTATTTTCTTCATACAGCAGAAATGCCCATCCAGGGTTTCTCAAAAGTTGCAGAGTACTTTGAACTGCTGACTGTACAGCAGGTGGTTAACTTGATGTTATGCTCCTTATTGGTACCATTCACTTTTTTGTCAAGTTCAGTACAGAAAAGGAGAAAGCAGATACAAGCTACCACTTTTAACAAGTTCTAATATCAGTTTTCAGACATTCTAGGTAAGAGTTTTTTTTTTTCTTTGGGAAGGGATGTAACTAATCAATGATTCAGCTGGAGCTGAGCCATCTTCATAATTATAAGACAAAATATCACAAAACAATTGGCATTTCAGTGTAGCAAAATCCCAATTCTAGCATTCTGTAACGTTTCCTCGGAAATTGAGTAGAATACTTCTGGGATCTGTTTATTAAATTTGTCCCACATAGACTCTGACCTTTCAAAACACAGAAAAGATCATGTGGCAAAACAGTCCCAGGAGTGATTTTTATTTTGGCTCTGACCTCTCCTTCTGACCTTGGGAGAAATGCTTTATGTATACATAAATAAAAATAAAATTATGTAATAGCAGAATAACTATATTTCTTTCATTCTTTGAAATAGGAGAATATTTGAATTTTCATACAGTTCTCTTCAAATATATATGCAGAGCAGACTACTGCATGAGACTTCTGTAATTCTTGATCATTTAACATACAGGTCAGTAGAAAACATACATAATTTAGATCCAATTTCCATCTTTGCAAGCCCAGAGAACACAACTTCTGACACTGACTTGTATTAAAAAGGGTAGAATATGAGATGCTATTGTTCATTTATGGGCCAGCAATTATGCATGGAACTATTTCACTGGAATTCTACATTTATAACTTCTGCTTTCCTTATCTTTAAATGTATTGATTTTATCAAGTATTACAAATGGACCTGACAGACCGCTACAGTTACGGCTATAGGGTTACTAGTGCGGCTGGTTTTGGATTCCTTGCAATGCTAAATTTTAATTACTGGATTTGGAATTATCTTTCACAGATCTCTCCCATGTTTTTGGAATATTTTTGGATTGATCTGTTTCCAGCAATGAAAGCAGGAAATAATAACACTGAGCTGATTATATTACTTCTTTCAGTACATATGAAGGTTTTCCCTCAGCCCTTGCTTTGAAACAGAATTGGAAATTTGACAGGATGAATTGTAGTGCAATGAAAGAGATTTCTGAATTAGTCCTTATGAGAAGACATTCAAATTTGACATAGTTATAAACCTCTAAAAATCACTATTTGTACACAATCACTAACCTTTCCGTTGGAGTTTCCCAATACCGTTTCAAGCACTCTGTCTACACCGAGCATGACCCAGAAAGCCAAATTTCAATCACACTTACAGGCCCAGGAAATACACAAGGCAGAAGATAAACATACACACATATGTCAAGCTAATCATGTATATAAATCTTCAGCTTCTTGCAATAATTTTAGAAACCCAAATGTATTAATTAATAATTTCAATAGTAAAAAATAAGGCCTAGGAAGTTTAACAAACCATACAGGTTGTGTTGGCGTAAGAATTAAAAGAAATTGTAAAGCCACAAGATGGGGTCAAAGAAGACAATTTATTCCAAATATCAGAAGCTACCAACAAACAAAATCTTGCCCCATCAGTCAGATTTCAGTTGCCACCAATTTGTTTGGAAAGCACTGGCAATGAGGAAGACCGAGCTGTGTGCGTGCTGGAATGTAGAGACTGGAGGCTCCCTCATTTCAGTGGCAACAATCTGGCGTAAGTTTTAACGAAGTAATGCAGATTGGACTTTCTTAGTGTGGATGGGTCCTTAACAATGAAAAACTTTTTCCATTTGTAGAGGAGAGATGAAGGCGAGCGTGCCCTGACTAGAAGCAGTTACAGTGAGCAGGATTTGAATACCACAGTTAAGAGGCTCAGAATGCTCTAGGCTGTATCACCCTTTGGGCTCTATTCAATCTACTGGACTCTGGGATTGCTTAAAGTTCTGTAGTCCCTGTTCCAATCTTTGATCTTTCTCCTTCCTTTAGATGTTTGCCCCATTCTTCTTTTCAGGGGGCCAGTTTGCTATTTTCATTTACTTTTAAAAGTAGGTAGCTCCCTTTGGGTAATACAGAGTTTATCTTAGATGTTTGAAATAAAATTGTTTTACAGTCTCAGATAGATTTTCAAGAACACAAAGTGAGCAAGAAATAAATAACACTGAAATAGTTGAATATTCTGTGTTTTTAGCTGATTCACTGACAAATTAAATACTTTGTCACTCTGAGAGGCAAAATTAGATTAGGTACAGACTTTGAAATTTAAAAGCAGATCTAAGGCAACTCTCTTGGCAGACCAGTAGTGTAAAAAAAAAAAAAAGCTCCTACTCTGCCTTCTGGCTCACAATATCTATATTCACTGCTATGCAGTTTGAAGACTAGATTGTATCTTGTTTTAATCCCCAGAAATGGAAGCTACCAATTTTTAATAGTTCAATGTGCAATGGGAAATTAACACAGTAAGTCAGCTGCACTTTCCTTCCCATCAGCCTTTCAATTCGGCATGTAGAACAGGTGTCTGCTGTGTCACTGACTGCTACATGCATTTCATTCTGCCATTTTTAACTGTGTTAACAATAAGGTAATGGGAAATGGAAAGTTGTTCTAATAGGAGCAAAATTTTCAGAAGACATGTTTAATACAGGGTGTTGTCAGAAGACACAGAAAGTAAGTGTGAGAATGAATCAGTACAGCACATGCAGAAAAGCATATCCTTTGCTCATCCTGATAGAAAGCTCTTGCCTCTGCTAGGGTGTACATGTACAGAGTGCAGACACAAGAAAAGAACTGGAAAGGAGCCGTTCAGGGGTGAAGATCACTAAAATTCAGCTATTTTTATTGTGTTTGGTGCTGTGCCACCAGAATTTATGGAGGACTTTGAGTCACCATCCGTCATAGACAATTGTTGAAAAGACAGAAGATGGAACTGTGCTGTTCTGGAAAAGCAAACATTCAAGCACATCACATAAATTCTTTTTGCATACAGCTATTTTTGCTTTTCTTTCCTTCATTATAATGATAATATCTGCAGCTCCTTATTTGTCTTCAACGCCTGATTTTTAAAGGCTCCTTAATGTGGCATTCTGTTACACAAATTCATACAGACCCACTCTTCTTTCATTGCATCTCATCCAGCCAAAAGACTTAATCATATACATCCTAGAAGCTCACAAATAATCTTATTAATATATGTGAATGTTCCCATATACCTACTTGTACAGCTATGCTTTCAGAGTTTGCAGAATCATTGATGATGAGATCGGACATTGCTTAGCAATACTGCAAGGGTCTGATTTCATTTTTCCATAGAAAAACTGTCATACTGATAACCACACAGACTGCAGACTGAACATGCACATCTGATTACTGAATTGCTGGTGATAAGGAATCATAATAGACATTTGTTTGATGGATACACCCAAATACAGTGGGGAAATACACACTGTGAGCATGTTTCATTTGACTGTTCCCATCATACTCAGTGCCTTTTAATTAGAGGATGCCTGAACAGACAAAGCAATGTTTCCTGGAGCTGACAGAACAGCTCTACCCAGTATAAAATACTACATCAGCTAACATTAGTGAAAAGCAAACATCCAAATCTCTGTCTCTGCAATCAGCTTGTTAGAACATGGAACTATGACTGCCACAATCTCCACTTCAAGGAGCAAAGGAGAACAGGTGTGGTATCTCCTGAGCCCCCTCAGCCGCTAATACTGCCTTTGCTACAGCCTACATATGGATGAGCCAGTCCCATACAACAGCTTTGGTTAAGCCTTGAGTCCAACCCACTTATGTGTATGACTGGACAAAAATGCTCTTCTGAGATGGAAAAGAAAGTCCTACTTAATACTATGTTAATTGAAATTTTTAACTGGAACTACATGGAAATACAGGAAAGCATATCCTTCAAAATTAAACCTGAAACACACACAGTAATGTGATAAAAGATTTGAAAACAGCGGGGTTAAACAGCAGCAATACATGTCAGTATGATTTACAAAGAAGCACACCCAAAAAACATTACACCAAAACCTCAGGAAGATTGTTACTACCAGCAGATAAGTAACTGTATTTAACTGTCCTCTTTGTAAAAGGATGTAGCTAAATATGTTAGGGAGCTATTGCTGAAGGTTAACTAACAAATAAAGACTGATGGGAGGAGATGTTTGAAATGGTTTGTTGCCAAAAAAAAAGACTGGATAAAAAAGAATGGAGAAGCATACAGCTGCTCTTGGACTCCCCATTCATAGATCTTATACACATGTAATTAGTCCAGAAGAGACAAGGAGAAAATACCGCTTTTTAGCAAAGATGTTCAGTAGCTGTTCGGATCAATGAGCATGGAAAATGACACAATGATAAAAAGGGCCATCTTCTCATAGCACTAATATATACTTTTATTGAACAGCTCTGTTTGCCATGACTGGACTTTACACTGGAAAGTGTAACGAAGTAGGTACCACTTACTATGCTCTCAGACTTTAAATGAAAATCGAAAGCACCAGGTTTAATACACTAACAGCTACATGGAATAGTGTATACAGCTACTTAGGTTTCTTAAATCTAATTTCATACTCTCAGTGCTCATGCTCTCTGCACTGAGAAGCAGATAGATAAACTTCCAACTTCAAAGCTATTTATGCACATCATATAAACATGACAAGAAAAACAGCGTGTAGGATGTATATGTATGTGGCTCATATAGCCCTCTTTTTTTCTCTGTCAGGAAGTATGCCATTAAACAGTATTACCTTACTTTTGGGGGGGGTGGACACAAATTAAATATTTGTTCGTTTATTTGCATTACGACTGTTTTTCTAGTGGGGTTTTGTTTTTTTTTTTGCATTCTGTGGTGTTCTCATTCTAGACTCTACCACAAGATAGTTGAAGGCCAACCAGCCAGATGAATATGCCCGCACACAGCTTCATGCTGCAAACTTGCACCTTTATAGGTCATAAATTACCTTATCAGGGGAATATAAACAAACTTGGACTTTGAGCACTATACTACAAATAGTCTTTAAATCAAGATATGATGTCAAATGATGCACATTTTTCTCAGACTTCTACTCTCTAGGCCATCGGATTTGTACTTTCTATTACTACTTTTTTATTAAGGAAACTTAAATCCTGTTGAGAAGAGCTTATTTAGGTTGAGCTGTCACCTTTAGCTTCAGAACATTAAGTCTTGACAAATGCTTCTTTTGAAGTCTGACACCTGTTTCTTTGGCATTTCCCACTTTCAGGAACTCACTAGACTATAATAATACTCAGCACAGCAGAGGTAAAGAGAATGAATTAAAGCAGAAATGCTTTCAGATGTGAAAGAGCAGTACAAAAGAGCATCCCTTTGCTGAGGTTGTCTCAGTAGTTTAGATAGGACCTCAGGAGAGCTCATCTCAAAGCTGTATGTTTTTGCTTTAATGGGAATCTAATGCCCATGAAACAAGCCAGATTAGTAGCCCCCAGAGACCAGACAATTCTGTCTTAAAACAGACACAGATCAGCAGGAGAAAACAAGTTTCTTTGCAGATACTTTCAGAAGAACAGAGAAACATCCTTATTACTAGACCTTCTCTTCAGCCAAGTATCAGGTATCTGCTCTTTCTGTAATGGAAATGCTTGAGGGGAATGTTTCTAACATACTCAGAGATATGATTCTGTTACTTTTTTTTTTTTTTACATTTGGCTTCATAAACATTGTGATAGTAAATTTCTTCAAACATCTATTGATCAGTTTGGGGGAATCTACATCTAGAAGGGGATCCCTAACCCACTTAAATCAATAAAAACAACTTTCATGAACTCTCTCTAAGCTTACAGTAAACCTACAGGACCAGATCCACAGTTTATTTATCTTATCCGTGTATTTATACACCATATATATGTATTTTCACTTTATTCTCTACAGTTTCAGGTATGAATTTGCAACAGAGACAGGAATATACTCATCAGGAACTAGGTACCTGAATTCATTTCTTTGAAAAATCCACCTCTTTCAGAACCTGCTTTTAGTCTTACCATATAGAATCTATACAGCGAATATTTTTTCTATAACCAACAACAAGTGCAGTCCACTTTTGTGAAAGATTCACCATGATGGAATATATAATCAATTGTATCCTGAAAACTGTTAGAATCTTAAAAAAAACCTGTTAGATTTATTTTATTGAAGAAAGGGATGTCAAAAACCCTTTCAAAACTAGATTACAGACAGCACTGCAGTGATCCTTGAACTCTGTATTAAAAATGTACTAAAATGTATAAACAGCCTTTTAGAATAGTTTCATACAGCAGCAATCTTTCTAATCAAACTGACCATCTTTCAGGACCATATTTTCCAGCAATTTCAAGCAGTGCTTTATACCTACTGGGGATTTTGTTAGCAGGGCTGGCAGTACTAACTTATTTAAGAGTACTTGGCACATTCTTTATAACACTGTGTTCATCTTTTACCAAATTTGATAATCTTTAATCAGTCTGGCTGAAATATTCCATACAAGTCTCTGCCTTAGAATGACATTTTGGGAAGGATTCAGGCAATTCTGAAAATCAGGTTAAAAACCAAATGAATTTGTGTGAAAGAGATACAAGTATTCAATTAAAAGGTACAGAGCAGGGCTCCCCAGGTGGCTGTTTCAGAGGCAGCTCAGAGAAAGCACAGAACTCCTCACAGCAAGAGCATGGGAGATGCGGTGGCAGCAGCAGTTGCTCACACCCAGCAGCAGCCAGCAGGACTGTTCACTGTCAAAACCTCCAGTCGTGGCATTGCAGGTCCTTTAGTTACACATTGTTAATCGGCCAGGTTGTGCAGAAGGAAAGAAGCCTTTTCCCTGTGCATCTTCACAACAGCAGCCATTGTGGCTGACAGAGGATGGGCCCCTTCAGCTTTTACTTCACATTGCCAGTTCGTAACTGGTAGGTTTAGACTTACCTTGCTGGACAGACAATTTAAAGAAAAGTACATCCTTTCTTAATTAGCTGAATGGTCTACAATGGATTTCATGCCCGAACAAATATAATTGAAACAACTGAAATCATATTAGCCATTCAGAAAATAATCAAGCTACTGGCTTAGCTCTTAGTGAGGACTGGCCACTTTTCTAATTCTGCAATGAAAATGAAAAACCAGCAATGCTGTAAAGCATTAACACCAGTGTTGGTGTATTTACAGCCCAAATTACCATTCTGTTTTAAACTACGTAGTTTGCTACAAGACATGCCCAAAATTATATTCAAAGCAACCAGTAATCATAACTAAGACAGGCATTTCTGCAGCTCTTATCAGAAGACTTTGGAATACAAAATTAATAATCAAACATTAATCTTTTCTGGAGAAAAAAGTAATCATGAAAAAAAAATCCACAAGCAATTGAATAAATTAATCTCAAGTTTATGTTATTCTGCAAAGGATAAAATAATAAAATGTGGATTGAAGAACTGCTATCTCTCTGTCACAGTCAGAGTATGTAAAACTTCTTTTCGTTACCAGAAGGTGTTGGTACCTGCATACTTACTTCTTTTGATATCCATAAAGATGTATATGAAGCATATCAATAGCACTCAATATAGCACTCAATAATGCGGTTTTGAATCACTAGGAAGCATGATAGGCTGTGGAGGTGAAATGGATCCAATAACATTTGGGAATTATAAGAGCATGAAGAAACTGCAGCTATAAAATGCTTGAAGTGGAGAGGGAAGAACAGTGGGCATAGAGCCGAACAGCCAGAAGCAGGTCCTGACACAGAAGCAAGACACTCTCTGTGCATCTTGCCCTAGTGAGATATGAGCTTCAGATTTGTGTCTGAAGGCAATGGGTTACTCATGGCAGACACAAACAGGTTTTGTGTTGGTGTCAGTGTTACACAGTGGCTCCCAGGTCATCTGGCGGAGGTCCCAGTGCCCTGTGACCCTCACAGAACAGCCTCTTGGCCACTGCAGGCTGGCTCTGGGCTCAGGCTCTGTGGAGCTCCTGGGTCTGCTGCAGGGAGCTGCTGTTAGCTGCACCAAAAAACTTCCCCAGTCCCTCAGCGGGAGCAGGAGCTGCTGCTTTGTGGTAAGCAGCTGATTAGCTGTGTCTTGCTTTTGTGTGAAGCAGTAGCTTCCACTGAATTCCTACAGGGCGTTCAAAATACAGTCATTTGCCTAATGATTTGGCAATGACTTGGAACTGCTTCATATGAAAGAGAAGAGGCATGGTGTATTGTGATATATTGCCTCCCTCAGTGCTGGGAAAGTGTGGAGGCAGAAAGACAGATGTCAGGGTCCTCAGAGCTGGAGCGGGACCTTATCAACCCTTGAAGATACAGAACGGTAGAATGGGGCCCACAAGGGCTCAAGGCAAAGGCAAGACATTCAATAAGATGAGGTGGAAAGCAGAAAAAGTCAATGCAAATGTTGGGAGATCAGAAATTATTTGCTGGTGATAATGACGGGGAATAGCCATTTCTGCAATTAGGGGAGATGGATTATACTTTTAAATACTTTTGGAGCTGACATTATCTGAGAGGGCTAAGAGACAAGGCACAAAGGGGACTTAAGTGGTAGCAATACTTTTATCTCCTGTGACAAATTCATTCAAAGATTTTTTTTTCTAAATTATGTGAATTCTACATTTTTTTTGTACTTGTACATTATTTTTCAAGAATTTAAGTCTATACACCTTCTAACTACTGTACTGTTCACATGTATTACGCATGTTTACGCTCATATTTATCTTTATTTCAGTGTATAAAAGTTGTACAACTAGCATTAACTTTGCAAAGGACATTCTGAACTGATAGAAAGGCTACTTACAAGTACAAATAACAGCAATAAATCTACTTTTTAGTAGAAGGTTTAAAATACTACACTGTTGATAAATTTTTTTTGTATTAGTAGATGTGGATTATCACAGTATAGCCAAAGATATAGAAAACTTAAAAATATATTGTGCGAAACTGTTTATGAACTCTGAATGCCATACATAAGAAGCCACAGCAGTTCAAATAAATCAATCAAAAGATAGTTGAAAATCAGTGTCATATTTTGCCTGTCGCGATCATTCTGCTGCATTCTTAGTTCTATAGCAGTATTTGGATGACACGTAACTAGAGCTGAGTACTTTGTAATGAATAATTTATTTCACCAATTTTGCTTCTTTTTTCTGTGACATAGCCATGAATAAACAGATCACGATTTTCGTAATTCGTAATTCGAAGTTCTCTGACAGTCCCTCCTCAACCCACTTCCCTTTACAGTGTTTATATTGATGGATAGTCCAGGTTTTGAAGTTGGGAAGGGCTGGAATCAGAGCTATATAGTTTAGTAGTGCACAGTCGTACACCATTGTCTCTATTCCCCAGTTGGACTCTTCTGAAGTAATTGGGTGTGAACATTCATGGAGAATAAATTAGACTTTGCTTTTTGTGATCCTGAATGTAAAACCAACTCTCTTTCTGCAGTAGCACCAATAAAATGCAGAAGAAATTCCACAGAAAGCTAACACACAAAAGGCAAGAGCGTAGCTGAAAGGAATTAATTTAAAAATTCATATGAATATTCATACGGATTTTTCTTTGCAATATGTTCTCAAATTAAACTTTATGAAAACAACTTTTTCCTTAGTAGATTCAACTTGGGTCTGCTCACCTGTTCTTGAGGAGGCCATTGGGAACATTTTAGAGGCTGGAAGGAAGGACAAGCTTGGGGTTCTGGTTGGTCTGGAGTTCAGTCAGGCTTTTTTTAGACCCAAGCCTATATCTTTTCTATATTGTAGTAGGGCTCTTCAGTCAAAGGCAGCAGTGACAATTTTGGAAGGCTAAAGCTGAACAATAAAGCAGGGCTGTTTGCTGGGTAGGTTGATAGAGAGGAGGAAGGGATCACCTTTCCTTGTGCAAACTAACACTAAGGCAGCATTTTGCTGCTGCAGAATAATCAGTCACTTAATATTTTTATGACAATTTTGTATTATGCATGAAGCACAGTTTTCTACATGCCACATTAGAAGACAGTAGAGAAATAGATCATTCCCATTAGTGATATGGAGGCACTATGCAATCCCCATATGCCTTGCTAATCTCTGCTGGTAGGTGCTGAAGTGAAGAGAGGCAGCCCTAGATTTCTATTAACAAGTTATCACACTTTACATAGACTTCTAAGGGATTACTAGCTTAGAAAAGTCTAAATCCCTTCCAAGATATATATATATATATGATATATACTATTATAATATAATTTATTTTTAGCAAAAAGTAAGTTTAAAGATAGACAAAGTAAAACAACTGGGATAAAAAAATTTAACTCAGAAGTTATGTTCCATGAGCAGAAGTAATGCTTAGGGCTGTTTTGCATTAGTACATTTGAAGTACATTGTTTCCTAATCTACTTCGAAGAAATGTTTAGGGATTTTATTAACATAAAACAAGATAGTGAGAGCAAATTTGATATCAATTAACATACTAATTAAATGTCACTTAGTAGTTTTAGCAATTACTTGATATTTAATTAACCACTTGAATACCTTGGGAGATCCAGATTATTGTACGTGTAATCAAAGGGCAATTCTTCTGACCCTGTGGGTATATGCTGCATGTCAAGACAATCTGTAGATAGCAACAAAAAATAACTTTATGCACCATGACCCCAGGTATGCTGAGTTGCTTTGTACCCAAGAGATTAATTTACTAATTTGAATGCACTAAGTATCACTTAAAAAGCTTAAACATACCTCAAGTGATTAGGGACCTACATAAACAGCATGAACAACCTACAAAATAGCAATTATTTTAGTTCAAGCCACTTTTTAAATTCATACTGCAAAATTGTCTTGGCATTTATGAAACGTGTATTCACCATCAGGTCCTTTTATTTTTAGCAAACAGCTGTAAGGATTGGAGAGAAAGGAAGTAAATATTTTTAGGAAAAAATCACTTAAGGAGTGCAAATATGTACCTGAACTCTTCTGGACTGTATTCCCAACGAGACACCAACTTTTGCATAAGGGACATTTCCTAGTGGACCATTTCTGTACTGTTTTTAGGAAAAAAAGTCTTAATCACAAAACAGGCATGATCTCTGCCTGTTGAATTGCCCCGTTCTACAGATAAGTCTCCTTCCTCCTGCTTCTTTTGGAGCTGTTTTTGTCATTTGGCTCCTGCTGTCATGTAGCACCACGCTGCCATGACTACTACAGCTACAGTATTAGAAATTCCCTCTTTCTCATTTCTGCCACTTTTCTAAATGGACATTAACAGCTCTTAACTCTTGTTTTTAATCTCATGCTTGTAAACCCAGCAACCTTCCCACTGCTTTTGATTATCCTCTCAATGGCTGCATTATTTATGCTTCCATTTCTCCCTGTGTATGTCAATATGGAGAAACTGGGCAAAGTAACCTTTCTGTTCCCTTTGTAGCTCTTTCCAATTTGCCATACAAGAAAACAGAACTTCACTCATCTTGGAAAAAATACATCCATTGCTATATTTGTGTTTTCAGTTATTTTTTAACTTCTTGTCTATGTCTCATTTCTATACTCATTAAAGCTTTTTATTTACAATGTATCTTCAGATCTCTCTCTCAAATCACATACCCATCCCTGTCATTCCACCAAAATCAATCTAAGTCTCTAATGGTCACTTTGAAGTAGAAATAGAGATCAAATGCTCCTTCCTTCTCCCTGTTCACCCATCAGACACCTTAAAATGCGAGTGACTTTACTTAAAATCTTTTCCAGCCTTTTGCTTTTGTGTCTTTGTTCTCTCGAAACGCGTCTAATTTATCCTTCAGAGGATATTTATCAATCTTCTTTCATTTATGGGCGGGGACTCTGCACGGGTTCTTTTCAAATTCTGCTGGGGTCCACTCTTAACATAACCTATACCAAGGGGATTGAAAAGTCCTTGAATACTTTTAAAAGGATTTACTTCTAATTTTAAGTGTATGAAGTTGAGTTGATCTCATTCACAGTTTACAAAGGCTGTTCATGTCTTAACTGTAGCTTCTTAATCAGAGCAGATTTTAAAGGAAGTAAAGAGGATAGTTTGGCATTTTCTGAGCTGTGTTTTCCCCTAGAATTGGAAAAAAAAAAATCATCAAAATCCTCAATGTTCAATAAGACCAATGAAATTCTGTTTCAAGGGTTAAAAAAGCCAACACAACTATTTTTGGATTTCATTAAAATTTTCACAATAGTACAGCACAACCTTGTCGCATGCTCTGAGTTTTTAAGTATAAATTACTTTTTTTAATGTAGTTACGTAGTACAGAGACTTTAAAAAAAAAGTCTTATCAATTCCAAAAGGCAGATTTTTAAGCTTTGTTTCATACAAAATTTAAATTTGTTTTGCTTTTACCCTAGTCTGAAATGGGAATGATTTTTCATCCTGCGCGAAGGAACAGGACTCTATTACGTGTTAGGTAATGCTCTGACAAAGAGGCTGAATTTGGCTTCCTTGTGAAGCAGAAAGATTTACGCCTTTAAAATATAAAAGTACTCTGGTGCAGTATGAACAAGAGAATAAACTTCTTGTAGAGCAAAGGTATGAACTAATTGAGAAACTGTATCCATTGCTTAGCTTGATTTGTCTAATTTTTTCTTGAGGGGATTCTGAGACCACTGTTGTAAGAGGAATGACAAAACCACTGATGAACTGTCCTCTCGGGAGAGTTTCACACAATCAGCAAATACAAAGCTAACCTAGCAGATAGCAGCACACTAATGGACTGCTGGCAGAGTGCTTTAGACCACCTGCTTTCACAAGTATCTCATTCCCCTGGTTTAAATTAAGGCCATATCTGCTCTCCATTGTCAAACAGCAGATACCGCAAGTTTAAAATATCCAGTAATATCCTAGACTAATAGTGCTATACATTAGCACCTGAAAATAATTTATTTCAATAAAGAAGATACTAGGGAACATATTTTCCCATGATTAATACTGTTGGAATATTTAAGCAAATACAGGAAATCGAAGCAAAAACATAAACAGAAAAAACGAACATAAATAAACACCTCATTCTTACACAGCACTTTTTATCACTACATTATTTCAAACTACTTTACAAACAAGATGACTGTGACAGTTGATGGTTTTCTTGCATGATTCTGTTGGCACATCCACAGATGCTGTAAGCATAGCCAATCTTTAAAAATTTCTCTTCCGTGATGCAAAGGCATAGCAAATGTTTCCATCAATATTTGCCCAGAATTTCTGGCCACTGAAATCTTACCCATATTTTGTTGTGCATTTATCATGTCACCAAAACCTTAACTCTTTTATTCAGCATGTACAACCATTTTTACATATCTTAAAAATACTAATTATAACAACTGGATATTTGCTTCATAAATTGAAAAAAAGAAAGCTCGTACACTATTCATGGACTTGTCCTTTTGTATGTACTGGATACACTTCACCCTCAAGGCAATGTTTATGGATAGTAAAATCATTCTAATAATTATTTATCCAGATACCTTGCTATATTATTTAAACCTCTATTTATCAATATGCTTATACTTTAGGAATACCCTGGAAAAGAAAAAAAACTACAACTCACATGCAAATTACCACAAGGGTTGAGGATTTTGTAAAGAAAAAAACTCTAGTGTTTAATCAAAAAAGGCACATTTACAAAAGGATTAATTTTGGATCAGAACATATCATGAGTTAGATGTTTTTCTGTCCCAGCTGAGAGCAGTAATTGGAAAATCATGGTTTACACAAGAAAAAAAAAAAAATTTTCTTATGATCTGCCTTTCTTTCATGAAGCCTTGCATCTTCATCACTCAATTACAATCTGAGAGATTAAGGGACTTGATATATACTAGGTCACCTATTATTAAAGACAAGATTTAATTGCATTATTTACATAAATTCCTTACCAACCATAGGGTTTAAGCTGCTCGTACATGTTTAGCATACTAAAAAGGGACAGGATATTCATTAGTTCCACTATGGGAAAAAGTATAGATATGTATAGATATAGTATAATCTACAAATAGAGCAAAAAGTCTGCCCTATAGCTTTTTTTTAAAAGAAGAAAATTAGGAAATGTTGGTGGTTGAAAAATTGTAGATTAAATTTTATTCCATTACAGAGAGTAAAAGTTAGCTTGATTGCACTGCTTCCTAGGGGAAATTAAACTTGATAATCTCAAGGTGTTTCCCAGAAGACACCATGCATTTGGTAATGTTCATTATAGTTTGCAGAATACCAGATAGAATTTAAAGTGAAGACTCCTAAGGTTTAATCAATATAGACATGCTAAATTGTTCACAGTATAAAACCCTGATTATGAGACAAAGATGCGGTTAAAAGGGAAGCCACAGTACTGTAGGTGGATTTTTTTCCCCTGTATAAACTGGTTGGTTCATAGCTAAGGTGCATAGTGACTGCCAAATCTCCAAAACAATTTTTGTAGCAGCATCATAGAGTGATTCATTAAGCTCCTGGGACTTCTACATCACTGCCTGTTTTCGGTGAATGATTCTTAAAACAGGTAGCATATTCTCCAGGTAGCATATAATCTCCAATATTTTGGAGATTACTTGTTACAAGATTTAAAACTTACATATTACTATCATAAAACTTTAAGAGGTTAACTATTACAAAATAGATTTTAAATGCTTCCTTTGGAAGATCATGAAGAATATGAAGATTTCAATTTGAAAAAATCAACAGTATTAGCTGTGTGCTACCTGTCTGAGTTTTAAAGAAAGAAATAAAAGAATATACAGCATAAACTGATACTGGTGTTTGTTATCATCTGGTGATATACTCAAAGGACAACCAGTAAAGGATTGAAATGACACATTAGCAGTTCAAAGCACAAAGAAAATGAATCTTCAATTTTGATTAAATGAGTTTGCAGCATCTGTGGCATCTTTAGATAAAAGAAGTTGCCAAATTGCTAATTGCAAAAATAATCCAGAGTAGCAGGTTTCAGTGCTGGTAAGGAAAAGCTGCCTAAGAACAAATTATTTCAGCTAAAGCTGAAGAGGATACTGACCCTCTCAAATCTCCAGCAGCTTGGACAAAGATCAAGGGTCTTTTTTAGGACTAAGAGAAAGACCTGAAATTTCAAACAAAATGTGGCTGGAAACATTTTTTTGAGTGAGCCAGGACTGGATTTATGGTTTTCCTCCATCTGGTGCTGGCTAGATGACATCTATTCAGCACAAAAGAGAGATGATGCCCTCTAATTTTATATGGGTACATATGTCTTCCCATTCCTTTGATATACAAAGGATAATCAAGATTGAAGATTCAAACAACTCAATCAGTAAGGGCCTATGAGATGGATATAGATGAAATAAAAATTCTGGAGAGCATTTTGGAAAAAAAATATGTTTCAGAACCGTTAGGTCTTTGAGGTAACTGGGATCTGATGGTGGCCAGGCTCTGCAGGGTTCATCCTATTTAAAAAAATAATCACACTTCTCTGTTGTGCATCTTTTCTCCACAATTTTGGGCTTTCCCTGCCTCCTTAAGGAGAAGCTGGAAGGTTAATTCTTCACTGGTCTTCAGACCATGAGAGTCTCCACTGCCCTCCTATGTGCTGGGAAAAAAAGGGGTCCCTCCCTACAACTTCTTTCTTTTCCCCACCCAGGTCCATGGGAGAGCTTCTGTTTTAAAACAAGATATTGGCTCCTCCAAGCAGTTTCTGTGACACTAATAGGTTGGTATTGGAGAACCTGAAATGGAGCTGCACAGGCAGTGAAGAAAAAAATGCACTGCTGATGTTAGTTTTGTATTTTTCAATAGCTTTAAATTTTATTAAAAGAACACAGCTATCTATCTCGTCTCTCATGTATTTATGGCAGAAGCGTGACCTACAGCATCCGTTCATGAGGTGGTAAAATAATTTGGAAATACATTTTTCCTTTAATAAGAAACAACTTTAGGTGTAACTGAATAAATTAAGTTTTATTGACTACGTTACTCCTATTTTCTGTAGGAGTTCTTTGGAATTTTTTTTTTGTTTGGTTGGTTTTTTTAGATAAAAGATACAGTGAAGAGAGTTTGATTACTGTGGCATTCCACAGGGCGGGGGAAGACTTAAAATAAATTTCTCAGACCTAGTCCTTGCTTGTACTTTTCCTGGGACTTTGGATCAGAAAATTATGACTTCCATAATTAAAAAGCCTGAGGTGCTTCAGAAAATAGAGTACAAAATGTTCTGCTGAATCTTTCCTAGAGAGTACAGTTGAAACTGCAGGTCATTTTGTTCAAGAGAAAATAAATTCTGCTGAGCTAAACTCAAGAAAGAAAAAGAAAATTACTAACTTCAAGATCAGAAGGTAATGCTAGTTCTTGAACAGAGAAACAGATTGTTAATTCAGTGAAGAGGCCACTTCATTTGGCAGTTGAACTTCTTAGTCAGCACTTCTCATGAATGCTGACCAACACTTTAATCGCCACTAAAAGACAACAGAGCTTAAATACACATGATGTGTACACATCAGAATAAATACAATGGAATTTTATAAGAAAATATTAAGTCTCAATTAAGAAAAATCCCACCTTTATTTAAGTTATGGTAAAACTGACAAAAAAAATTCAGAGTTAATGTCAGCCTTTTCCTTAACTCATTTTCCATGCACTGATTCTGTAGCTCATTTGTAATTATGACCTGATCTGACATCTTGATGGAATTTACTGTAAAACAGATTTAAATGACGTGGCAGCCTTGGTCCTCTATTTCTCTACTTTCATTGCGTATAGAATACTATTTAAACATACTCTCCTAACACATCATCTTGTTTCTTAAATAGGTGTGTGCAAACTCAGATTATAAACAATGAGAGGTTATTTAAAATACGAATGCAGTGAATTATAAACATACTTTATAATTATTAGCTTAGACATGGTATTTGAGACTTTACAATTACTAAGTTACACAGCTGCTCTTTTGAAACACTGTCAAGAATTGCTTGCTAACATATAAAGCAACATAAACTTAAGTATCTCACTCAAACAGCATCTCATCATGGATTTGGAAGCTACAAAGGAAACAGTTACAAGCTTATATGTATGAAATAGTTAAAATCAATAATATATTTAACTTACTTAAAATAAATACTTTATTCCATTTCCATTCCTATGATGGAATTATGATATTGTCAGTACAATCAATGATAAAGTGGATGGTGCCAGAATTTAGAAACCACTGGAATCTGAAATCTCCATAATCTCTACCATCATGTACTGTAAGTTAGTGTAGATAACATCTGATTATTTTTTTCTTGTTGAAATTTCAGCATGTTCTGTTTCACAGTCTTTTATCTAGTTAGAAGTTCCAAGGTTAAAACTTCAACATTTATTTGGCCAGTTTTTAAATGGGAGCTGTAGATAAACTTCAATATTCCTTTGAGCAATCCATCCCAATGAATGGGAGGGGGTTCTAGTGTTCTGTAAATCTCAGTGGAGAAAATACAATCAAGTGTGCCAGTAGCTGATGTCTGTTACAGGAAAAACAGAGAGGTTTATTTTTTTAGGTCAAAAGAATGAAACTATAAATATATTCAGATAAACTGTTTATGTATTTATCATATAAATTTTATCTATATAAATTAGTATATATAATAATACTACTTATATATAGATGTATATAAATACTCTTATATTTACTTATATATAAATTTACTTAAATTTAAGTATATAAATGTGTTATTTTACAATTGCCTTGGAGGAATTTTGCTAAAAGAAATAGCTTAGCCATCACATCTTTGATTCTTTCACCATAATTCATGTCTCCGCTAGAACTGTGATTTGATTCTAAATAAGAGATTGGCTTCCTTTGGATTGGTACATAGATGAATGAATAAATAATTCCTATCAGGTTTTCTTCATGTTTGTTGGTATTGCTTGATCATATTATAATGATTTGCAAGCATTCATTACATAGTGACCAAGAAATGCAGATTCCAGTAGCCCTGTACAGAGGACCTGCTCCCCTGTCATGAATAGTTTCGGATTTTCATTATTTGCACTGAGTTCACACAAAATATTTTCAAATGACCAGATGGCTCCTTGTAATGAACACACAACCAAAGTAGCCAAGGTTCCTAATTTCCTGGAAGGAAACTGATAACCATGACATGAAAGCTTGTAACATACTTTGAAGATTGTTTTCAATATAAAGTATTAAACAAAGCTACCACCTTTGTCTTTAATTGTCCATTTGGAATGCAAGTCAGTCTTGGAAGCACCTTGTAACTGTGCTAGGAATTAATCATCACTACCATGCTATGCAGGAGGCATTTAGCCTAAAGTTTAAAAAAAAGGGAGTGAGTCAGAGGGGAGAAGTTAAAAATTTGGTTTTGGTAGAAAATAGAGACAGCTGAAATTAGAATAGAGTTCTCAACCACAGCCTTGTAAACAGAGAGCTCTGGAAAAGTCTTACAGAAACTAAAATCTGAGTTAAGACCTGCTGGTAATTTTCCACATTATCATCTTGTACGTTAGGAGTCCCCAAATGTTTTCTGCCTTCAGTGCTAACATAGTCATTATTTCAAATGCAAGATCACATGAAAATCCGTCTCTGAGAATAAACAGTACTTAAAGAACATGGAGAATTCAAGTCATTGCTGAGAAAGAATGCTGAGATTTACATTGTCGTCTTGAACTTTTAACTTCTGAGATGTGTAGAACGTAAGATTTAGCAAACACATCCAATACTGACTTCTAAATAAAATAAATAGTTTGTGTAATTTATCTTCCTGCAGGAAAAGGTGAAGGAGATGGGTCAGTGACAAGCACACTATACACAAATGTATTTCTGATAAAAACAGGAAAATTCCTTGTTAGACTGCAGAGTTAACTGGAAATGTTTTTAGAAATAGCATCGGTACAAGAATCTGCAAAATTGGTAATGTACAAGAAAAATGAAACCCCAAACCATACTAAGGTAAGTTTCTTAACATATCCTGGGTGGGGGGAGGGGGGAAGGCAAGGTTCTTGTATCAGTACCTAACAATGTGGGATCTATTTATAACCTGCACGTAGAAGAGTGTGGGAAAGTACTCTTGACTCTAGCAGGCCTTTCCCATTTCAAAGCCACATGGAAGAAACAGTGGACATGAGAGAATTCTTACACAGAAAATGCAGTTTTATGCAAGGAATTTAAAAACCTTTTGCCTTGCCGATGATTGTCTGTACTGATGTAAATTAACAGCATTTCATGGAGTTTCACTGGTGTAAGAGGGATCAAACCAAACTAGCATCCAAACAAAAACTGTAAAGACATTTACACATTCACCATTACTAGGGAAAAATACAAAACTACTTGGTATATATATTAAAAAAAATACGTTCCACATAGGTCTAGTGCTGCTCATTCTACCAATTTAACAAAGTTCATAAATAACATTAAATAATAGATCCACATGCTATACTGATATAAAGAAGGGGTGAGGAACTGATTCAGCTCTTAGAAAATTTTGTTGCTATTTGTATATTTAAATCCATCTCTCTGCAAGTCTGGAACTCCAGGCACAAAATGACCATTGTGAATGACTTGCCTGAATTCAAGTCCATAGGATGCTACAGAACTGACTGTGACCAGATTAAAAATAACACATCGCTTTTCACAAGTATCAGTACTCAGTGAAACTCAAAAAAAAAAAAAAAAAATCCACATATTTTCTGTTTAAAAGATAACAAAGAGAGGGTAAAAGCAAAAATAGTCAGATATTGCAATGATGAGAGAAAAATAGTGGACATTCCAGGAGTCTGTGCTAAAACCTGCACATTCACAAATGACAGACAGCAGTCACCTGTCTATTGCTTCTTGCACACAAGAATTAAGGCACCACAAGAAGTCAGAAGCTCAGCTCAAACAAGCAAAAAGGTTCTCTTTATAACAGCTGACAGTAAATCTTGACAAAGGCTGTTGTGCATAAAGAAAATCTGCATAAATTGAAACAAAGATCAGGCAATTAGTTGGAGAAGACCACCGTTATACGGAGGATTATGTATCTAGATTTTTTGGGGAATGTGTCATTTACATCTGCTGTGCACATCCAGGGAAGTGACTACTGGAGGGATGGCCCAGGGTTAGAATGACCCTTGGTCTAAATCAGTACAGTTGTGGTATAAATATGAACAATAAATATCAAAACTAAAAGTTAAGAAACCAAAGAGGTGAAATTTAGCTACATACAACAGTAAATGAAATAATCCAGGAACCGTTTTCGGGCCCTTGGGCCAACTAAAGGGCACAGCTTGTTTCCATTCAGCTAAATTCTTCTGTCCCCAGAGCAGGGTGGTCCTGTCCCAGCTGCCTGGTGGGGGTGGTTCCTGGCCTGTGCTAATCCCCAGACTGTGCTCAAGCGTCATTGAGCGGATGCTAGTTAAGTCATCAGGAGCAGAAAGCATGCCAGGAATTAACAATTTAACAGTATGAACAAGAGTGCTCACAGGCTGGTACGGATGCAGCCATCACACCTAACAGTCTATTGCTGTCAAAGGCATAGAGATTTTGGCGATACGAGCCTTCTGCCCAAGGCCTTAGATCCAATATAGATCTTCACATGTTAGAAGAGGGCTTTACATGTCAAGGTGAAATTTCAAGTATTTGTTATCCAAGTTAGAACATACCTAAAGGGAATAACAACCCACATCATTCTGCTGTAGTGAGCATAAGCTAGGGCTTGCTAATTATTATGACTGACATACCATAATTCAATAACTTACTTTCTACATAAAATCAACCCTTCACTATAGAAAACCATCAGTGGGACTAACAAATGATTCCAAACTGTAAAAAGCTTCATTGCTGATCTAATTAAGCTCTGCTTCTCGCAGCTCTGGGAAGTGCAGAGTAATCAGAGCACAGCAGGCATCAGCTCTGAATCCTCCCTTCCTCCCAGCCAGCCCCTGCACGCTCTGATGGACAGGGAGAGGACACTGAGCAGCAGCGGGACATCAGCACGTCAGCTGTCTGTGAAAGGGACCGTGCTTTTAGGTAGTTCTGTCTCCTTTGTGCCCTTTGAGTAGAATAAACCTAAGCAGCTATAGGTGCAGCCCAGTGAGGTGGTGGAAGGGTAGAAGAAGTCCAAAAGCTGAAATGATGTTACAGAACTAAGGAAGAACAGGGGTCGTAGCTGGAGGTGCCAGCTGTGCGCTGCCAGAAGAGAATGAAATCAGGACCAGTTGTGTGGAGGCCTTAGGAGAGAAGTCAATCAGACCATAAAAAGAAAGACCAGTGGCAGAATGCAGAGGAAGGGGGTCAGTAAGACAGAGTGAATGTGACAAAGAAATAGAAAGAATTAGATACAGAAGGAGGGACACACAGATCATAGGGAGTGAAAGAAGAGAAATGAGAAACTATCTCTGGGGTAGAGGAAAGGAGACTTATACAGTCAAGAGACAACAAAGAAAAGAGAAATGAATGAGCAAAAATGAATGAGTAGAACAGAAGTTATGCTTTTCCAGAAGAAGAAAGGCTGGAAAAAAGGGAAGGGGAGAAAAAGCAAAGCAATTAATAAAAGGAATGAGGCAGTAGGGATGAAAGGAGGGACATGAAAGGGATATAAAATGGCACAAGGCATACACAATAGAGGAAACAAGCACTCTTTTATTTATTCATACTTCTGTATTTCATGTTATCTTCCTAGCAAGCATCCTATAGCTCCATAGATTATTTTTTTTTTTTTTGGGGGGGGGGGGAGGGGATGGGTGCAGGAAGGGATGGGCTGGCAGCATATTGCTGCTGAGGGATTTACTATAGCTCTTTTTTCTTCTTGTACTGCTGGACGCATATTTATTGAAATTACCTGAGATACTGGCTGGCACTTTTTCAGAAATATCAATAACTGATTTGGAATAGAGAAAAAAAAAATGAAAAAAAATCCCAACCATCAAGCCTAGGAAAATTCAAAGAGGGGGATACCAACGTAAGGAAGCAATTGGTGTCATTTGTTGAAAGTTACCGGCAGCCTGCAACTGTTCAGCTCCTACAGATCAACAAACACTTTTTGCCATTTGAGTGACATCTGAAATAGAAAAGAGCTATGATTTATCTTTCCTCAATATAGCATTAACACAGGGTTAACACTGCCTGATGAAAGAAATAGAGTTCTCTAGAGGGAAATGAAAAAAGATAACCATTTAATAAAATAATCTAAACGAATTCTCCTATTGTTAAGATACTTTGTTGGAATTTTTAATGTTTTCAAGAAAGCAAAAAGAGAAATATTTATTTTTAGTCTTCCTCTTTACCTGTTTCTTTCTATCACAATGACTTGCCATGAGAGAGAGAATTCTGTGAAAGCAAGGGCAATACATCAGAAGGTTTTGTATCTCATTGTTAATCACTACAATAATAGTAGTAATAACCCCATGGACCTTTTTGATGAAAACAACAGTTGAAAAAATGTTATTAGCTTGGCCAGGCATAATTGCCTGCTAGCATTCATTGATATTAATTTTTTAATTCTTTTTTACGACTATTTCTACCTGTCCTTTTATAGGGCAGTTTTAGAATGCCCAGAGCAAGACTGCCAGGTTGCTGTTTCATCTAGCATCACATCCTGGGGTTTTATTGGATTTATTTTTCTTTCAGAAAGTATTTGCTCTTGATGCTTAATTCAGAAGCTTCTTGCTTCTGTGCTGGGAATAAAAATACTGAATTGGTTCTCCAATTAGCAAACATTTTCAGCTGAAAAACTATCAAATCAATACCATATCCTCAGCAATCATGTTAGTTACAAAAGTGTGAAAATTTTTTTCCAAGAGCTCTCAATGCCCATTTTTTGGCTAATTAGCTGCCTGTCTGCCTTGTCCAAGAGGCAGAGTTTAATTCCAAAATGAAAGACTTGAAAAACCCAAGAAAGTTCTCCAAAAGGAAATTACTTTCATTCAAACAAAAAATTTCTGTGCTGCCCTTTTTCTTATGAAAGATTTCTTATGCAAATAGAAACTCAATGACTAAGATAAATTTGGAATACATTGCTCTGGTAATATTACTCTCTTTCATACTGTTTTTTCCCAAGTTGTGTCTCCTGAACAGCTATAATAAAGACAATGAAGAGCAGCAATTATATTCATATATAATTATTGTGGTTATTTATAGTTACATAAAAACGTTAAGTCACACGTGTCTCAGCAAACATTCTTACAGATTTCGATAGAGTTTTTATTTGTTCCATCAGTTATAACGCGGCTTGTTTGACTTGAATGAGGAGGTACTATCTTTTTGTTCTTTAACAGTCTTGATGTACTGTCTGGTTGTTATTCTATAAATAGCACAATATAGAAAATAAAGTAGTTAAGCCTTCTGCTGGTGGTTTAATTAATTGGTACTGATGTTGCATTTTGCAGTTTCCAGATCAGTTTGATTGAAATAAGGGTGCTATCCCTGCACTGTCATACTGACTGTGCCCTGGCTCAGAACAGATTGCACTGTTAGTGCAAGGGGAGCCCGTTAAGGATTACTAAACGCATGGATATGCACAGAAATGCAACCAACTCAGGGAACAGTAACCAAGCTGCAGCCTGGGAGAGTAAGAGAGGGAGCGGACACAGGCAGATCGCTCGCTCTCTGCTGACAGCGTATCAAAGTGCTGGCCTAATAGATTGTGCTGTCTGGTCAAAAAAAGTTCCTGAGGCTTTTTAGAGAACTTAGTGTACTAAGTGTAGCCTGTACTTTTTTCAAGGATAAAGTAAACAAGTAGCTCTATTTCTGTCATTGTAATCTGTAACTTTTGCAGTGCTCTTCCTCAGTCTTGGAGAACGGATCAGAATATTTTGGCCCAGATTTACAGTGGCATTTAGGCATCCGGCTTGGTCACGGATGATATATTCAGAAATGAATTACATGGATAATGCATTTAATGATAAAATCACTAGATTTGGGGATGAAAACCAAATAGCTAGAAGCACAGGAGAAAGATTTTAACCAAATTAAATTTTTGGTCATAAAAATACAATGTTTTACCTTTCTTGGACAACAAACATGGATGTCTGTTTCTAGTGAACTTACAGCTGTAAGAATTTCTAACCACACATGTTCTTTTAGGATTAACTTAATTATTTGTGCATCATTAGTCATTACAGTTTCTGTATCTGTTGACAGCCACCACTCAACACATCAGGTAACTGTAGTCCATCATCATAATCACTATTATGATTCCATCACCAGGTAAGTAATTATACCTGCTTTCACTACATGGGCACCTGAAAAGACTCCTTGAAGTTCTCTGTGTTTATTTTACTTAAAATACTGCAATTTGAGAAAAGTGGGTAGAAACTGCAAAGCCCCAGTCAGCACTTTCTTAGATGTCTGAACCAGGGTGTCTGGGGGGGTGCAGTTGTTTTTTTGTAGGAAAATGATTAATGAATTGTTGACAGCAATAAAGAAGCAGACATCTTGGAGATATTATTATGGATCACTTGAAACAGCAAGTCTGCCTCCGTAAAACATTTTATTTGTTATATTGTGCAAATCGATTGTAATTTGCTACTGGCTCCTTTTCAAATACATTTCTTCATTGCTGCCTTGGTAAATAATAAATCACACTAACTATTATTTCAAAATTGAGTGTTCTAATTTAGTTATGAATGGAGAAAGTAAAGATGCTTCAGGATATAAAATCTTCTAGCAGTTCACAGAAAAATAGCCTCTTAAGGATAACTACATCAAAAATCATTAGAAATGGACTATAGCATACTAGCATGCATGCCTTCATGACTGAAGGCAGCCTAACAAAGCACTGACAAGGTTATGCTAAAACAAATATTTTGTTCTCCTGCCCTTTGCAAAAAAAAAAAAAAAGATGCAAACAGCAGAACAATAATTCGAGTAATGCTGTATTAATACTGTTATACAAGCACCAATAGTAAATACACTTTTTAAATTTAACATTCCTGGATTTGTCTTCAGACATAAATCAGAAATGTCCTTGAAGAACCAATATATTTGCTTCTTCCAGATTACCGATTTATGCTTTGTATAATAAAGCAGCTGTGCTTCTTGTGCTTAGTATGGATGAGTCATGCTTTTAATATATGAAATAAACCTGAAGGAATAAAAATGATTCTACAAAGTTATGAGATTTGGATGGGTCAAGTACATCTCTAAAATCTAATGGATAATCTGCATTAAGCTGATCTATTCTTTTTTGTTTGCTTGCCTGGTTTTACAAGATGTTTTTAAGACTCAATGAGTATTTATGCATCCAGAACCCTCAGCCACTGAGAATTTTACATTGATTTCAAGAGAAAATACGTAATATTCCTTAAGCTTTAGGTTTCGCTTTTGAGCTACTTCATCCTTTTTTGTTCATTTGTTTGTTTGTCTTGAATACTTACAAGTACCACAAATTTCTTAACTGAAATCTTTTTGACAAATACGACCTGAAGAAAACCAAAACTCTGTAAATGTCGCACTTGCACTGCTATCTAGTGACTCTTAGCATTTCTGTCAGATAGTATTTCTTCATGGATTATACTATGTCTACTTTGGGCTTTTTCATTATTTCTTGCAATCTCTCAATTCCTCTTTTATTCAAAGTAAAGCTTGCCTATGCCTTGGGTTTCCTGCAGGACTTCATAATCTCTCTGCTTATGCATCTGGGATGAGGATTCCAGATGATTTGGGTAGGTTAATATCTAACTGCCACACTGAGACTAAATATAAATAATTGATTACAATGAGTCAGCAACTCAGCTTTACTATCTATGCAGTCTAATGACTCCTGCTGCCCTATTACACAAACTACTCACAACCCTTTTGCCAACACAATAAGAACCTATATACGTTTCCTTCCAGGGGATTATACAGTTAAAGATGGCCTCTGAACAATCCGCAATGTGTCCGTGTCTTCACTGAAGCTGCTAAATTTTCAACATAATTACTCACTAACTAAACTAACTCGAGTTAGTTTCATGCCAATAAGTTCAAGAACTCACAAGCCTGCAAAAGTTCCTACTTTTATATAATAAAAAAGAACTTCCTCTGTTTTTTCTCAGATCTTTTTTCTGTTTTGTTTTGTTTGGGGTTATTTTTTGTTTTTTATTTTTTTCCTGATATCTCTCTCTATAGGCTTGGTATAGAATAACTGATTTTGTGTAAAACAAGAGTTAATATGACCTCACAGTTTTAGCAAAATGTATTTAGCATATCACTTCAAGATATGAGAAATAATTATGCTAAACAGAGGTTTCATTACAGTCATTTCTAAATGAGAATGAAAACCAGTATTTCTAAATAATCTAAGAAAGACCTGGATTCGGAGAACCTCTGCGAGAACTGTTCACAGACCACAGTTGCCAAACGCTACTTTTAAAGGCATACGCATTGCAATGGGTAAATTTAGATAAACATTTGCATTAGAATAGACTTTCAGGAGTGTTACTGGATCCCTTCCTTCTGTACATTCACACCGCCCACTTGAAGGAATTCTGCAATTAGAAATCTACCTTAAAAAAATGTACCTCCATAAAATAAGGAATTATGTAAGTCTTATTATATGGCTGCTCATCAATTTCATTTTTTAACCAAATAGGACCATAGTCCTAATTTTTTTTCCATGTGTCCACCTTCACCTTTTTACCTATGAAGAGGCGGCTTGATAAGAACTTCCTATTAAGCCTCTGTATTCAGTTTAGAAATGTTCAAGAAGAAAATATGGAAACAGGACTTGGGAGGGGAGGAAGGGGTGTGTGTGTTGGGAATAGAACTACAGGTCCATTTCATAATCACTAGTCTGCGATCTGTTGTGCTCCTGACATACATTAAGAAGAACCCTTGGAGAATTCTGTCTCCATTCATTATATCCTGACAGAGTCTAGTTTCATTGACCTTGCTCTCAGTACAGTGCCTTATGTCCCACTGATTTAAGGAGTTTTATATAATGAGTAGTTGGAAAGGGGTGAAATTAGCCCAGAGAGCCATAATATATAAAATGTTCTTTGCTCAACACTAATTAGTTTATTTGATTTTCATCTGGTAGGTCTTGTCTCCAAGGTACAGAGAATGAATTTATTTTCACGTGCCATAACATCAGACACTTAAGTTCTGTAGTTTCATATCCTGTTCTGGGGGTAGCAATTTTGTTTTTTTAAAAAAATCCAGCAATTTACTTGAGCAAATAAAAATGAATTTTTGTCAGACTTTGAAAAAATGCTCTTTTTATTGGGGACTTGGGGGAAACGGATTATGAATTAGACTTTTTGATAACTGAAGACTAATATTAATCTGCTTCCAATCAAAAACTTCAGCACTTGAATACTGAATACTTGAATACGGAGGCTCATTGACATAGCCTCCAAGACAATACACCAAAATAGATACAGCTGCTAAAGTGGAAGTTGCTTTCAGCCAATGAATTTACTGCTTGTCAGATTTGTATGCATGTTTGAATGTGAGGGTAATGAAATAACATTATAGATTTCAGAAGCAGGGCAGCCTTTATTCAGATAAGGTTATAAGCACATATGTTTTAGAATGAGTGTCTGCTGAAGTAATATAATCTATTCCCCACTTATTCTCGGGAGTTTAACTGTTTGCTGCAACACAGAAATGTAGTCTGGGATCATATACAAAGAGCTTTGCACCTTGTGCAAATACACATTACTAAGATCACAGGGGCCATATTCAGATATTATCTTCAGTCTGTATAAACTTAACTCTGTACTCCCAGTGTTTCCTTTCAGCTAGGTGTTTTCCACATCTTAAAGCTAGACAGTGGTTAACAAAATTAAGCAAAATTTAATTGTCAATCACTGTGAGACCCAAAGCTTACATCTCAAGATAAATAGCGTACAGCACTGAGGCCAGGCTGTCAGGCAAATAAAAGCTGGTAGATGAACACTACATCTTCACAACTCAAACCAGAGTATTTCCAATGTAAAATAGGCATAATTTTCAAAATCACTGTGATGTAGATATCAAATAATTAAAATTTCATTAAATAGCACGTTAGAGTTTTGAAACATAATCCGTTGCAAAACCCTCCAGAGGGTTAATGTTAATCCCGCTCTCTAATGCTAACACCCCTCATCTGGCAAAAATATTCCCACAGCACCATTTGTGGCATAACACTTTTTGAAAACCCTTTAGCCACATCAGCGAAAAGTCTAGTAAATACAGAAAGGGCAATACATTGCTCCCACACTTAAGTATCACCATACTGGTTAAATTAAATCACAAGACAGATTTAATAAAAGCCGTCAGTGGAGAGAGGTGGGTAATAGCAATGAACCGTTCCCACGCACACCAGGCACAAACTGAGCAAGGAGGACAGGGACTATGTGCCTGAAAGAAATGGGGCAGTATCTCGCCTTGGATCTGATTAAAATTCTCCAATTGCAAATGTAAACTATAATGGGTTATTAAAATATTAAAGATAAAAGTGACCTTCGGTTATTCGGGTTTGTAAATTTAGCTTTCTTCTAAATCGGGAAGAAAGAATTTTGAGCAATTCAAAAGAAATGGGTTGGCAATAGAGATTAAATTAAAATGAATAGCACGACCATGACAGAATTAAAAATATGTTCTATAGAGCTACTGAAGATATTTATTCCATTTCATTTTTCTAACGAAGTCTTTTAGCTTACTCTCAAAGGGCTGAGCTTGTGACCAATATATTCAAGGCAAGGACCAGAACTGCCCTAAAGGGTATTTAAGTCGTGGGATAATTTTTCTGAAGAACACAAGTAAATAGGCAAAGTGGAACAGACACATTCTGGGAATAATTATTGCCTCTAGTATATTAAGTTATTCAGCATTAGGCTATTCAGCAGTAATTATACTACCCCTGGGCAAGGATGATTTAGTACTGCATACCGGTGAAAGCTGCATAATTAAGAGAGAATGGTATCTGGCTACTATTTAACACACCTTTCCAAATGTTCATTTGATCCAGTTGGCAACAGCCACGGTGGACTGTATACGATGGGAAGGTTAGCAATGTGTCTTGTACTACATTGTCTGGAGTCCTACAGCATTTAGCACTCCATAGTCCGAAGGTCAAACTCTGTTCTCATTTAACTCTGTGTAAACCAACCAGCTTAAACAGAATTGCATGTGTCTAATTAAAAGCTGCATGTGGTCTTTTGGGTTACGCTCTGATGTTAATGCTTAATGCATTTTAGCACATTTTGTTTTGCTTATTTTTAAATTAGGCAGAATACAGCCATCTATAGGTTCTAATAATCAGCTATAATGCCTCATATGCTTTAATAGGGAAAAAAAATTGTTTAAGAGAAAGAGAAAATACTTCAGTGTTTCGGATTACTCCCCTCCCCTGAAATGTGAAGGGTTTACATGGTGTTGAGTATTGCCCCCTTTTTTCTGTTGCTCCATGCTATGGTATTCATAGGAATGGGAAATGTCACAAAACCATTAAGACTGCTTTTCTTACCCTTTCTATCCATATCTCTGTTACAGAATAGAAAATAAGGACATAAACAGAGAAGAATCTGTTCCATAACACTTCGAGAGTACAATATAAACAGCCAATTTAGTCATAGCTGAGTTGCTGAGTTTATGGGTATCTCAGAATCCGTGCATAGTAATACTTGGCAATAGGGCTTCTACTTTGTCCCTCTGCTTCAGTCTGCTACGAGCGCACTTTATAAGAAAAAGGATTTGAAAGGCATCTAAGACACGGCGATATTCTAAAACATAGTACTTGGGTATCTTTGCTATGGCAGAAATTCTTTCTTGAAGCCTTGTATCCACACATGGAAGATTATCAGTAAACATCTGACAGAGACAGCAAAATCTGGAATGCCTCCAGCGTCTGAATCTGGCTTTGTGCCTCGGTTCTTTGGCTTGCTCTCTGACAGATCCCATGAGTTGCTTTACAAGGAGTAGCAGTGGCAGTTTGGAAACAGCCTCTAAGGGAGGTCATGGGGGGATTGGCTTGGCTCCTCAATATCATTTGTCTTGCCTGAAATTAATTTTGAAGAAGCCATTCAGCATTGTTTAAGAATAAGATTATGTATTAGCAATAGCCATTCATTTTCCTGTTTAGTGTAAAGTAACAGAATATAACATTCAAGTGCTAGGATTTATGTCACTCTGGGGAAACATGCTCTAACCAATTTGATTTTTTTAACAGTTCTCAGCCTCTTTGACACAGACATCACAAACAGTGAAAACCTATAGCACGGTAGAGAAAAAAATTAATCTGGGTTTTAGAAACTTGGGAAAAAAATAATGTGGGAAGCGTTAACATTAACATGTTCCTTTTCCTGGAAAGGAAAATCAATAAAATGTTAATTTCAGGTTGTTTTTTTTTTAATATTCTTTTGCTGCTTAGTTCTCAGTACTTACTAAATCCTCCAGTAAGAAGGGTTGGCATTACTATTGTTTTTGCATCTGTTGCTATTTCACAGCAAAACATCTATGAATTTCATTTGAAAAAGACTAAAAATATATTGACTAAACTTATTTACGAAGTCATTGATTTCAATTAAATTCTTCAAGGTTAAGCCAAGTCCAAAGATGACTTATCAATTCCATAGTCCTCCAGACATCATCCTCTATGACTCATTTTGTTAACAAGGCCTACTCAGAATTAAACTGGGATTTCACCCATCTTTCACTGTTACCGTACCTCACTGTTATCAATTATTTATTGTGTATTTCTTCCTTTTGTCATGTTTTTTCAGTTGCTTATCTCTCCTGGCCCTGTGCAACTTATGGTATATTACTTTCTACATTTTTTTTTCTATTAAAGAAAAATACATTTTCCTGTGTAAAAATAATGATTTAAAAAGGGTAATATTTCAGCGTGCAAATCATGACTGTTAAATATTGAGAGCTTGGATGAACTAGAAAATCTTCAATTCACATGCTGCTTTTCCATGTAACTATTTTTCACATATTCTGATTCAGGACAGAACTAAGAGCTTTGAAATTTTCTGAAATGAAAAGAAACAAACTACACAGAAAAGGAGACCATTGTTCTGTCCTTACTGTGGGATGCTAGAATACTTCCCAGCTCTCAGATGATGCTCCAGTCACATCCCAGTTCCATGTTGCAACAAGACCAAGCCCCTCATGATTTCCTTCCCTCCTGCCCCCTCCCACTTCCACATTCCTCTTCCTGTATGAAGGATGCCAAGGAGAGTGACTCCTCAGAAGCCAGAGCGCACGGAAGCCAAGTCCCCAGATGGGGCTAGCAATGGACTAGAACTGCAGGATGTTGCAGATTGTGCCTCTCCTTAAAACACAGCCCTTAAACCAAGATGATCAATAGTCAGATGGTGAGGACACCTACCATGTCTGCAGGAGGCCCAGTAACAGGAACTTGTTCTGTCTGATTCTGATACTTGAACCAGAAAGGTACCATGACACAGAAGTGTCCAAAGAGCCATGCACCAAACTACACACGGACAAGATATAGCACGCTGAAAGCAGCCTCTTATTTAAAGATAGATGAGGATGGAGAGGCGGACTGTACTTGATTTGGCCTCCACTTACCACTCATGGATATGCTCAGCACAAATAGAAAAGCATCATATGTTGACTGAAAAAGTCAGAAGCCATTTAAGGACAGTAACTATGCAGCAAACAAGATAACAGAGACTTGGTTCTTTCCATACTCGTTGACTTTCACTGATGAGACAAAAATCAAGCTCATATTTTTAGCTTGTTGAAAACCAACTGTATAAGATACTGAGAAAGCTTCCAGAATTTACATCTGTTAACACAAATACAGATTAGATTTTGCCTCTGGGTGACCAGCCATAGTTTCTTCATGATTTACAATACATAAGAGAATTTCAGCATCATGGACCTAGTCTCTACATCTTGATAACATTTCGGTATTTTTCTGTTTCTAAGTCTGCACATGTTTCTCAACAAGCATCTGTTAATTTGATAAGCTGCAGAACAGGAAAAAAAAAAAGGCAGCTGCGTGTAGTATTGGGGGCAATCACACGGCTGAGAAAAAAGGCAATCTCAAATAGGGAAAAGCAAAAGTACTTTCAGCACATACATCAGCAGTGGTTTTCCTGCTGTAATACATACTTTGATCTGGCTCTTTTCTCATTCTCATTTCTAGCTTAGGGGCTAATGAACCTTGTTGCTAAGTCACATCAGTGAAATGCTACAAAAAGGACAAGTTCCATTTACACGAATGAGTCTATATTGGCACACACAATTTTCATCCGTGTTCCAAGGAACTATTTTGATCTGCAAAGTTAAATTAAAGCTCATTCTTAGTCTTTTAGCAAGGCACATTGCCCTAGGAGCTTGTACTCGAAGTAACACTTAGTGTCATTGCTCTCTCCTCTTTTGGAAAACAATGGATACTTAGAATTAATCCTAAAAGCTTTGAGAATGTACAATATACACAAAACTTCAGGCTATATCATATGTAGTGACACTATGTATTCAAGTACCAGCATAAACAATATCTGTTATTTATACGCTGGCTTACCATGGCCTGTTACATACTTATCCTCAAAAATTAGTATCATTTTCACTCAATACTCCCAACAGCCTATGTGCACAGCAGTCTGTAACATGATAGCTTTTCTTGCCACAAGTTGTATGGCAAATCAGAAATTTTTTTCTTATCACTATGATGCAGATTATTGCAGTAGTTTCCATACTGGAAATGAGAGCACTTGCTGCAATGGAGCTGTGGCAGGAACAACGGAGAGGTGCAGTATGTCCTATCACAAAGCCTCAAAGCTGCAGATTTAGTATAAACCATCGCTGTCACTGTCTCGCAAGTATACAGGAAAAGAAGGCAGCAGGTACAAGAAGAGAAGGTGGCAGGTGCCATTTCTACTTTGCATGCAGCAGAACACTAATGCAGTTTCCACGCTGCCTCATGAAAGAAGCAAGTGACAACAGAAAGAGCAAAGTGACATCAAGAACCAGTCTTTTCATGCTAGAGCCTCCCCTGATGGAAGACTGTAAAATGTACAGGTCAAAGATCAAAAACAACAGAAGTACAATCTCTATCAAGCATCATGGAAAAACTTCTCTGAGAACTTTACATTCCACAAAGACCTCTGATTTCATAGGTATCATAAGTTTTCCTTTCAACCTACAAATCTCCAGCATATTTTGACCCTTTTCAGTCAAACTTCTACATATTTGTTCAATCTTTTTTTTTCCTATGAATAATAAGGACAAATCTCAAATTATCCTACAAGAATGTCAGAGTCCTGCCTTAAAATTAAACCCTGTCCTACCCAAATGTGAACTAGAGTATTTCCTGAAATCTCAGCAGACACAGTCTAAATTAAGCATTCACTCAGGAAGAAGTATCCAGGCACCTAATATGTAGCAAAGCAAGCTGTAATGGCTTTAAATGATAACAATTACTTCCAAATTTGAATACCACATGTTATGTTTTTTACCAGTGAACTATGTTTTGTTCTACAAAAGAAACTAAAGGCTGTTCTGTTGTGGAGAGAGAGAGAGAGAAGGAGGAAGAGATGTAAATACTTAAGAAAGAAGAATAAAAATCTTTTGAAGGGGAATTGAGCGCTTGCCTACTGCTTAAGAAAAATGCACTATAAAGCAGCTATTGATTTTTCATTCAACAGCACTGAATGTTTTATTGAAAAGCAGCAGTGCTCAGTAATTTGAATTTTCAATTAAGGTAGCGCATTCCTTGGACACATTTACTACTGCACTCCTGTGACATTTATTTGACTTTTAAAATCCCTCTACTATTGTATTCGTGTTTGTATAGATCAAACTACCGATACAGAAAGTGTTAGGATTATAACACTGCTGATTATAGACACATGTTTGGAAGGCTCCATGGACAATCTAATGACTTTATTTACAAATAGGACAATGCATAGTCAGACATAGCTGAACTAAAATATGTCACTATGAGATAAATTAAGTAGTTCAGTATTTCAGCTTACAATATTTACATTTTCATTGCCTTTATGGACAGTATATAGTTGCAGTGAAGTTACACTATAACATTTTAATTATATATTTATGTTTTAGAGGATATAGCGGGGTTTACCTAATTCACACTTCTCAAACTGATCAGCTACTTACATGTATAAAAACTGCAACTGTAAGATAGGATGCAATATTTCTGGACTATAGATAGATAGTTATGGCTCATACGGCATTCTCTTCTAGAAAAAAATGGCTGGGAACCTGCTAGTTTTCATAGCCTTGTGTAGAAGTGGGGTAGCTCGACCTCTAAGTGGTCAACTGACAAATTTCTAGAAACAGATTTAGTCTTTCCTGGTCAGAGGTGTCTCCTTGTTCAAAAACCATTTCAGCTACTTTTTCTGAGGAAAGAATCTGGGTAATCCTTGGGAATTTTACTAACTGTGAGAGGCACAGCTTGGAGTCAGTATTGCACCAGGTTGTGCACACTGCTGTGCAACAAAGTACTAGCAATTTATTTCATCTAAATTAGAGTGTAGGTTATGCAAATTACCACCAGTTTGTAACATGTTGTTCTTAAAATCTTCTTGTTTCTTGCACTTAAAACCTACATATGAGCAAAAGGAATACACCTGATATGCAAAGCCAAAAAATAACTGTCACTGTAACTGAAGTCTTAACAGTCCAATTGCAATGATAATAGCATTTGTATCTCAAAATATATTGGGCTAAAATATCTATGCAAACGTTCTGAAATCAATGCTTCTCTACAGTTTGTAGAGTTTGTGCCTACCTTAACCCATGTTTCATTTCATCTCACCTCTGGAACTGCATGAGGTCATTTTTACATGCTTGCTCACATGCTCATTCTTCACTGGTTTACAAGCACATCTTCTGTTCAAATGTACTATGGATGGTGTTTTCATGCATGTTAGACACCTGTTCTTTCTTCTTTTTGTTACCTACCCCTAAACCCAGTTTTACCCAGGTCCCAGGCTTGTTTCCTTCAAAAATAATCATCCACTGGTGAGTTATTTATAGTTCCCAGGCCTTTGATATCATCCTGTGCCTGAAGATTCAAAACCCCTGCTGTTATCTCTTGCCTAGACTCTTCTATGCTGCATTTTTTTTCCAGGGTCGTAGGTAGTTCGTTCTGAACAGAAAAACTACTTGCTATTCCTACCTACCAGTTACAGAAATATAGATACCAATGTATAAGCATGTATATATGTACATTTATATACAAATGTACACACACCAGACAACTGTATAAAGCTAAAAATAAAAGGTAGTAGCACCTGTTTTGTCAGACAACATTTGTTACAGCTAAACAAGCTAAAACAGAGCACCCACAGGCCAAACTAAGTCCAGACAAAGCCTGATGGGTCCTTAGGCCTATGCTGTTATCTTAACACAAAGACTGTGGCCTTTTGCAAGTGATAGCAACACCATATTTACAGGGCTTCAAGGCTACAAAAGAATAATTTCACAGAAATGGTGCAAGAAGAAAATGACAGTGAATTAACAGTGTCTTCAATAGCTCCTAATTTGCTTCAGCAATCTTTCTGCTACTGTTAGGAAAACCAGATTTCAGCACTGAATTTAATACTTTCTGTATATGCAGTGAGTAGTGTCCAGATATCACTAATCTTTTCTGCAACCCAACTCTTTTTCCAATATTATAACTAATTTCACTTGGATTTTTTTGATGGGATTAAATTTCACTAACAGCTGTCTTTGTTTTAATGCTTTAAATGTTTTTAATAAATATCAGTTTGGCCCAGGCAAGAAGAAACAGAATAAAAATTTTCTCTCTGTTACTTCTGCCATGAGTTAACCCTTTTTATAATGGGTGATATAATTACATCACAGCCATGAGAGTGATCAGCTAAATTGGCATTCTGCCCCTTGGAAACCTCAGTCCAGACTGCCACAGTAGAAAATAGTTGGCTTGCTTCAACTTACTCCTACTCCTTTTCTTTAGCTATTCATCACCATTAAACATGTGGCACTTCTGTTACAGCCCTTCACTTCCCTTCGTCTTGGGCAAGGACCTGGCTGGCTCCCGCCTGCTGAAACTGCCCGTGTGGCTAATTGCTAAAGAAAGCAAAGTGTCCTAAGAGGAATGCAAAGGCTGTCCACACACAACACTGGAATAAACAGCCAAGGTAAGAAACAAAATGTAGTGAGAAGGTAGAAGAGGATAAAATCAAAAAAGAGAGGTGGGGCATGAAGATGAGGATACTTGTCTATTACCACATGCAGAGAGGCCACTAAGGTTGTTTCACGCAGAGGTTATTCTCCTAAGCGGCCTGGGTTCATCCTGGACAAATCATTTCTTCTAACCTTTCAAACATTGGGCATTTTCAAGTCAGACAGGCAAATGGGTTCTTGGAGGACAGGAGGAGCTCTCTCGTCCCTCTGCAAGACTCTGAGCCAACCCAATATATTGTAGTACTTAAGGTGCCTTGTTTCTCTACATGACCCTTTAATAAGGATGGACTATACAGATGTACTTAGTGAAGTGCTCCCAGCCCTGCTATCATCTGACTGAGATTTCCTGTTAGAGCTAATGAGGTTCTGCTCCCACTTAATCTCTAAATATGGCACAGTTAACGCTTTTTAGTTTGCTTAATGACATGCTATTAATAAAGACATGACCTGAACAGCTACTTGCATTTATTGTCTTTTTTTGCCTGTTTTTCACAATTATGCCGAGGCAATTTAATTCTTTAAGATCATAAACTATTGTTTTGTTTGACAAGTTGTATATAATCATCCTACATTCCCATGAAAGCGCTCAGCAAGGTCAATGCATAAGCTAGCAATTTATCTGAAACATTTATCATGATATTGAAATTGCTTTGCTACTTTTTCAAGTTAGTTATTATTATTATTATTATTGCCTATTGACAGAGTAGTATGCTAACCCATACTAAAGAGGGGTTGAGTCCTCTGCAATTATGTGGGGGTTTTCAAGCAGTTTCAAGTTAATGAAAGCATCAAACTATGCTTAAGAGGAACTTTGTTGAACAGTAACTATGCCGAACAGAACAATTCAGTATCTTCTTTGTTTCTCCAATGAGAAATAGCCCAAAAAAAGGTACAGCAACATACACCTTTAAAGAAACTATAATTGGTCTAAGCAAAAGAACCAAAAGTTTTTCCTGGATTTAATGAAACTATAATGTAATTCTCTGATCAGAATCATTACCAGACAATCTTGGTCCAAAAGAGATTTGTGTGTGTGTGTGTGTGTGTGTAAGGCTCAAACATTAGACAGCGAAGAATTAACTTCTACATCATTATTTTAAATTGAAAACAAACAAGCAAACAAATGTTAATTACCTCTAAATTTAAGAACAAGAAACCTTGTTTGTGGGAGTGAAAGAAGAGTGCATTGAATTTTAATGGGATTTAAGTGTTTTATTTCTCTAGGCTTGATTTGGTTCTATCGTTTTTCAAATATGGGTTATTGTTTTTGCTTTTAAGTGACAAATTGTCCAAAGGCTATTGTAGTTCTCTGTTTACAAAGCTCCGTGTATAAATCTTTTACTTACTTTGAACCAAGGATTATACAAGAGCAAAATACCAAAATGATGATGTCATGGATGTTCTCTTAGGTTCTCCTCTTAAGGCTGACCAAACCCAATTAGCCCAGCCTTCTCTTATGCATCATGGGCTTCAAGCCCCTGACTGGCTTCAAGCCCTGATGGCTTCTGCTGGACTCACTCCAGTATGCCCATATGCCTCATGTACTGGGGAGCCCACGAGTGCACACAGCACTTCAGAATTGGTCTTACCACAGCGAAGCAGAAGATACGAAACACCTCCTTTGACCTTCCCTGGCAGCCTTGCTAATGCAGTGTGCAGTTGGCCTTCTCTGCTGCAAGGGCAGACTGCTAACTCTTGTTCACCCTCTCCACTAAGACACCCAGGTACTTTTCTGGTTTTTACCTACAGCTTCTAGCCTGTATTGTTGCATGAGGTTATTCCATCCCTGACATAAGACTTTGCATTTGCCCTTGTTGCAATTTATGACTCGCCAACCCTTTTCTCCAGTTTATCATGGTCATTCTGAATAGCAGTCCTGCCTTCCAGCATATCAACCACTATCAAGCACGTATCATCACAAAGTTGCTGAGAGGGGGCTCTGTCCCAACACCCACAGTCTTAATAATGTTAAGCAGTACTGGCCCTAGTATAAAGTCCTAAGGGGCTACAAGTTCCCGGCTGAAGTTTGCACTCCTGGTCATAACCTTTGGAGCCCAGTGGCCCAGCCAATTTTCTACCCACCACATACATCAGAGAGTGAAACAAATTTCAAACAAATTTTTAGATATTCACAACGATTTTTCAACTTCCTTACAAAACAACCAACATACCTTTGTTTTCTGCTATCTTAAAAACAAGAAGGAAATCATACCAACACAAAACAGAGGAAAATAAAAATTAGTAGAACAGAACACTGTCAAGCTTTAGAATCAAATGTAAGAATTATATGCATACCGTATGCTTACAAATGATCTTCATTAGCACCTAATTACAATTTAGTTCAGCTAATCAGATGATCAACTGCATTGATTCTTATCAGCTGATTAACCCTAATAAAAGTACTACGAAAATTTACAAGATTGCAGTAGACAATTCAAGTTATTTTTCAAGCACTTTGTTCTCCAGGAAAAAATAAAATACGAGGACTGAATTCTGCTTGCCTGCTTAGGAAAAAAAGTTTGCACTGGAACAAGGAATAGATAGTATGGTCTACATACATTTAAGTGTGAATTTGGGACTGCAAAGAGCCTCATTGACTTTCTGTTTTAAATAAATTAACACTTTCAGAGATTTTAAATGGGGTTCTACAAATGCACAATGTGAGCTATTTCAAAACAGAATGTGAACCATTGCTGCATGAAACTGTAATTATCGTAAATGACGAATGGCTGAAGACAATGACAAATGAGGACATACATGGAGCTCTGAATTTCTGTATGTCACGGTTGAATACTCCTCATCCTGATAAATCATCTCTTCATCAATTTTAATGCTGGAAGGATTTGAGAACAAGAGATGAACCTGGCCTGAAGTTTACCTTTCTGAAGCATTACCAAGTTTTACAAAATTCTTTGGTGACTTTTCTTGCTTGAAAGTTACAAGATCAAAGCAGAGATACTGGCTGATAAGTAAGCTAAGCGTCAAAATAGACATTAAAGATCAAAACTTTACCTTTATGAAGAGTATCATCACAAAATTATTCAGTGCGACTAAGAGTTTCTTCTTTTTACATATGTGGACAGTTAATAAACAGGTCTTCTATTTGTGTTAAAGAATATTTTACTGTTGATGGAGACTGATGGAGACTGATAGAGACTCTCCTCATGCAATTTCCTAATCTATAAATTACATATATATCATATATATACACACACTCCTATATAAATATACATATATACATATGAATTAAGATGTAAGCTCCTTTTGATGTTCATTCTTATCTCCCAATAACACTCATGAGTTTTTCACCAGATCTGCAGGCACAGAAAAAAAACTTTAAAATGCATTACTTCTATGGCACCATAAAAAAGTGGATGATAGGAGTTAATACAAGTGAATACTGTTGGTATCCTGATCTGAATATTAATCCTGATTTAATCCTGAGCTACTATATTTACATTATTCTCTCTAGAATGAAACTACTGATATTGAACATGCAGAATGGAATAAATCAAAATATTGAAATCCTCCTTTAATTTCCACATTTGTTTACAACTTCACTTGAGAGACAACTGAATGAAACCCAGATACTAAATTGCTTTCCTGCCTGTCACTTGCTCATTCTTTCTTCATGTCTCCCAGGTCCACAAGAAAACGTGGCATGGTTGCCACTGAGCACAAAACATTAAGGAAAGGAGATGCTTTGAGCTTCAGGGGAAAAAAAAAAGTCTTTCTGTGAAAATAAAATTATTCAGATACCTATGAGAAAAACGTGGTCAGATGTACCAAGATAACAAATTGCACTTTTACTTTTCAAACAATAAAATATATTCACTGTCTGCAATGACCTGAAGTGACACTTAACACTTTATGAGGATCTATTTTACAGCTGCAAGATGGAAGATAGCAAGGGGGCAGCATTGGGGCAGCACAAAAACTCCTACTGTAGCAAGACAATTAAGATCTTAAAAGTACTATTGGAAATAAAAATTTTCTTGCAAGTGTGTCCACACTGTGAGATAGACTTTAGAACAAAGTTAAACCTGTCACGCTTTAATGGGGATCTTTTAGAATATATGAACCAGTACACACTGGTGGGCAACTGGTTGGAAAATGGCTTGGCAAGAAAGGCCCTGGGCATCCTGGTAGACACCAAATTGACCATGAGCCAGGAATGTGCCCTCGCAGCAAAAATGGCCGAAGGCGTCCCAGTCTGAGCTGTAAGAGCATTGCTGGCCAGTCAAGGGTGGTGATCCTTCCCCTCTGCTCAGCCCTGGTGAGGCCGTATCTGGTGTGCTGTGTGCAGTTGTGGCCTCCCAAGTCTAAAAGAGACATGAGAATACTGGACAGAGTCCAGCAGAAGGCCATAAAGACGATTAGGTGCTTGGAGCATCTCTGATACAAGGACCTTCTCTCATACAAGAAACTGAAATACAAGAAATTCTGTTTAAACCTAAGAAAAAACCCCTTATTTATGGCGAGAGTGGTCTAACACTGGAGCACCGTGCCCAGAGAGGTTGTGGAGTCTCCGTCCTTGGAGATACTAAAAACCCAGCTGGACAATGTCCATTAACATGCTCTCTATATATTAGACTATACAGTCTGCAGAGCTTTATGCCAACCTCAGTGATTCTGTGATACAACTTTTACTACCAGGGTTATGTGAATGTCCTGGTAAAAACCCAGGAAACATTACCTTAAATTCTCTACTGCTTTAGTGGCTAACCTTCGTCTTCAAATTTTATTTCCAATAGCGTGCTAATGAGAAAACCACCAGTGGGGAGCAGTACTTGCTGTTAGATCTATTAAAAATTATTAAAAGAAAGAGGCTGAAGTGCAATTAAGGTAAATATTTCATTGAGTTTTATTAATCTGCAGAGATTGTATCCAAAGCATAGATACTGAAGTCTGAGAGTCATTGTCTTAAATCTCATGGGCATAGAGCTTCTGCTCAGTATATGTGCTGCGGAGGTAGATGTGATAGGGCATTATTTAGTATTACTTTAACATACATAATTATTTTAACATTTTTCAGTCTTTTTGATATAATCATTAAACACAAAATTCTCCAATTTTCAAAAAACCTGTTAATAAATAGTGTTTTGATTAATGAGGAACAGAACTAGCAATACAGATATTGAAAGCATAAAACTGATTCTGTTCTGATCTGTTTAAAAAAGAATATGGAATAATAATATACAGTCACTAAAGTGTTAAATTATTTTGGAGACAGTAGGCAACTGCTAATAATTTTTTGAAAGTGGAAAAACCCAAATGTTTAAAAATGAAAAACTGTTTTCAGTAACTCAAGAGATTTTAATTCAGATCATATGTCAATAACGTCCTGTTTTTCCATTTTGGTGTACTTTTATTTACCTGCTTTCTTGGGTCTGTCTTATCTAACAGCTTGCGGAAATCACAATTCGTGTCACTGATTTACCTTCCAGTCTCTCTGATCGTTTCCTCATTCAAATGTGACTTTTTTCTGTTTCATCACCTTGCCTCCAATTCACTATAATAGAATGGAAATATGCACTAAATTATATTTAAAAATCAAAATATATACTATATACATTTTTGTAGCATAATCACAAGATAAACTGCGGTAGAAAGACAAGTACACTTGTTTTCTCACTGCTTCTTTTATGTAAAAACTGTAAGAGCTGAGATTCTTAATTGAGTGCCTCTAGGAAGCAGGGTGTTTCAATTATTACAGCACCTCCCATTCAAGTCATGAGAAAAAAATTAAGAGAATTGGAAACAGATGTGAAAATGCTGACACACTGCAAAAAAATTAGGGTTTTGTATCGACTGGTCTAATGTCTTCAACGTTTGTGATTTTCAGAACTGATCATCACTGGCCATTCCTGCTGGCTCTTTCCAAAACTGCCGAAGTGTATTAATTCCTGTGACCAGCAAAAATTAGAGTCTAGAAACAGGGGATAAATGGGAAGTACAAGATACTGTATTAATTCTACTGTCAACTTAGAAAAGTAAATTTTTTTGAAAATGTCCTCTAATGTTCCATTGGAAAAAATCTGCATAGGATAGTAGATACATAAGATCAAATCAGTCTGCAGATCTCAGTCACGCATTTTTTGAAATTGAGGCTAGTTTCAAGAAACTGTATTGATCTTAGGACCTCATAATCAAATGCACTGTCTGATGCTGGAATGAAGCCAAACCACTTTGAAAGGCCTTTGCTGTATCCCTCCAAGAGCACTAGAAAAAAATATACAAGGTAAAAAAGCCTGATCTGATCTTCATAGCTAAGTAAAGTCCAGAACAAAGGTTATGTAAAGTTACTTGTAACTTGTTGTGTGCCGACTGACAACTTACTTATCAGCAGTTAGGAGAAATACAGAAAAGATTTTAAATTAAAAATAGAAGCAATAACCTTTGTGCGTCTGTAGGAAATGGTACATGTAACAGAGGAGAACCTGAATTCTTGAATTTCAGATATTAACTGCAACGCTGGTTATAAAGATGACTGATGATTTAGTCACATTATCACCCATAAGCTATGACTGGTGTTCACAGTACAATACTGGCTATAAACCTCAAATATTTCACCTTCTTTTTAAGTATATACAAAGAGGATCCAAAAAAGAGTACTAGTGCAGGTTATGGGATTCCCAAGCACTCTAGCAGAATAAAGAGCTGCTCAGATCAAAGCAGTTCAAAACTGCAAGAACTTTAAAGGCCAGCAGGGATCATTCTGGTCACTTAGAGGGCTTCATAAACATGGCCACGAAACCTTCGTTCAGTCATTCCCCAGCAGCTCGACCTGTTTTCAGATGTTTACTGCTGCAACACTTCCCAGGTTTCATCCTGCTACTGGACTAAGAATGATAGAACAGTTTGGGTTGGAAGGGACCTTAAAGATCATCAAGTTCCAACCTCTGCCATGGGCAGGGACACCTCCCACCAGACCAGGTTGCTCAAAGCCCCATCCAACCTGGCCTTGAACCCCTCCAGGGATGGGGCATCCACAGCTTCTCAGGGCAACCTGGGCCAGTGTCTCACCACATTTAAACTGTATATGGTTCAGGCAGTTTTCTTAAACAGCCTATCACAATATCTTTTCAAAAGATGCAGAATCAACCTTTCTAAATTATTCATTAATTTCCTCAGATGTGAAAAGGGGAACAAAATAAAAAAATAAAAGTACTTAGTAACTGGACATTATTTAAATCTAATTCTAATGAGCCCATCTATTAACATCATTATGATCTGCTTCTCCACAATATAGCAGCACTTTCTCTGTCAGTCTGCTGTACCTATTTGTTAAAAGCAATCGGTATTACACTGCCACTTGGAAACCCTCTTCTAGCTTTCCTACACTCTTGCGGCTATACTAGAATTTCTTAACAGCTTAGTGATCTCTTTGACATCTTTATTCATGACTGAGGTACCAAAACCAGCGCTGAGGATTCAATCTGTGTAGTGTGCTTGGGAGACCCTTGTATGGGAACTTTTCTTAACTTCGTAAGTCATTATTTTAATGAATTTATTAGAGTAACTAATATAATAAGCAGAAAGGTACTCACTGACCTTTACATCATTTCCCATTGGGATGTCACATTAATGATGGGCCCTTTCTTCAGAGGCTATCAGCCTTCATAACTATAAATCCAATTAATTCTTAGAAAAAAACGTATACACTCAATTCCATAAGTCTTTAAAAAATAAACCAGCAGATCACAGGAGTTATTTGTGTGCTCAGGCCTCAGACACTTTACTGTGTTCAATCCACAGAGACGAAAGACCTACACCTGAAACAACTATGGAAATAAAAGCAATTGGAAGATTTCTCTTTTAATTTAAGTATAGCAAGAAACATGCAGAGAAAATGCACTCAGTGATGAGCACAGCCTTCAGTTCTGTTTGCATTTAATACTTCTCAGATTCAACTTTCAACTGAATGGGAGACTTTCGACATGCACTTTTTCAGGGACCAGTCATGCTGGTGGTTGGATGAATATTCTATTTCTTTTAGACTGCAATTAGCCATTTTAAAAATAAGAAAGTCTCTATCTGTTAAAAAATCCCAATAACAGTCACTGAAGTATAACTGCTCTATTAAGCCTTTCCCCACCTCAGACACTCCTCTTGATTAAACATCTAAGAATCAGGTTTAATAGTTGAATATTAACATATTAGTGCTGATAATACATCAAAACAGTGATAGTACTAATAACATTGAGTTTGTTTGAGTCGTGACATGTTCAAGTGCAAGCACCTGTTCCACATTTTTCCCCTGTAATTTAATTTATCAATTGAAGTGCTGACCACTCGGTCCTTGTATAAAATATTGTCATTTTATAATATTATTAAGACTTTTAGGATGAGAATCATGAAGCTCAGTCTCTTGTATTTTAGAGCTACCCTCCCCAATTTATTAAAACTGGCAACTTCAGCTGTGGGCTTGCCTTTCTAATCCACTGTTAGAGCACCACACGGAGTACAGAAAAACAGAGTAGCAGAGATTTCAAACTACATATTCCCCAAATAAAACACAGTTTAATTACCAGCCTCATCTCTTCCAACCACCTTTCCTCTATCTCTGTTCTACTGATTTTTTGTAACATCTTTTGTTATAATTTAATAGAAGAAACATCTTTGAAATGTCAACTTTTCTTCTTTTTAATTCAGAGGAACATAGTTTCTTTTCCAAATAGTCCTAGCTTAACTTATTTTTACTACCATCTGTGCATGATCTCATCAGAAAATGAGAAACAACATGCAGTACTTCTTTGATAGAGAAGGTACTATCCTGCATTTGAAAAATGGGTATCCAAGTCCATTCAAGTTCAAAAATGGAAGAATGAACCCTATTCTTTTACTGTTTTTTTTTTTTTTTGATACAAAACGCATGCCACCAGCTGGCTAAACCAGATACCAAACACATCTACCATATGTGAAATTATAAAACCATTTAATTGCAAAGATTCAAACAGAAAAGGAAACGGATGGAATAAAAAGATGAGTGAAACAGCTATAGCATGAAAACAAATATCTCTTTTGATACAAGAATCTCTATATTATCAACATTCCTTCCATGGTGCTTACTTTAAATAGGTCATTACCACGCATAAGTAGAAAACTTTTCTTCTAATAAGCAGAAAATACAATGGCAGTTAAAAATCTTTTTGTTGATTCAGTGTCTCATTTTAACTCCCCAGGAAAACATTATAATTTGCCGAAAAAAGCAGTAAATAATCCATAAAGCCTGACCCAAAACTCAGTGAAAAAAACCATAAAGTAAACCCCAACTATACCCCAGTGAGTTTTGAATAGGTGACTAGTAGACCATAAAATCTGTATAAGCACTTTACATATACATGGGACAACTAATATGTCAGTGGTCAGCAAGAAAAATCATAAGCATGGGAGGCAAGAAATCTTCTTTAGGAGTGAAAATATAGGTAAATTATAAAGTTAAAAGCATTTTGCACACAAATACTTTCAGCAGAACAGTAATTTGGTATACAGATGATACAATAAAACTAAAAGCTACAAGAGTGCATAGCTGGATTTCTGGAGGCACTGTATCTCCAGATTATCCAGGCCCTAAGTATAAGCAAGAGTCCTTAACAGCACTCTAAGGGCTGTGCAGAGGGGATTTTCTAATATTCTATACTGTGGTTAAGCTCAGACTGCAGCTTTTTCCTCCACAGCACTATATTGATGTCAGTCCATGTACTGGTAATATATTTTCAGGAGACCAGAGGGAATTTACCAACTTTGAGTTTCTAACACTATCAAATTAGCTTGAAACTGCCCAAAAGATAAAAAACATTATCAGGGAGAGATAAACAGGCATCAAAAACCTCATGACCTTTCTTTCCATAAGAAAGTAAGCTGAAAGCCCATTCTCCCCTTCTTCCCCCAAATCTTTGACGACGCCAAAAATCGGTTTTGTTCTGCGGGCGAAACAAATACAGTGTTCTGTCTCAGTGTCAGTACAGGAATGCGCCGCTCACCACACGTCTGCTGCATTAACAGTAAAGATGCGTTTCAACTGATAGGCTTCACTTCCCGAAGACACATTTTAGTGAAAAACCCTCTCCAAGCTCAAAGTGTTTACAAAGGAAATTTCAAATATGTCTGAACAGTAAGAGCTAGCATTCTAAATAAACAGCATATGCTGTAAAATCAACAATATTTTTTTTAAAAAAAGAAAAGAAGCAAACAATTTTCAGTTTACAGGTTTAATTAAAAACAGCCAGAGCATTTCATTCTGATCTAGAAAGTCATGGAGATAAATTAAGGACACAAACAGTACTAGTTTCTCATCTAAATTGCTCTTCCATTGCATGTATTTGTGTTTTATAATCACAGATTATTTTCTATATAATTGTACTTTTCCTTTATGCGTTTTCTAGAATGGAGTTATAGTGACCTGTCTTTATCTTAAAACAAACAAACATCTTGTCAATAATGTCACATGATTCTCTTAATGCCCACTTAAAGCATCATAAAAAAAAAAGTGGTAACCTAGGGTCAGAAATTACATATTTTTTTTATGTTGGAGTGTATAATATAATTCAGTCTAAAGCCAGTGAACATACTATTTGTGAGAGGTTCAAATTTGAGTGGCTTCTCACATTCATACTTTACTCTCTACAGAACTACTTAATTTTTTTCTTTTTATTTTAAAATTTCTTTGCAACCAAGACTCTGTTATTACAGAGATACCTTAGACCATTTTTATTCAACACACCTCTGAGACAAACACTTTTCTTTTCTTGGAAAGTGGTATAGAAAAACATTCAGATTTTTATACCTTCATTATTTATACCTCTAAAAAGAGGAATTATCACTTGCATCTTTCCATATATGTGGCTGTGTATAAGTAAGAGGAAAAGGCTAAATTGTAAAATCACAGCAAGAACGTTACATGGAATTGCTGAATTATCACTAAAAAGATTTCTAAGCGTAGCCCATTAATTTCTAACGTGCTTTGGACCCTGGGCTGTGGTAGTTCTTTGACCCTTGTCTGAGCCCACCTAACTCGCAGTCCCCTACTGCAGCCCGGCGTTGGGCTCTCGCTGCCCGTAACCTTCCTTCTGCAACGAATGGGAACAGCTCCACAGGCTAATTCAGCCTCCCTGGGGTCTGAACACTGCGTGTCATGGGCACAAACCCTCCAGGGACTTGCAGAGCAGTGCTGGTAGCAGACTAGTATGGAGTTGCATTGTGTTCTCTCTTATTCTCCCCTTTTAAGCCAAAGACCTTTAGGTATTTAAACTTTTTTATTTAAAACACAGAAATTGAAAAACACATAAAGAATTACAGTGAATCTAGACGTGTATAGATATTTAGACAGAAAGTTAACTTTAAATAACTTAGTTTGCCAAACTTAAGTGCTAGAATAAACTTACCATGTAAATATGATAATGAGTAAATTCTAACACATTCAGTCAAACGTCTACGGAATTTTTTGTGACTTGCTTAATTAGTTACAGTTTCATGTACTGCCGTCTTTCATTAACTTTGTAATTCCTGGGCATGCATAGGTGGGTGCCTCACTAAATATTATTTGATTAACGCACAGTACTCATATAATATATGCTAATTCTTATTTGCTAGGAAGTTAATTATAAAGCTTTGATAATCTGTTTTGATAAATGTAATTCGGTGGAAAATGTGTGTTCCTAGAACAGAATTATATTAATTTAATTTTCTTTTTTTCTTTTAGACAGTTACCTACCTCATTATTGAGATGAATCATTTGCCTGTGGCATAGGAGACCCAACTTTGGAATAAGCATCAGGTTACCCTTTCTTTTTAATATCTCTTCCCTCATGGAAGGTTTTGTTAAACGCTTTTTGCACATAGAAAAATACATGAAGATACATGACCAAGAAGGAAATAAAGCAAAATCACTGTGTCTGCTTGAAAAAATAACTAATAGATTAATGAACAAGAACTTAGAATGGAGTTAGAAGTCTATATGCAAAGACTCCAGCCCCCTCCAACATCTTAAAAATGTCATCATGAAAGACCAGCACTTAAATGCTACCAGCTGGGGAAGGGCCTCAGCATGTTAAAGACCAAATGTGGGACAAAGGCTCCAGAGGAGCAACAACTCCAGGGAGAAAAGGAGAGGTCTGTAGTAACTCAGCATTCCCCCCACTTTGGCACCTGTCAAGTTGTAACATACATGGAAGCTAAGGTGATAATTCATGAAATGATAGCAAGATCCTGGGTGCGGGAGACAGACGGGGGACACACGGAGAGGGCTGTGTGCCAGGGAGCTGGTTGGTGGGTGTAATTCTGTACAGGCCCCTCCCGTGTCCGGAGTGAAGGCTCATTCAGATTGCCCTAAAGACTGAAATCATTTTTGCACAGAAACAGGGCAGCATTGTCCTGTTGGCATGAAGGTCTTTTGGAATTTTGTTTTTAAGTTTAGATACCCACATTTCTTTATTTGTTGGCATCTCTGGTTTTCCTCCCCTGTTTCCACATCATACTTGCTGGTAAGTAAGTACATATAACCTCTGGCTGCTGCAATCTATCTTTTATTTTCTTGTCTCTGAGAGTCCCACAAGAAATAACACTATTCCAAAATTAGCATGACAATACCATTATTTGTTAAGAAATTAAAAATAAATTTGAATTCAACTCACAACAATGCACAGTGAATTGTAAAACTCATCTTAGACATAAAATTAATTTTTACATGAGCATATGGAGAAATGATTGTCTTTAGATACTGATGTAAATCAATACCTATATTTAGCATAGTTAATCTCTTGTACAAACAAAATGCTGCTTATTTATTCAGTTTCCTTTAGCGTAATTCCTAAACTTCTAAAGACTTCAAAGAACTATACAGAAGCTAGATAAAGAGCTTATCTGCATAATTCTTATGCTAATTCACAGAAGGTGTCTTGACTAAAAGGATGTCTATGTGCACACTAAGGCCTCACTGTTACCAGTTCTTTTCCTCTAAAAGCTAAAATATTGTACATGTATTTAGTTGTAATATACCTTACTTTGCTTCTTTAGGAGAGTACATTGTTCTGGATCCAAACACAAGCCTGGTTACTCATAGACTGACTTTTCACTTCTCTGGACTATCTAAAGATATTTTGGAGCCACACACACCCCACAGTGTACGTGTGCAAACAGAGCATCAAGTACAAATGCTGACATACTTTTTAAAGAAAAAATACCTTGGTGTTCTGCATACCAGCAAAAGAGAGATTAGTATGTAAAATACTATTCTATTCTATAAATACTATTAACTGCTGCTCATCAGACATTTGTAGTCATTCTAAAAGCTGGAAGTATTAATTTTCTCACCAAGTTCTCCCTTCCCAGCCCTACACTCCCACATCTCCAAGCATACTGTATATTAATCACTTTACTCTTACAATAAACAATTTACAGTCTCAACATTACACATCTCTGACAGTACAATTTCAACATAATATTACTTGTAAACCTTGTTGTTCATAGAGTTCAAAGACAAAATTATTTATATTTACATAAGAGGTAAAGCTTGCCAAGAGAATTTGGATACTTTAATATTATGCTTTTATTATCTATTTGAAAATATTTATTATTTTGATACTATTTCTGTTCATTAAAAAAAATTAGTTTGCAGTTGGTTGCATAAAAATGAATGAAAGGTCTAAATGCGTATTCTGCTAGCATAGTGTGAGATCAGAATTTGTATTTTAAAAAATTAATATTTACCAGCTGCTTAGTAAAACAACGATGAGAAAAACATTTAAAAAAACCAAAACGGTCAGTTATTTTCTCCATGTGCATACATTTATTATATACAATTTTTTTTATATTCTGTTTTCAACTTGGATACTGTCTTTACACAAGGATGTATTCAGCCAGACCTGCTTTCAAACACAGTAAAAGAGGAAGGACAACTGGCTCCAAGATTCTAAGGAGAAGAAACTTTCTTGCTGAAACAGGTAGTGTAAACACAAGCCCTGTATATATAACAAATATGGAAGCATGACTTTATGTGATATTAAAAATCTGTATATCTGTATCAGTTTGCGTATGTATATATATTTTCCAAGTACCTATCAAATCCCATAATTAAAAAAGATTATCCACTTATAAACTATCATCATAATGATGGTATGATAGAACTGTCTGCTGATGTAACCCATACAGCTCCAGGAAATACTGCTGGCCTCACATGCATCACTCCTGCACACCGTTCTTAACCTAACCCCAGAAAATAGTACTACTATTTAAAATGCTTTTAAACAAATTACGTGTTGCAGCCTTGAGTAATTATAGGGTTTTTTTCTAAAGGTTTTTCTGCCCTGTGCCTTTTATCGTTCCATACAATGGTTAGAAGTTTTTTGTTTTTAAATTTTTACACTGTGTGCTGGTTTGCTAATTGTGAGTGTGCACATATATTTTCATTACTAGATAACTGAATGCTTGCAATAGTAACTCAGTGAAAAAAAATATTGTTGCCCACAAAGCAATTCTGAGACTGTCTTCACAGACTTTTTATATGTAAATGAATTAACTAGGCTTACTTAGTTGATGAAAACGGTACAGTTCTGATTCACATCCACAAGCAAAGGGGGTGTTTCATTTTAAAAAAGGGAAGGAACACGATATGACAGAAACACAAATCTCTTAGAAGTACTTAAAAAAAATAAATCCTCAAAGGTCACTGCTTTGTACATAGTGTTTAATTCTTCCTGGAATGACAATGATTTATATGTACAGTAAATAACTCATTATGATAGCATCAATAAGATATCATGGTACTGCTAATGATTTCCTTTGGTTCCATGAAAGACTTCCTTTTTTTCCCACTTTCTTTCTTCACCATAAACATATACAGCCAGATTTTCCAGGATTCTGTTTGAACCAGTCTACCCAAACCAGGAATTGTTTTATTAGAGTGATGGTCTGTGGGCTTTAGTAGATCCGACAGAGAAATCGCTGAATCAAACTCGGATGTTGGTTCTGGCTAAGCCAAGCATGACGTGTAGATTGGTAAGAATATATGTATCAATGCTAAATTAATATGTTCACACAGGCATAACATGATATATTAGAAATGAATAATTCATATCAAATAGGAATGGACAATTATAATGCATATCCATCTGGAAAAGCAAGGTTTGGGAAATATGCTTTGTTTTATTCTTTTAGTTTCTTTCCTTTTTCTGCTTTTTAACAGTAATGCCTTTTTCCCTTTGTAAATTGTGCTCACTTCACTTTGTGTCGATTTACACAACTACAGAAATTTGAGAATCTAGTGAATGCAATTTGTTACATGTTATTTTAATCCTCAATCCATTTGGGTGTGGATGAATGAAAGTGGTGTTCCCCAGGGATCAGTACGGGGTCCAGTCCTCTTCAATATATTCATCAATGACCTGGATGAAGGGATGGAATGTACCCTCAGCAAGTTTGCTGATG
>JAOXNO010000063.1:16622946-16645342 GCA_028565335.1 Limnodromus scolopaceus
GTGCCCAGTGACAGGACAAGAGGAAATGGGCACAAACTTGAGTATAAGAAGCTCCACCTAAACATGAGGAGGAACTTTTTTACTGTGAGAGTGGTAGAGCACTGGAACAGGCTGCCCAGAGAGGTGATGGAATCTCCTTCTCTGGAGACATTCAAAACGCGCCTGGACAAGTTCCTCTGCAACGTGCTCTAGGTAGACCCGCTCCGGTGGGGGGGTTGGACTAGATGATCTCCAGAGATCCCTTCCAACCCCATATGATTCTATGATTCTATGATTCTAATGGGCATTAAGTTTCCCCTGTTTATCTTACTACTACTGTTTAAACTCCTGCTAAATGTAGTGTGTGTAAACTGGGTGCTTCTGGCTAAGAAATTTTACTCCTACTGACAGCCCCATAGCCTGAATCTCTAATGGGAGATGCACCTATGAAAGCAGACATTTAATCTTAGAAGAATAAAACATTCAGTATAGTCATATCAAGGCTATTGGATCTTTAAATAAACCTAAGGTGATCAGCAGCTTCTATTCATTATTCTGTTAATCAGTTCCAAGATATTTCTTTTACATGTGTCAACTTGTTTTTAATGAATTTAATTCATCAATTCTTTCTCAAGAGCATCTAGATGTAATTGCTGCCTGTACTGAGCACTATGTTTTGATATGTCTTCTTTAAGAAAATCAATAATATATTTTAATCTTGCAGAGATAGTAGCAAAATTATAGCTGTTGTCTTTTCAGTACATTAACGTGACTTCTAATGAGAAGAAAACACTAAGCATTCATAAGATATTTTCAAAATTTTCTCTGTTCTCACCACATTCAAATGTAATACAATTTTTCTGCTTGTGGAAGCGGGGGTAACTGGAATAGCAGAAGCCAGAGTGAAGGAGCTGAAGGCAGCAGTAGTCCTTTTTGGTAGAAAATATTCCACTTTTATTTCCAACTTGATTCATAGTGGGAGCCATTGAAGGAACGTAATTTTGCAGTTTCATCATGTGTTAAGATGTGGAATTTGAAACATTCCAATTGCAATCTGCAGTAGTGCTCATTACCGACACCGACCGAGGAAAGCTTTACCTCTTATGTAAATATAAATAGTTTCAGTTTGTCTTCGAACTCTACAAACAACTAGGTTTACAAAACAATAACAGGTTCTTAAAATATTTGCAAATTCCGTCCAGGGGATGATTCAGAATAGAACACAAGGTCACATTAACCAGTCAGTCCAGTGACGTGCTTTGCTGTACCGGGCACAGATACTATCATTCATAGCTAAATTACGTATTTTGGTTTTTAGCCTTTTTTTAGATCTCTGACACATGTAATTGACTGCAGCTGATGAATTTTGTTCTAACAGTTTATCCTTTAGCATTAACACTGCATTTCTTAATCATATGCAAAGTGAGGTGGAGTCCTGATACCACTCTTGCGAGTCAGTGGGAGTTTTAGCAGTTCGCTCGATAGGATTTGAGCCTTAGTTTTCTATTTGCCACTTCACAACACACAAAAGCAACAACTGAAGTTTCAGATGCAGTAAAAACTCTAACACCCCCCAATGGAAGCAGTAATATAACTATGTTTTAGTGATGACCTCCAAAAAAATAATTACAAATCTATTCTGTAAATGATGAGCACTCACTATACTTTATTTCTTCATTGTAAGAATAAAGAACGAAAAAGATAGTTAGAACTTCCTGATGTTCTTTTACCTTGAACAGCCTAGTCTGACACGTAGTTCCGAAGTGAATTTGCAGAAAGAGTACGTTAGCAGACTGTTATAAACCCATTGTAAGTAGGAAATAGTAAGAGCTGACAAGATGTATCTAGCAACAAACGGAGTAATTTTACCCTTTATTCTCAGTAAACAACAACTCTTTTCTTGACTAATAAGCTACAAAAATACACCAAACATATCCTTAATCTTGAGTTCTTAATATGCATTAATAAGGTCTGTAAGAAGGTTTTGCCAAATTTCAGACTTCACTGACATTCTTTTCTATATAATATATTTTTCTAATATGCCATGATTTAACAGGACAACTTGTCAAACAAAAGAAATGTCTTTGCATGCCGGTTAAAGTAGTGTCTTTGAAAGAGCTCCGCAGAATAAAGAGACTTTTATAATGTTACAATATGAGATAAATAAACCCTCTCAGTTATGCTGGACTTAACACTAGTTTTATTGACTTCGGTGCTACTAACAATCTATGGCTCACTGTCACAAAGGGGAAAAATAAATACATGCTAAAGACAAAGAGATTCTTTTCTAAAGCTGTATTTCCTTACAGGTGATTATGGTATTGACTAGACTGATGGAGCCATTCACTTCTTGGTAGGAACTGAAACAGAAGATATGTCTACATAAATGAGCATGTGATTAGACCTGATAAATTCTTTCTGCTGGCTTGGAAGTTAGTTTGGTGGTATCCGCCAATTTCCAATGAACAATGTCTACACTGTAGAAATTCTAGGTCCTGATAGCTAGGTCCTGTGTTTAGCACTCTCAGCCAAAGACAACTGATCAGGGAAGAGCCATAGGAATAAAATAGTCTCTTACCTCCAGAGTAAAGTCAGGCAATCACATTTTTGTTCGTTTTCTGACAGACCAGAAAGGAAAAAAATATTTTTTTGAGCCAAACAATAACACTATTATTTCTGCTAATAGAAATAAACAACCCAAAACATCTTAACCAATTAAATAATAAAATCTCCACTGTTCAATTGTTAACCTTTTCTACATTCTAAATTACTCAATTTTTTAACCGAAGGATAAGCATTTTGACTGCAATTATTTACTGAATTTAACTTATAGATCTAAAGTTATTAATCTCCATAATTGATCTATTTAGGGACCAGTTTCCTGAAATGTGTTGAAAAATTACTGCCTTGGATTTTACCTTAGAGATGTTTAATTTTCACAAGTTTTTTTTCCTGCATGAGCCGGATGAGTTGAAAAGGCCAGTGAAGTTGCCAGCCTTGTTCTGTGTTATTTGAATAAAGAACACTTGACTCCTGAGTCTTTCAACCAATCACACAAAGCAGCATACAAAATCCAAACGAAACTTGTATTTCTAACAGTCATGACAATACCCTGGGACAATGAGAGACACTAGAAAAGCATCCATGAGCAACAGAGAGATTAAAACATATTGCCAATGATTTAACTGATGGCAAAAGAAGCAAATAGATAATTGTACCACAGGATGTACACACTTTAAATCCCAACGTCCAAAGAAGAAAACAAAAAGGAAATCACTCTTCCCCCTTTATTCTAAATATTGTAATTGTATATATTTCTTTCCTCTACCTACCCAGTGAAAAACCTTTCAGGTTTTTCAGGGCCATTGTAGGAGCTTCCCACTTGTGACTATTGTCCCCATAGACTGGTTTGTCAGCAAAGTGTCACTGCTGCAAGACAAAAGCCAGCAAAATCTGCTGTATTCGTACAAACCCACCTTTGGGGGAAAAAAAAAAAAAAAAAAGAACACGGCTACCTGCAATGGCAGGTGGGAAGGCTAATCCTGCTTTCCCCCAGTGTGGAAATGCAAACTCTTCACAGAGGCTTCTCTTCACAGGCAGCAGATCTTAATCCACAAGAGAGAGGGAAAGATCGAGAGGAGAAAGTTTGTAGAAGTAATTGATTTATCTTGGTAGTAGCTTTCTCAGAATGTTTTGACTGGAGTTCTCAGAAACTTCTATTTTTAGTTACACATTCTGCAGTCATTTTCTTTGTATAATAAACAAAAATCAAGAAATTGCAAAGATACCACAGGAAAATAAGGACGCAAAGCCACAGAACAGTTTCTCTGCCTGGGGGAAACAGAAGTATTCTGAAGTTCAAAATGCGTTATAATGTTAATCATTTGACTATCAAATACCAGTAGTCCCAATGCAGAAAAATACAGGGGATTTGTTTTTTAAAAGTAATTGCTATATTGCTCCAAGTATTTTCAGGACGTTTATGTCGTACCTTCTTGTCTGTGGAGGACGGTCTTACCCCAAATGCTTCCTCCACACCAGGAAGCACCAAAAGGATATAGAGGCCCGTTATATAGATATATAGGATATAGAACTGCCCATTAGCCAAAATATGGGAAAGATTAAAAACTTTCTTATTCCACCTGTGGTTCAGTTTAAGAGGTGCATACTGAAGTAAAAACATAGCATATAATATATATGAGTTTCTGGTAGCATGCTATTTGTACAGCAGCCCTGAAGCACAGCTATAACTCAACCAGATTCCCAAGTGCTCACTTCTAAAAGTGCTCAGTTGAAACAATACAATAATTGTAAGCTGAAAGCCCCACTTTTGTTTCCATCTTCCCTCAACTGCTAATTTTATGGAGTAGTTCAGACTACGCAAATAAGACAATTATATGACTGTTGTTACGTTACTTTTAAATCACTTTAAATTTTAAAAAGAAATCTCTGTAGAACACTAGAAAGACATAAATAAATTTTAACCCTGTTTTTCCCCAAGCTAGTTTATTCCCTAATAATTATTTTCCCTCCTTTTAAAAATGGATTTTCATATCACTTACAGCTTTCAGCAGTTAGGAGACCCAGATAAAAGGGTTAATTCTTCTTAAATAAAACTGATAGGATTGTCTGTTTTTGAGAAGACATTACTGTGATTTCCGTATTATCTGAAGATACAAGTAGCTGCATTTCTGCAGAGTAACGATCAGTGAAGTCAGTTTAACACTGTCTGTAGTTTGTAATCGATAATAATATTATAGGAGACATTACAAATACTTACATATGTACAGCAATGTGTAAAATGCCATGTGCTTTTATTGCCCAGTATGTTGCTACTAAAAGCAGTTTGATCCATGTGTGTTCAAAATCAATTTACGTTTTGGATTTGAAGTTCTGCCTGATTAGTTTTTACAAATGGTTTGAAAGTTTATAACGTGCTCTGGGTAAATTTTAAAGGGTGATGCTAAACATACCAATGAAACCATCTTGGATAAGGGCATTTTCTGTCTATTTTTTCCCTACTAAACTAGGGGATATACAATACTCCATTTTAAGAAATACTGCTATGTCGATTTCATTTAATACCAAAAGAAAAATAAGCATTTTTTGATTAAGCCATAATTGAGACAAACAAATAAAAGAGTTGAAAGACATGAGCCCACACAGGGACCAAGAATTCATTTTGTGTTTCATCTTGTACCTGGAACAGGCACTGCTGCCTCTTGCCTCTTCTGCTTCAAGAGACCAGAGCATAGTGTTCTGAGTGGCTGCTTCAGGGATTTATATTCCTCCAGGGTAATAGTGCTGATTATTTAATCACCTTGTATGTGCCACTTAGGCAGGGAGAAATGTAGTCATGTGCATCAGGAGTCATGAAGATCGATTGCACCGTCTGTTTCCTTCTCTCAGCGACAACCTACTATGACCCTCCAGCGGCTGGAGCCAGTTTTTAGAGCAGGTACGACATGTAATCAAATCAGCAGCCAAAACAGCAAAAAAAGCCACTTTTTGATGTAGAGGAAGTAGTTGGAGTACATGGAGCATCCATGAGGTGTTGTACATAAACAAGGCATATGAATTGCATTTCTGAAAGAATGGGTGGCATCAAATTGATGATTGCGGAGCACACCGGCTCCCAGTTCCAGGTTTGTGCCTTGCCTGAAACAACGTGTTGCCAAATATAAACAGAATCTCCTTACCTTCGAATGATGTGCTAGTCTAAAGCTGGGGCTCCAGGTGGAACAAACCCACCAAATGTCACATTTGGTTCACCTCAGCGAAGTCCAAGTATTAGTACTCAAAAATAGCTTATCTTTGAAAGTGTTTGTCATCACTGCTAGAACAGCCAGGGTACACGAACTGCACCCTCCTCCTTATTCTAGGAGGAATTAGAACATACTAATAATGAGGGAGAAAAAAAATAATCAATGCTACTCTTAGATTGTGTAACCTGTGTGCACTTTGCAGTGCAGATGTTTTTGCAGTGTCTGGGCTATGCTGTTCTGTACTGTCCAGACACTGGGTATCTAGGTAAAATTTTGAACAACCTCCATAAACATTCATTAAAAATGCTGTATTAATCTCATTTCCACTTGCAGACAACAAGATTTAGGCCTTTTTAAAAAACGGCTGGCTTGTTGTGGTTTTTTTTTAAATCTGCCTATTTTCTTCCCTTGAAGTATATTCCATTCCTGCGAGTGAGGAGATGAGAAGTAATTTAGAGTTTGATTGGGACTTGCTAAAAGGCATCCTTAGCAGGATAATGTTTCAAAGTCATCATCTCTACCCCCAGATTTCCTACACAATTTGCATGTGTAAAATTGTTTGCAAGGTAAGCGTTGCTCTTCTTGCTCCCCATTAAGGACAAATGCTGCTCAAGATCAAAGCACTAATCAAAAGGTTTTCTACTTATGAGATGTGTTGGAGCACACAGCAGTGCTCAGGGTATTTTACTGGACCTCAAATTTTCAGCAAATGCTAACAGAAATACCCACCATCCTGTTTTCTTTTCAGTACCTCTTTTGCAAGAAGCTTCCCTTTCATTTTACAAGATGCCATTCTGAAATAGGAGCAGAACTCAGAAAACTGACTGCTGCTCTCATGCTCTTACACATGAGCAAATTGCTGTCTTTTACATCTGGTACATTGTACTACATCTTCAAGTGATGTGATTCATGTCACTTTCCAAAGGATGGTAAGATGATCTTTGTTTCTAGTGGCACCATCAAAGCAAGAACAGGCTGTTATTAATTTAATAAAGGCTGAGCAGATGCTACAATCTTATCATAAGTGGAATTAACAGAAACTGGAACATAGGCAAGAAGTACAATAACAGTCCTAGTGAGCACTTTGTCCTCTCTACCAGCCATCCAGAACCAGAATTGGGATTGCCAGCTGAGCCTCCAGCCTTCTACATCATTTTGCTAATGCAAAACCATCAGTAAACATGTTGCCACGCTTTCCTTTTAAGCTACATCTGCTGCATGATGTAAGAGGATGCTTCAATGATCAGCATCACTGAATTTTAATCTTTAGGATAACTTATCTCTAATCTCATACCATTATAAACATTTTTATTGTCACAGACAAAAAGACTTAATGAGTCCTCTATTGGATGAAATGCAGGAAGCTGCTGCAGACAGAAACCCTTCTTTTCATACTTTCTGAGTGAACAATCAGTGCTGTTCTTCTGAACGGGACTTTTAACTTTGCTTTGCAGGTAGCTATTGATGCTTTGAAGGACAGCTTTTCCAAGATTTGCATGAAGGCTGCGGAGCTGAATTGTGAACTAGTACTAGTGGTTTGCCTACAGGCAGCGTGCTGGAATATAGCCTTTAGTTTCGCATTTGCTGAAATATTTGAAATACCAAAAATACCAAAGTTCACTTCAGCTCTTCAGCCAGATAAAATCTTAGAAAATGAATCATACTACTTCCTAGGCACTCCTCTCCTAACATGAAGTTTGTTGCAAAGGAAATGTGGATAGAATGCGGAGTAGGCAGTATAAACAGCCTTGCACCATCTCAAATTCTAGCAATTTTTTTCCCATCCTGGCACTATGGCAATCCTCCTTCACTATCGGAGTTGAGTGTGTAGTCAGTGGTGTTATCACCATCTAGTCATCAGGAGTGAACAGCGCATTAGGAATAGAACTTTCAGCCTCAAAACAGCACCGAAATCAGGGTTTTCTCTGCTTAACTATTTCTGAAGGACTCGATGCACACTTTGACATAATGCTTTTGAAGTCAGTGAAACTAACTCAGTGAAAAATCCCTTTGTTGAGTTCAGCTGTGCAATGCTGGAAAGTTCAGAAGAAAATTGAATATGCAGATATTTTTACTAGCCAAAGAAGAGAATGTTCTCATAAAATGGAGAAAATCAAACTATTTTCTAATTTATGTATGGGGGCTTCAATATTTTTACAACTAATAGAAGTTTTGTAGATCGAGGGGGAGCCACAGAAATTTTTAAACACATGTGCAGTAATGATAAGTTAAATTCAGCTGTAGAAAACAGCTGTCTCCTTTTCCTGTAATCCATAAGATTAAAGAACTGAAATCGTAGGAGCCTTTAGTATTGATTCATTAAAATAAAATAGAATTTTAATTAAAAAACCCTCTCTTGAGATTGACAGCCTTACTCACATATATTGGGAACTCTTCTGATTTTCACTGTTCCATAAGACTATGATCTCTTTTTTTTTTCTTTTCAAAAATTATGTAGGCATAATTTTAATAAATCTTTTTAATCTTTTGTTGAACATCGCATATTAATGTGTTACAAATTTGCATTTTATGGAAACTGGCTGATTGTGCAATTAACAATCAGCATGAAGAAAAGATCTTTTTACATGATGGACTACTGATGACTGATGTGCATCCACCTGAAGATGATACTGTTCTCTGTCTAAAATCATAGGTGCAGGCTGTAAACAAGTTATGCAATCTAGCTTTTTAAAGAGATGTACAGGAACCCAAAACACAAAGCAAAACCCTCATGTCAATTTAGCAATCATCACCACCATTTATTATCTAGTGCAAATATTAGCTGAACCCTCCTGCGTTGCTGCAGAGATGGAATCTCAGTTCTTCAGGGTGAATTTCACATATCGTTAGGAGATAGCCTGATTGAGTCAATGAACCCAGGTAAAAATGTAAATTTGCTATCAATAGTAGCTTTGCAAACTGGCTCTGGTTTTAAATGAGTCAGGGCATGATTAAACAAACAGTAAAATCACCAGGACTCATACAGCTTCTGGGAGCAGACGATATGAACCAGCAAAGGAGAGAGTTTCTTATTTAAGCCCAAGCAGTAGCCAGAGCAGCTCATCTGATTGCCCATAGTATTATGGTCTCTGCTATGGATGCAGCCGGACTTACCCCATTGACAAATCATCTCAAAAATATATACTATTCTATCTTGCTGCAATAGTCAGTGCTAATTTTAATCTTATCTGAATTTAAGGTCATACAATGAAAAGAATAGTATAAGGTAATTAACTGGCCAAAGGAGATTCCTGCTTTTGCATCATAATCTTACTAAATCTGTCTAAAAATATTATTGTCCCATTATCAAATAGAACATTCTTTAAAAAGTAACATGAATGCTAACATGCTTAACACGTCAAATGAACTTGCCTTTCTTAACAGGTCTCCTGTATATAAATGCTGGCCTTAAATGAACTCATCACAATTTACAATAACTTCTCGCTTTAAATCAAAACTTGACCCTTAAATAATTTGAAAACTGTATTACTGCAAAGATACCCAACATTTTTCTAGGTATATAGAAAATTACATCTTAGACAGAAAAGGTGACTGGTTGTTTTGATTTGGGAGTATTAAGTAACAGTTAGGCAAAAGACAAAGTTCTTAGTTGTACCTTACATATCATTATCCATCTGTTAAGCACACACACACACACACACAGAATTTCAGGGGACAGTTTTATGTATCTTAGCTTTTTGAAAAGTTATTTTTCATTTTACAAGCTCTCTTACGACGTTTTGGATAGACAGTTAAAGCCTAAATGCTAATATGAACAAGCTTGCATTGCCCTGGGGCTTCGGAGAACTCGTAGGTGCACGCTGGGGCACAGACTCCGAGGTGGCAAGAGTTCCTAGCAATGACAAATATCAAACCCCTTTACCTAATCACCCGCTATTGCTCACTAGTGCTTTATACTTCCATATGCTGCCCGCCCTCAACATATTTTGTGTTGGATTTTTTTTGGGGGGAAGGGAGAATTTAATAAAAAAAACCCACAAAAGTAAAGGAGCTCCAAATGCAAAAAATAGATCCACATGTCATTAAGAGTCCAACTAAATAAAAAAGTCTGGAAAATTCAGAGTTGCTACTGCATCTATCCTTACAATCCCCTGTTGTGGCAAAGCTCTGAAGAAGCCTCCAAACAGCATGTGATTTTATAGACCATATGATCTGCAATATTTACCATGCATAATGGAAGCAGATAAGGCAAAGCAAACAGCTTGAATTTTGTATTTCCCTGCTTTTTATTTAGTCTAGGTTGTTAACACCATGTGAATATATATTTGGGAGTTTCTGTGTTCGTGTGTGCATGCATATGTGCATGTGTGTATATATAGGTATAAACAAACATATAGAGTAATTTCACTGTATTTCTTACACATCATAAAAGAATACCTTCTAAGCTATTAACTTTTTATTTCTAGAGTTTCTTAGGAAAAGAAAAAGAAATACTCATTTTAGTTGGAAGAGAAAAAAAACAAATTATGCTTGTTTTCAGCGTCTGTTTTCTCTTGCTGTCCCTCGTGTGTGCTGCTGGTTTGTGGAGGTCTTGAGTTTCAATAACAACAAATGTCAACACCTATAACCAGAATATTTAACCCTTGTTTTATAACTAAAATGCATGGCTATAAGGTGTTAAGAAAATGAGAGTAAATGGGAAATCCATTTGCTAACCACCCTTTTTTTATTGATCAGTACATACATAAAGCAGATACACATCGAAATTTTAAAGTAGAAGAAAACCTCCATGTTACATTGAAAATGTAAAGGCACACATTTGAAAGGGATTCCTCTACAAATACAAAAATGCATGTAAGTCCTAGGTCATACTGCCAACACCTGGCTTGCTTGACTGGACCTATATTTGAATCCTCTGAGGGGAGCAGGGATATAAAGTAAATACAAAGGTAATTCAATACATCAAGACTTACCTGCTCTTCCTGTGTTGAGACTAATAGGGTCATATCACTTTCTTTTTTTATTATGATCTCTGAAAGCTTGTCCCCCCAGATTTTCCACCTGCATTCATTGCTTTCCAAGATCTATTATCTATACCACTCAGTCTACTGCTTGAAATCTGCTCCACATATGTGAAGCCACATATTCCATTTTGGGTTGCTTTTCATCATTACCTTCAGATCAGACTGAATTCTATGGGAAAGAAACCCTTTTTCTTTACTTATGAAATATTCCAATCTCTATGGTTATATTAATAATTAGTATTTGCAGAATTGTTTGTATTAATAATACCTGACAGCATGTATTGTTTGGGAACTATTCAAATCAAGGCTGTACGATTGATTACCTAAAGACATTATTTATCATGCCTTACTGGATACTGACATTTTTTTTATTTATTTTTTTAATATGGGAGAAATATGTAGAGGGAATTCAGAAGAATGGTGAAGAAGAATAATGTACCTACAGGATATACTATTGAGCTACAGATTATTTGTACTAAATTTTATTAAACTTTTGCAGTTCATAATGAGTTGCATGAAAATCTCATTGCCATCCTAATATGCTTGGGCTTTTTCTGGTGAGATCTTTTATTTCTTTATTTCATTCTGATTATTTTATTTTGGGGTCCTTTTTTGCTTTTTCTCACATTTAAGAAGAGTTAGTTGTGAGTTTATTATAACATATGTAAATTTGCTTATTTTTAGAAAATGATCTTTAAGACCACACTTTCCCTGTCAGAGTCTGTAGTGCTAATAGCTGTGATAATAAAATTATTATCTACAGTGAAGAAATTGGTTTCCATACATAGAAATTTAATGAGATGGAAATTTTCAGGAACTGAACTGATTCTCAGCAGTGGTTTGGTAGACTCTCATAACATCTGCCCATGTGCAGACTGGAACTACTCAATGCCAATAGAGATGTCATTTAATTAGCTCTGCTTTTGTGTTTCACTTTTTTTTTTAAGTTTTCATAAATTTACTTGGTTAGCTAAATGCTAATGAATATTTACTGACCAGAAGAGCTTCTTTCCTCAAGTAAATTAGGTTTCAAGAATGATACGGGGTTAGAATTCTTTATTTATGATATTTTATCTCCCTAAAGGAAAGAAGAAGTGAGTACATGCATCCATTACAACCCAGTTGTAAACAGGATCAGTTCACTAAACAGTTGAAGATCCTTCTACTGTTAACCTAAGGAATTTATTTATCGTTTCCATAGGCTTTGGTATTATCACCCACTATAAGGCATACAGCAGTGTGGAAACAAACCTCACACTGCACTTACTCATGCCCTTCCCTGCCCAGATGCGACCGCAGCCCATTTCAACAACTACAGATACTGCAGCAGAGGATTCAGGTGCATTTTGGTATGTAAATTGCTACACCCCTCACTATTTTTTTTCCACTTTGCTTTTTCCTCTCGTTCCAAAGGAGCATACTTTACCATGAAAAATACAAGAACTAAACAGCTTTGTTATGCAAATATTAAAAATAAAAATGTTCATCCTCTGTGTGTTCCAATACACACAACATTCACACAAAAATGCAAAGGCTGTAGAACAGGCATTAAGTAGCCTTTTGAGACATTCTTTTATCACTAGATCTGTATAACAAAACAGGGTTTATCAGAAAAGCACAGATACCAAGAGAGTATATAGCCTTTTACTTATGTTTTTGTCCTTGCTGGACAAATAATTCATGACCTGTATATAATTGGCTTTTAATTTCATCTTCGTGTATCACGGAGAGAAGCAAAGCTGTCCCCTGCCTTGCTTCTGTGAGCTACCTTAATCAAGCTTACATATATTAAGCATGCTCTTGTTTTACACCTAACTCTTATTTCCCATCTGTTCTCCAGACTACATCTCCTGACATTCACGATTAAGGAACTTGCCATTCAAAGCAAAAGTAAGTGACTTTATCATTTGACTGTAGATCCTAAGGAGTAAAGCCTCTAAAAGATTAAATATTTAATCCTTTGATCTACTGTGTTGGCAACTGCCCTATCTATTTTATAAGCAGGTTGACAAAAGCATTATGGGCCTGGGACTTCTGTAACGGAGCAGTGTTAAACCTTGCACTCTTCTGTGCTAAAAAGCAGAATAACATTTTTCTAACAAAACAATATTACTGTGAACTTCCTATAATGGCACTTGGAGCAAAACTGAACATAGATGTTATTTTGAACAATTTCCTGTGATGACTACCAAGGCATATAAAACAAAGGAGCTGAATATATTCAGAATCAAATGATAAACAAGTTCTTAAGAAGTCAGCAAGTTCATTACAAAGCAGCAGCTAAATGCATTTTAAAGAGCAGGTTGAGCTCTCTCAGAGAGTGGGGAAAGTTAAGTATAGTCACAGAAGATGGGAGAAGGTCAAACATGGTATCAAGCAAAATGGCAGAATAGAAGTATCAGGGAACTGCAATCGAACTGAGAGACCTAATTTGAGAAAAGATACCAGAACAATCTACTAAACAGTTTACACACACCTTGACAATATTTTATGGAGAAATTATTTATCATCTACTCACTATTATGGGTTTATCCTTAGGTAAGCTTTTATCCTTATTCTTAGATTAACACATTATCACCAAATGGGGTCCACTTAAGAAAGTTTAAGTACAAGCAGACGATGGGCAAAGTTTAAGCTATAACCACCATGAAAATGTTGAAAGAACTCCAGGCTTTTTGATAAAGAACACAAAAGCATAGCAATAATCTTCCAGTATTTCAAATGCCACCAGTAAGAGGTCTGTGACCAACTGTACCATAACTCTACCTTATTAAGACTAGATATAATCAGCTTTATTTGCACCAGGGTTAGGTTTTAGGGAAACCTTGCTAGTTTTGAGGACTCGTAAACCTTGGAATAAGTTACGTAGAAACAAAACCAAACCCTGTAACATTTCAGTTAATATTTTTGCAAAACACTGTAGTTACATGTGTCAGAAATTATTCGGATATAATTGATCCTCCTCCCCTCTGGCCCTGATAGACTAGATAACTTTTTCAGGACCATTCTAACTTAACACTTGTGTGAACCCTCCTGTTATATGAAATAACTGCCGGTGTGACAAGCATTTCATACGGGGACAAACCCAATACTCCAAAACAGTTGTAAATTTCAGAGAATTCCAAAGGTGAACCCCCACCTCTCAAGCAGATTAAGGAACCTCTGGAAGGGATTATCACTTTTCATTTTAACGTTGAAATAAAACAATACACACTGGCACAGCTGCAGTAAACAAGTAATCATTTGCCTTCCGGAGTTATTTGCAGTAAATCTTCATTCTTCGTTAAAAAGAATCAATACCAAAATGTGACTGAAATCTAAATTAGTATCTCCAATTTGCAAACTAAACAAACAAACCCATCAAAATCCAGTAAGGAACAGATTTTCTTGACTTTAGAAACTGGCATACAATTGTTCAAAAATAAAGAACTATTTAGAAGTGATGATCGAGTCAGAAACATTACAAAGGCTAATGGTACAATCTCTCTTTTTTCTCTTTTTTTTTTTTTTAAACTCACTGCAGTAACGAGATCGGAATCAATCTGAAATTACCTTTTTGAAATCCTGTGAACTCCATCTCAGGTGATTTGGCAAGCCACACACACATGGTGTCATTTAGAATACAAGTAGCTTGTGATTTGATCTCTTCTGATGCTGAGGAAGTGGAAATGTTGTATAAACCAGCAGTTACTCACACAGTTTAGACTGCAGTAGATTGGAGTCCTTTATTAGTCCAAGTTATTTCTTTCTGAAATGGAAGCACAGAAAAGGTATCAAGTTACATTTTAGTCTTGTCCTTTTCAAAACAGATCTGAAACAGAGCCATTAATGTTCTGAAGTATGAAATCAATATAAAACCATGCACAACATTGATAGATGAAACTAGAACTACAGATAAGATCTAAAGAGCACTGGATTTTCCCAAGAATAGATATTTTGAAAAAGATTTCTGACCTACTTCACTGGAATGTCATTAGAAGGCTTGCAAGATTTTAGTACCATCTCTTGAGATGAAAATTCAAATTAATTCATCCTTTTTATAATTAAGCAGCAATATAACATGTACATGCAGTAAACTGACCAAAATTACACCTGCCATCACAGGATATAAAGAGGTAAATGACCTTACTGAAATAGTTCTCAGAGAATAAATTCTCACAACATGAGTTTAAGATCTGCTGTTGTGCTATTAATGAGGCTAAAATTATAAGCCTATATATTCTTCAAATTATTTTTCCAATTAAAAGGATAGGAAGAGAGCTACATTTTGCAAACAGACATAATTCCAGCATATAACAGTTGAGTTCTAAAATATATGAATGATATTAGCTCCCAGTTTTTTTTTGGTAAGGGAACACCCACTTAAGTCTCTCAGGTGGTATGAGGTCTGTAGCTCAGCATGGAGATGACAATGTTATTACCATAAAAATGCATTACCTAAAAAATGCACTTTTACTTTTTACAGCCAAAGGTAAGGAACAAATATATGAGGGTGATACTTTGAAAATTTAAATTTACAGGTAGTCTCTACGAGTCCCCAAAATTTTTCTTCTGCTAACCAGTATTTTTAAGTTTTTACCTGAAACTTTCTTTGAGGAAGAAACACAGTGTAAAAGTATCATTGCTGTTTTTCATGGTGTTCTCACAAATATGTTAAACAAGTTCTTCAAAACAGGCAATTCTAATTTAGATAGGACAGAGGACTAGAATGGGTAACTGGCTCTCAGTACTCAAAGTACACTAGGAAAAATCCAGTGTCTAACTCCATTAAAATTCATAAAGAGTCATTCAGAATCTGGTGACTTATGGTGTTGGACCCTAATCAAAAAAAAAAAAAAAAAAAAAAAAAAAAAAAAAAAAAGATAGAAATAGCAGGTCCTTCCCTAAAAAGTGGAGTTTTTTTCTGACAGTATATTCAACACTACTAAGAGTACAGCTTTAGAATCCAAATAGCTGCCTTCTTTCAGCACTTCCACTCCATGTATGTATATTGTGTTGCATTGTATACCATAGCTCTTCATCTTTCCATTGTCTGCAACATACAGAGATACCAGCCAGACTTCCCCAGCCCATCCTAACTCCCTAGTTGATTTGTCTGAGAGCACACTACAGGATCCAACATCTTATGGAAAGGAGGGAACACCAACTCACTGAATCCTAAAATAACAAGCTGGTTTTCACCTGTCCGTTTCCTGCCAGTGACATTTTTTGAGATGCCTTAAGAACTTGTTCTATTCCTCATTTAAAAAAAAAAAAAAAGTTATTTTCTGGAAGTCCTTTGAAAAATAAAATTGAGAAGTCAGTAATGGAAAAACATATTGAAATAGAAAATAGCTTTTAGTCAGAGAGGAAATCAATTGTGAACCAGTCCCAAGAACTAAGGCCTGCTTGGTTTACTGTACAACATGGTTAAAAAGCTGCCACTTATCAATTTATGCTTCCAATCTTCCTTCTGTCTGCTCTATATTACAGGGATTACAGAAGTGGATGATAGAAGTAGGCCGAAAATTTATTTGGATTTGCACCTTTTTTTGTGTCTCCACCACCTAGGCTAGGCACAATCTGCAGTCATTTGGTTGAAACCTTTTATCTTCTCTTATATCTATCACTGTCAAATACATGGAACACCAATTTTGTATTCAGACCATGGTACCTTCCAAGCACAGGGTACAAGATTCTCAAAAATTCTTCCACAGAGTATAATAGAAGGAAAAACCCATAATAATACAGAGAAGAAGAGTATTACACACACTCTTTTAGCTGATGTGCACTAGTGAAAAGTGAATGAGTCAAATACAAATAGAGCTGAAATATTAGATATACCTCATGAAGAAAAGAGCAATTTTCCATCAGAATTTGCTAAGTGGTATAGGTGATTTTTTACATGGAAACATATCACTGTTAGGACATGTTGATTTTCCACTTTTAAAGAACAGTTTGTTTCTGAACATTTCATCTAACATGTAATACTAAATTATAATGTAAAAATATAAAATGTAAAAACTGATGAAAGAACAGAAAATTACAAGAATTACTTCATCTTAGAGGTTCTCCAAGTGAACCCCTCCACTGATGATGATGGTCTGACATCGAAGAATGTCTCTCTTCCTATTAACATTTGAATCTAGCAGGATGCGCAGAACAAGATTCAATGCATCTTTAACAAACACATGAAGTTTGCATTTACCAATTACATATACCAATAGCATACACCGTCTCAGAACACATCTTACAACACAGTCTCGCAGTGAACTGCAGTGGGTCACAAGTAATACTGACCTTGTCCAGCTAAGGCTGGATTTCAGATTTTGAAGGGTGATTTCTGTTTTGAGGACCATTTTCTTATATAACAATATCATCATTATAACTGTCTATATCCCTGCCAGAACTTCAAAATACACTTACTCTAACTTCAAAAAGTTTTGAATGTCTCACCTTCCACTACAGTGGGAGCTGACAGGAATTTAATCAATTCAGGATATATCTGTACTGCAATACAATAGAAGTGGGTCTGAAAGGTGTTGAAATGGCCACATAATATATGCTGGAGATAACTTATTTCAACTAGTTTTGATGTGGTTTTGAGGACTGAATGCTCATTAGCAATTGCTGCACATTAGGGGCACTCCTGGTACGTACACTCCAGTGTCACTCTAAAATGGGTGTTTCTCTGCAGGAATGAGCAGTGTGCTTATCCCCTCCAGTGCTAAAAGAAAAAAAAGCAATGAAAAATCCAAAGAGAAAAGATGGCATAGACTATATTTTTGGACTGAAAATACGTACATTGCTGCAACCCACTCAGATCAACGATCAGTTGGAATTGTATCAGAGATGAGTGCAACGTATCACCTTTGTTTCCAAAATCGGGTAATCTTATTAAATGGAATATATTTTGGCTGCAAAACCAGAATTCCATCATAGGAACAAAATTGAAGTTTTCAGATTTTGTCAGAATGAAACCAAGACTGCTGCAGAATGAGGGAAGGAGAAGCTCATCACAAGCAGCCAGAAGGCTCGGGAGTGAGATTGCATTCATCTGCAATGGCTGGACTTAAATCCCTACTCTGCTTTATTTGAAGTGAGGAGTAAAACTTGTCTCTTCCTCCAGACTTTTCCTTCACTAATAGAGTTAGTCTCTCTCACTCAGTAGAAAGCTGAAGTGGCTCTTTGGGGACGACTCGGTGACTGCCTAATGCCTGACCCTGCTCCTCTGATGTGGCCACAGCCTGGAGCACCAGCCTCTCTACTCAGGGGCCACAGGGACTCAATTCATTTCACAGTTTGATCACAAATGTAGCGCTGGCAAGAGCTCCTTAGAACAGATACATTTCCACAAAAAATAACTCCAGTTATTTTCCATTTCCCTCACGCTTTCCCCCCACCCCCTTAATTCTTGATCAGTTCAAACACATTTCTAAGCGGTTGTTTACCCTGCAGTTACAGCTCACGGGGGAGTACGGCGACAGATTTGGGTGTGTAAAAGCACAGAGACGTAGCCTGTTATCTCTAACTATCCTTAATCCAGCCACATTCATAGCAATGGCAGCAGGAAATCCTTAATGCCTTCAAATTCTCCTGTTCATACATTTAAGACGAAGGACATCACAGCCTTCAAAGCAATACTATGGCAAGCCTTGTCCCTGAGCAATGCTCCATTCAATATCATTCCAAAACTGGCCCAGTTTGTATTTACGCCCTTCGTGTTGATATCACTATTCTTGAAATCAAAGGTCATTTACAGTTCTCAGACATTCAAACTGTGGATGCATCTAAGGAACACAATGACAGCACAAAAAGAGTGGTGAAGATAGATAACAGAAGACTAGAGAATACAATGCTAAATAACATTCAAATCCATAGAAAAAATGGGTAAGAGGGCTTCACATATGCCTTTGTTTCACAAATAATCACCTAATGTACTTACTTATTTTGCGAGATCGATTTTACATGTATGGTTATGATGTTTTCTTCAATGAAAGGTTTTCAGTAAGTCATGCAAGAGTTCAGTATTTTAGGACTTTTATTAGGCTTTAATTTAACTGACTGCTTCTATGGACCCTCCTAATGGCTAAAGGAACAAGAAAGGACTCATCATAGCATATAACACGCTTAATTCTTTTCTTTCAAAATCATCATCTTTAATTTTGCAATAAGAGTAATCACAGATGTATTTTCTTCTTAAGGGCTCCATTGTTCTCCGTTGCCTGTAAACAGAGATAACCTTGGGGAAATCTGTGAATGTGCTCTCTGAATGTGCTTTGCAAGAGTGGCTGTGTTAAGTGGTTTCTTTGTCAGTCCTAGCACAAAACACTGTGGCCTGATATTCTTTGCCTGGCTCGCAGACCTTCTTCTTTGTGAATACAGATGACTGTATCGTGAAATTTAATTTAAATTAAATGACTATCTAAACTAAATGGTAATCCATAAAGAAACAAACATTCCATCTATAGCGGAGGATTTATCAAACAAACACTATTCAAACTCTGTATGAATTAATAAAATTCTGAGCTGATCCCTTTGATTTATTTCATTTTACTTGTGAAATCCATTTAACGTTATACAAGTTACATAAGGGAATACCTATGAAAAAGACATTTCACAATCAAAACTAAGCCAGAGTCTTTTTTAAAAGCTTCATGTGTGCAATTCTACAAAATACAGTAAGTTTACAGAGTATTACCGTCACATTTCCGTGTGATTTTAACAAATTGCTTAAAATCACAGAAAACAATTGAATGCTGAAAAACACATTAATTTGGACAAACATCTGTTTGGAACCTAAGTGTACAATTGTATCCTATCAGTGTGAAAATCCATCATTGCTTTAACAAAAAACTGAGTTTGATTGAGAACACTCATATTTTTGACTGAAAGCTTAGTAATTATTTCCAGGTGGCATATGGGAAAGAGAAATATTTTCCGTAAAAGTTGCAAAAAATGCAGAATACATTTGAGCATTTGCATGTTTCATTACAAAGCTGTCTCACAAATAGCAAAAGGGAATAGTATTGTTTTGTTACAAAGTTATTCTCAGAGTTTCAAGAATATTTTTTTTTTTTTTTTTTGGATATGCTCCAATATCAACTGAAGTCAGCTGAAGTCACGCAATATAGTAAGGTTTGTGGAAAAGTGATATAACAGTCTCTACAGCTTATCTGGAAAAATCAAAGACTAAACACAAGCAAGGATATTCCTGAGTTGAAAGGTATACTTTTTTGTGATTGTAAATATACTTCTTCTATAAACATTTTTATTTGTTTTAGAAAGGCAATATCATAATATTTATAACTAGGCTATAAAGTAAAGTAACTATGTTACTTTCAGTATTTGTTGTTATATATTTTCAAACCTGAAAAAATGTGAATTTTTCATTTATTCTCAAGACACAGCATCTTTTTTTTTTTGCTATCCTGTTTAGCATTTGATTGTTTTATTACTAAGAATTATGCATCTAATTAAATATGCTTTGTCTTAGCCTTTAATTTTCTTCCTCATAGGAAAAACAAAATAAATTCACCTTGCCCTTATCGTAGGCTGAATAGCAGGAAATTAAAATGGGAGTATTTCACTTGACAAATCTAATCCATCCATCTGCTCTAAACTTTTCTGTCAAAACCCCCAAATATACCTGATGCTTTCCTAATAACTAAGCATATAGTAAAATCTGTGATGTGGAAATGAGCGGGATATGACATTTTCCTGCAAGTCTAATGTGTATTAGGTTTTGACACTTGTCTGTCTTACTTGTCAGCTTGGAATTTGTCTGGATTTGTTCAAAGATATTGCCATATTCACAAACAGACAACACGTTTCTCTCTTTATCGTATCTGACACACAGTGTAAGGCAATAATATGAAGGAAAATGCTCCTGCTATTTTAGAATCTACTTAAAAATCACTTCCTGCTTTTCTGCCCAAAAGGGACGACAAGGTGAATTAATTTACTGGGTTTTAGAACCACCAAGTATCCTGTGATACTTGACTCAGGTATCTTATATAATATTTTATATAGAATTTTATAGTAGTCCAAGTATGCCATGTGTGTCAGAATCAAATGATCAAACGGATGCCTTAAGTCCAGCAACTTGTCTAACACCAGGACTTGTTTTTCACACAAATGATTATGAAGGGTGCCAAATGTCATTGCACTGAGCTTTCTTCTGATTAAGTAATTTATAAATAAAAGAGGATCCCAACTATCATTCTCCAGATTTCAAAAACAAGCAAACTGCCTGCTGGAGACAGAAGGACATATCATCCAAAACACCCGATGCACTCCTCAGATGCTGATGCATAAACCACTAGAGTGAACAACAGACTTGCCACACTGACAGCAGAAAAACGAAGCTTTAACTTCAAAGGATATGAATACTGAATTGATGGGTCTCACAGCCCTACTCGTGCCACCTTTCACTTCCAATGTATTTCTGTTATTCACATGGCTCTCTCCTATTGAATCTATAAAACACGGTACTAAAAAAATAAAAGATATTGGGTGAGATATGGAAATCACTTTCCAAGGGAACCGAGCTTCCATATGCCATTTACACCTTCCATTTCTGCATGGTGTCATAATTTAACTCCATGGATGCTGAGAGCGAGTCATGCTAGCATACAGTTTTTGGTATGTAGAAATCATAAAAGAATAGACTCCATAATTCTCTATTTAAAAAATAAAAGTATTTTTCTGAGGAGGTCACATTTAGTTTGGTATGTTCTTGCCTTTTAAATTAAAAAAAAAGTGTGATTAAAAAAAGGGCAAGTTCCAATCTTCACACAAGCAAAGCCTTGGCAGCTGAGTGAAATAATAATAATAAATCCACAAGAAAACAAAGAAAGAAAACACTGAAAGCATCTGCTCCAGGGGAAAGTAGAGGAAGGAAATTTTATCTTGAACAATGTATGTAGGACTTGCACCATTCAGTAAGATAACATGTAATTCCTGGATCCCTGGAGCTCCTTAGAAAGGCTTTTTTGAGAAACCTTTCTCTATTGCTTAAAATGTCACAATCTTTTCTAATATGTATTTTTATATATATATAATAAAAATGTTGCTCTTTTCCACTGTCCTTAAGCTCAAAAAGCAACAAAACTGTTTTTTTTTATGTTTGTAGAAATCATCAGCAACACCAAATTCAGTATAACTGTTTTTCTGGCAAAATAAAACTAATGTAAATGTGTTGGCAATGTAAAGCACTAAATAATTGAAACAACAGCAATCAGTGACACATCAGTAGAATTATTGTATGTAGCTTCAGCTTGTTTGATAGTGACAGTTCCTGGTTTGGTATTATTAAAATAACATTCACTATCCCTGCCTGGGTATATTTCACACTTCACACACGTTTACTGTAGAATCGGAGCATCACACAATCATTTATAATTTATCTTCACTGTGAGACACAAAAACGCTATTAGCCCCATTCCACATATACAGGACTGAGGTACAATAAGAGTAAGTCGCTTTCCAATTTCACATGCAAAATTGTTCCTGAGAAAAGATGTAGAAGTGGCAATTGCAAGCCTTAGGCTAGTTCCATACTCACTGGACAAATTTGCAGATGACAGCAAGTTGGGTGGAAGTGTTGATCTGCTGGAGGGTAGAGAGGCTTTGCAGAGGGATCTGGACAGGCTGGATGGATGGGCTGAGACCAACAGAATGAGGTTC
>JAOXNO010000063.1:16645442-16698824 GCA_028565335.1 Limnodromus scolopaceus
ATCCCTGGAGGTATTCAAGAGACGAGTTGACATGGTGCTCGGGGATATGGATTAGTGTTGGGTTGGTGTTGTTTTGGATGTGGTGTGGTATGTGTGGTGTGTTGTTGGTTTTTTGTTTGTTTTTTTTTCATTGGTTGGACTAGATGATCTTAAAAGGTCCCTTCCAACCTAGGTGATTCTGTGACTATCCTTTCTCACAGACCACTGCTATTGAGATTACGAAAATTTGCAATATTCTACAAAAATGACTGTTGGCTTTTCAGAGGTCTTATGTACGACTGACTTCATCTTCTGACAAGGTAATAAAGTGCACGGAGCCTGTATAGTCCTCTTCCTTACTCCTCTGGATGTTTTTAAATTTGAATTAGTTTAGTAATACAGTAATACTTTGAGGACCAAACCAAAATGTCTGAATGTGTCATCTGTTCACTGATGTTTTTGAGGTATTACCTGAAAATACTTCAGCATTTTAGCAAACTGATGTTGCAGTAATGAAAAGTTTTAATAACAGTGCCTGGTTTTCTCTTTATAACTTCAGTGCTTCTTCTTGGTTCTGCACTTTTAACTGAGCTCTCGATGTAAAACTGAAGACTCATATATAAAACAGTCTTAGTATGGATCTTAGGTCTCCAGTTGTTATTTAAACAGTGTATGGGGAAAAGAAAAGTACACATGCACATGAAAAGTTTTACATATGAAATATATTTACAAAAGAAGCTTTGAAGAAAACAGAAAATTTGTACGACATGCTTGTGGAACAGAAGTGTAAACGTTTAGGGACTTTAAAAGCTAATCACAAGGAACTTTGCATTTTTCTTATTGCCATGGAACAATAGAGACAAACCTTCAGGATGTAATCCTTTGCCTCTCTGATAACTTATTCAGAATGATAGGGTGATCTGTCTTTTCCTAAGTAATATTCATATCATAATCATATTCTGTTCTGCAAGATGATCTGTGAGCATTGCTTGTCAAATGGGCATATATTATTCAATAGCAGTGGTAGTAGAATGGGCATCCCACCTTTCTCTCATTCTCAATTAGTCTTTACCTGCAAAGCTTTGACAGAAACAGGCATTAACCTATGGAAAAATGAATGTGCTTAAATTCATCCCCAAATTTGTAGTGTTTGACAAATTCCCCCAAATAATTTATGTTCAAAATAGACTTACATTCATTTCTCCTGCATAATTTTCAGCTTGGTCACTGAACTCAAAGTCTGCCAGTTGCCCTGCTTCACTCTCTACTTGTGGATTTTAAGGACAAGAGGCATGTTAAGATCATCTGGTACAACCTGCTATAGAACACAGCTGAAAAAATTTTACCCATTTGCGCCTTGGTGAATATACTTTCCTTTACTAAAACATATCGAATAGCTAATGATACAATGCTCCAGATTACAAACAAATATTTTAGTAGGTATAGCTGAGAATACATGAAAAACCAACATAACGCTCTCTTACTGAAGTCTGTTATGGACAAGTAGAATGAGGGTATGTAATGCAGGGAGTATAAATAGTCTTTCTACTCATATATCAATATTTTATGCTATTCATGGGGAATCAGTAAGGTATTATTAATTGCTTCTAGCAACACAGGTAAAGGCTGATCTATTAACAACATTAAAACTTAAATATTAATTCCTAGAAGCCACAAAATGTACTAATGTCAGAGCTGAAAATGGAAACGTTACAGAAAAGAAAAAAGGTGTTTGCTTGTTTAGAAGCAAGTGCTGCATTGTGGTTTTAGGCACAGCCTTGAACAAAAGATGCTGTATAAACCGTACCAGCCCAGAAATAGCTTTGGGAGATCTTGTGCCTGAGGCAAGTTCTCAACTGAAAAGTTCTTCTGGCAGAGTTGTGTAATGAAGTGTGATTTGTGACCAAAGTAACCATGGTCTTCATGTAGGTAGTCATAACAGCAAATACTGTGCTCTTGCTAGCACAGCTTGCTGTGCCTTGTGGGAAGGGGCTGCAGTGAGTCATATTTCTCTAAGAATGGTTTTAATTTGTATTAGCTGCTGTCATACCAGGAATACCTTGCCAGCACAGCGTACAGATGTAGCCGCACCAATGACTATTTATAATGCAGACCAGGCTTCTGAGATGGCTAAACGAGTACCAGTAAAGAAACAGAGTGGTTTATAGTTCTTTCATATCACCAGCAAAATAACGAAATACCTTCCAGTAACCTCACCTTCCAGGCCAGAGTCCTGGAACTACTTTTGCCTTCAGCCTTGACAGTTCTGTGTGAACTCAGGGTACAACCTCATATTTGGTATCTATTGATTTTTCAGCTATGTCTTTAGCAAAACATGAACGTAGGCTATGAATCAATTTCAAGAACATTTTAAGGACTGTTTGGAAATGGAGTTATAAACGTGGTAGGAAACGAAGCACACCCAAACTAATCCTCTTTGCTTTTTCAGTGACTTATGGTATGGCAGACGTAGCTTGACAATTCAGTACCATTGTTTGCCACAGTTAAAAAAAAAAAAAAAAAGAAACCATTGGCATATAAGAATTATTAAATACAGTCATAAAGCTCTGTGACTCTCTTATAACGTGTGCCACAGATATACCCAAATGCACATTTTTAGAAACAGTCTTAGGTTCAATTAATTATATTGTATTTGAAACTGTTGAACAGCTGGTGACGTTACAAATATGCTAATGGTATCACTAGAGCTTCTGCATTTTAACAAAACAGAGGTCAATGTGCACATTTTACTTTAATATAAAAAATATTTTTACATCTAATTTATATTACATGTTTCTGGATAAAACTATTTGCATCTCCAAGAACTACCAGCATCACATCACATCTAGGATCTTGCCACCTCCCCTTTAGATAAATAGGTTTACTCTGAAAATGAGTGTGCTTATTTCTATAGAAATCCTGAACCAGAAGAACTAGTTAACATGATTAAAGGTCCCACCCTCGCTCCTTACTAACTGTAAAATGTACCTTCACACACAAGTGTTCCTAATGACCATTAAAAGATAAGTGCCTAAGTACTATTTAGCAACAGGAGGAATGGCAGAAATCAAAGGAGACTACTTTTGTTTCTAATTTGTAGTTACACAGCCTTTGGCATAGAACCCAGCCACTGACAGTAAGAGACACGTACCATTACAAAAAAGTTAAAAAGCATCTAATAAAACCCAAAATACTCAGAATCCTGCAGGGGAACGCACTTACAAACAAACACAAGAGACTTAGTTAACAGGAAAACTGAGGAGAGGCCTCATATTAAATTCTGCTACTGCCACTGGAAAACTACACCCAAAAGAAAAATTTGACCAGTTTTACAAAACAAATCGAAACAAAAAGTAGACTGATGCTGGGCAGGAAGGGTTGATGCGTTACACGATTCAAACATTCTCTCTAATATCGACCTCCCATCCAAGCAACATAGCCCGGAGACTGAACAACTGGACTTACTAGAGGCAACACGGATGACTAGATTAGAATTATTCAATGAGGTGTCGAAGTACAAAAACAATGTATGAATTGAATGGCGGTGTGATATGGGCCACCGATATTACATGTACACAAGCATAGTTGTTCATTTGAAAAAATAGTGAGGAATAACAGAGAAGTTCAAAAATATGGAAAGCTTACCTTGTGTGCATGTATCTAGTTTTAAATGAGTATTTCATTTCGTATTAAATGTTAAACAGTATTAGTAGCTGAGGGAATTCTGATTTTTCTTAATATACAAATATCTTTTGAATCATACATGGTAAATATATTTGTCATGTTAGATTAAGTTTTATTTTGTAGAGGAGGGGATATGTATTATTAATTACTATTCATGGATACATCCATAGTGTGGTGCTAACCACAAGAAAATAAGCACTGAGCTAGATTCCAGACACGTGGATTTTATCACTTAAACTTCAGCAGTGTTCCATGAACATTATTCAAAATAAGGAGACATGCTTTATGGTGGCCTTAAAAGCATTCCAGAAGAAAAGAAAAACAAACATGTACATCATAGAGAAATTGGCAGGACCTCTTCTGGGTTTTCTGCATATACGTATATCTGACAGCTGTTGATCAAAGTTAAAGATAAATTAATCATATGCTCTCCAAAATACATTCACAAGTAAAAAATGATTGGCCCTTCATTCCCAGCTAGTTAAAATGAGGTATTGACTTGATATTCCAGCAAAGCAACCTCTAGAACAGCAACTAACATGAGATATATCAGAGCAGGTAAAAGGACAAGGAAAAAAATTTAATCCCTGTCTAAAGCAAATAAGAGCAAAAGGCCCATTGTGACAAGGGGAAAATAAATCAAACGGACATCTTACAGTGAAGTGCAATTTTCTCATTACATATCTTTTTAAGCTAAAGCTATGACAAAACTGAAATGTTTATATGAAATCATACAACTGTCACCAAGCTGTTCATTTTGATGAAAAGAACTTACAATGGTTTTCATTCTAATATTTTCTAAATAGAGAATTTCTGTTTTTCAACTTAAAACCTTTTTTGGCTGCCAAATTTCCCATCAGACTGTAATATTTTTTTTTAACACTTAAATAGCCGTCAATTTTAATTGCAGCACTCCTTAGCCTTTTTTTTTTTTTTTGGTACTCCCTTGATTTTTGTCTTAATGAAGCAATTAGTCCCTGCTGAGGTCAGTTATATTTGCTCATAAATAGTTTCCTAGTATGTTCTCAGGCAGGTACAGAGAGAGGGTCATGGTCACATAAAGCGATGTTGAAATACGTATCTTCCCCCATTGGTGCCAGAGGAATCACTGCACACAATAAGTAAAGACCCTGCACAAACAGCAGCTTTCATAAAGCTACATTTAAAGCTTCTTAATCAGAGAGAGGCAATTAGACAGTATGTTCACTCACTTGTCCAGTGTCATATCTAAGTATATCTCAAAAAACCTGCTTCTATTATCAAAGTTTTCTAAATTAACTGTATTACTTTTTAATCCCTCAATTACCTTGCAGTTTCTTTCATTCAAATATTTTCTGTCACAGTAAAACAAAAGATGCCGCAGAAAAGTAACTTTTTAAAGACAAACATGAAGCCATTAGAACCATGTGGGAAAAGGGAAATAAGTGTTTGGGAGCTTTACCAAATGAATTGGTTGGGGTAAATTTATATAATTTGTAACACTCCAGAAATCAATTATGATGCACAGTCTTCACTAAGGTCTGTAGATTTTACAGGAGAGAAAGCAGGATAGCAAAGAAAATTAATGACAAATTTATGTAAGAAACATTGATAAACTGGCTACATTTCAATACTGAAGTAATATGAAATATTTTAGTGTGGACTGCAAAGACAGAGAAATGTTTGAATTGATTAGTAAGCAGTTTATGTTTATTCTGCTTAGACAATTCCTGCTGATGCCCGCAAAATAACCACAAGTTATCCACCAAAACTGTTCTTCCAGTCCAACCGAAGTCTCCCTACAGCATGGTATTTGCACAGCCAGATGGGGCAAACAGAAACAAAACTGTTTTGCTTCAAACTCATTACTTTTTTGATGAGTAAAATTGTAAAATAAGTTTCAAAACTGGTCATCTTTGGTGTGAAATACAAAGCTTAAGTACCCACCAAACGTAGTCCTCAAAACCATCCTTTGATTTTGCAGCAATGCACTATTTTAGTAATTTCCATTATTTCTTCCATAATACAAGATACCCTACTAACCAATAGTAGTTTCTGTCTATGATGCTGTACTTTGGAATACCAAATTCAGACCACACTCATACCACAGTGATGAGATCAATATAAAATCCCAATAGCTTAGATATATGTACATGGATATCCCTATAAATTACTTCTAATCATAGCAGTAGCTATGATTTTATTTAGGGGCTTTTCTTAGATTAGCAGGATTCCGGCAAGTTCTGGTACATCCATAATTTAGATAAATAGTGCTTGTCAGAAACAGACAGCTAATACAAGTTATATTAGAAAACAGAAATATATATGTATTTTTTTCTTTATTGCTGGTATTTTTGTATGTATGTTTGCTTTCCTATGTCTCTGTTGTAATTTAAACATCATCTGCAAATGTTATTTGTAATTCTCTATCATTCTAACCAACAGGCTAAGTGATGGCAGTAAACACCTACAATAACCATGCTTTTTTTAGCTCAACATTTTCAAGCACCAAGAAAGATTATGGAAAATAACTTTTTGCTGAAGTAAAGGATCACATGGTCTTGGGCAATGTTTTCAAGTAATTGCCTGAACACTGAAACATCTGTTGGCAGTAAACATTCACGACTAATGTTAGCTCTGAAAAAGAGATCCAAGGCTTAGCTCTTCTTCATATCTACCTATCTTTTTTTTTTTTTTTTCTTTTTTACCACTTTCTGTCCATTTTTAGTCATCTAAAAAGTATTGTTGTCAGGTGACATAAGGTCAAAAAGTTGTTCTAGCTCTTTCTGAGAATCAATTGAATACCATCACCCCTGCCAGTCCTGGGAGATATGCCTTTGCTTCAGGTCTGACAAACTGCTCCTCAGTTTCCAGCTTGCCTCCTCCAGGCTAGATTTCTATCTTTCTAACATTTTCTGTATTAAAAAACCCCCAGGTAACTTGCTTCCTGTCTAATGACTACTTGAGAGGATTCACAGTTACAGAAAATCAATGTTTAAAATGGTATTGAACAATGCTCTTAGAATCTCAAGGTGACTGATTCAATCTTCACTGATTAAACATGACACGGTATCATCAAAGTAAGCTGCAAAGTTGTTCTTTGCCTGTTTTCTTATGCCTTTTCAGACAGAGCGTCACATCTTTTCAACCAGGAACCTACCCTGAGCTGCAAGACGACAATATATTTTAAATTACTGGAAACAACCAAATTTGCTGAGGGTCTGAGGATTATCTATAAGGGGTAAAATACTTCCAGACCAGGGCAATAATTTTGGAAGAAATATATTTGAAAGTATTACACACGTTATAAGAGACAATATTCTTCTGCTAACCCACAAAGCTACGTGATATTTTTCTGCAATCTACTTACTACAGCTAAAACAGAAAGTCTTAAGACAGGAGCCAGGACTCCCTCTATTAGGGAGTGCCATTGCCAGTAGCCTTCAGAGTCATGCTGTTTCCTGCTCTGGGCTACTGTCTATTGGGGCCAATATTTTTTCTTCTCCTGTGCAGTGAATACTTTCACACAGTTTTTGCAGGATGCTAGAATGCTTTTTAGAAGCTGTGAGTAGAAAATGTCAATGCCTTCAGTCAGAGAAAGGATTACCACAGGTTTTCCAGATTGTTAAAGAATAGCTTTGTGATCAATCTTCTTCCCTGTCCTTTTTGGTCATTACTCAGAAGACAGCATTCAATCATTTCACGGCAATTACACCAGTGCATCTTTTCAAGAAAGATCGTTGATCTCCAGATACCAAGTGGATGCAAGTTTCTTCTTACACCTTTCTCTGCATTGGACTTTTTGACTATCATTCTGAAGCACTACTTTTCACCGGGTAGTTGATGGAAGATTCCAGATTTCTCCCAAAGAGTATAAATACTAAGGACTCGAGAACCTAGGCATTTTATTTCATCTACTTTTCTGAGTCTGAAGGTTCAAAATCTTAGTTTCTAGGCAACTTTCCCAAGGAAATACGGCTGCTTTTAAGTTATCATGGTTTCAGAGATTGTAATGATGTGCTGGTTTTGGCTGGGATAGAGTTAATTTTCTTCATAGAAGCTAGTATGGAGTTGTTTTGGATTTGCGATTAAAACGGTGTTGATTAAAACAGGGCTGGTTTTGCTATTGCTGAGCAGCCCTTCCACAGAGTCAAGGCATTTTCTGCTTCTCACAGCACCCCACCAGCGAGTGGGTAGGGGTGCACAAGAAGCTGGGAGGTGACACAGGCGGCACAGCTGCCCCCAACTGGCCAAAGGGCTATTCCATGCCATGTGGCATCATGCTCAGGCATATAAACCTAGGGGAAAGAGGAGGAAGAGGGGGACGTTTGGAGTGATGGTGTTTGTCTTCCCAAGTAACCATTCTGTGTGATGGAGCCCAGCTTTCCTGGAGGTGTCTGAACACCTGCCTGAGCATGGGAAGCAGTGAATGAATTCCTTGTTCTGCTTTGCTTGCGTGCACAGCTTTTGCTTTACCTATTAAATTGTCTATCTCAACCCATGAGGTTTTTCTCACTCTTACTCTTCCGATTCTCCCCCTCAACCCACCAGGGGGGAGTGAGCAAGCAGCTGTGTGGTGTTTAGCTGCCGGCTGGGGTTAAACCATGGCAAATGATTACTTAAATGTAAAAATACCTCTTCAAATAAAAATGACAGTCTGTCAAGTTCACTGGTGATAAATGATATTTCAAAAATCCAACATAAAAGCAATTACAATTATAAAACATACTTTTTGTACTCATACTTCTGAGTTCTGCAGTTACAACAACATACCTCAAATGCCTCAGGTAAAGAGGAATTCAGCTTGCCAGCCCAGAGAACTTGTGTGAGGCAATGAAGAACACTTCAATTATGTCCTACAGCTTTATTGAAAGCGATGTCCATAACCTTCAAAAGCTCTGAGCATGTGTTGTACATCTACAGCTTTGAAAAGGTCAAACTTCTTTTCCATTTTTCTCTCCTATTTGCCATTGCTTTCTTTTCAGTAGGTAAACATTAATGCTCATAAAAGAGAATGTAACAGAGGAAGTTCCAGCAAGACATAACATTGAACTTCTGAACCTTGTGCTCTTATGAACAGAAGTCAGGATTGGGGCAAGTTTACCCAATCTACTATACCCGTCTAATTAACGAACTTCAATCCTGAAAGCTGCCTACATCTCACAGAAAGGTTGGCAAAGGGTAGAAGGTTGGAAGACAAAATGTTCTTTCACTCATATCCACATGTAAAATCATAGTCAGATGCTTTCAAAGCAGTTGAAAGAGCTGCCGTAAGTGTTTACCTTTTCTAAAGGTCTGAGAAGGCAGCCTGAAAAGCAACTCGAGTGATGGAGGGTATCTCCTATTTGAGGATATTTGCCTCTGTCTTCCACCTCTGCCAGGTAAAGCACCTGTTGGTCAGTTGTGCTCTTCATAACTGCTCCCTCACATTTCTCGGGGTGGCAGGAGGATGCTTAATCAACTAGTTGCTGAAAGGAATCACCTGAGAGACCCTGTCAAAAAGCTCAAATCCCTCTGAGGATATCACAATGTAACAGTGACATTTGAAAGCAAAGGTGACATTAGATCAAATCCATCCCTTCTATTAACATGCATTCTTCCAGTACAGCTGCAGATCTATGCCCTGATGTATTAGACAAATATGTTCCATTAACCCAGAGCAAAGTTCCTGGATATCTCTAGGAGAAAAGAAAATATGTCTTTTTTCTGCAAACAAATAGCTGTAGATGTCAACTTTAAACAAAATGAAATAACACCCTTCTTAATCAAAACAATCAATGTGCCCAGTTTCACTTCAAAGGAAAATGACTTTGAGGTCTTCAGATTACAAGCAAAAAAAAAAACCCTGAGGTCAGGCAAGTCCACAAATTATTGTGAATTACTTTCACCAATATTTGCAAATTCATTTCTTCATAAATGTAGCCAGAGAAAAAGGCAGGTGTTACAAACATGAAACAAATGGTTAGAAATTTATCAGTTTCTTTTAAAAATGGAAAGTCTGCCTCATCAGCCATGGACAGAAGAACTTGTTTGAAAAGAATTAGAATGCAGGGGAATTGACGCGTTACCAAGATCAAAACTCAATGAGAAGTTTTGCATAGTTCAAATGAAAGATGTGTTCCTTTTATATTCTGTAAACTTAGTACTTCCTTCTCTTTGCCTTCTGGAGGACCTGAGAAGAAAGGCAGAGAATGAGAGTGGAATGTAACATTTATAGGTGCAAATCTAAGATCAGTCAAGGCCACCAAAAAAAGAGCTGTGACTGACTTCCTTTAATTTGCAAGAAGCTGCATTGGTTCCTCTGAGGATGTTTCAATAGCCAGGGAATGTGATAGAGCAGCAAAGACTGTTTATGGTCTTTTTACTCAGCGTTCCAGTTCACTATTCCAGTAATTAGACACAAACCATTTATACTAGCCTTAAAGAATTTTCTTGAGGATGAATATTCTGACTAGAGTCTCAAAAAGTTTTGCGACAAGGCAGAAAAGGAGCAGGAGAGAGGTGAAATACTCTGAGAGGATGTGTTACAGTTATGCCACAATCCCAAAAATCAAAAAAATCTAAACACATTTCATTCAGCATTGCAACGTCCTATAACTCACTTAGGAGCATCTTATACCTTCTTCTCTTTATTGATTTGAACTCAAGTTTCAGATATAAAAAAGCTTAGGAAACTAATCACGCCAAATTTATCCCTGACACAATCCTATTATCTGCAGATGAATTTAGGCTATTTTGTTAATCTCATTCCTACCTCTGACTTTTCCCCTAAATAAATTCTAAAATAATCAGTTTTACTTTTCCTTATTACATCATGCAATAGAAACTTATTTGATCTTATTTTGATGACAGAAACGAATGCAAGGGATTTTAAAATAGTATGCAATTCTCTACTTCTTACTTCCATGTATGCATAAAGTAAAATATCAATTTTCTGTTTTAAACTCTCATCCTTTAACAGGCCTCTGTGATAAGGTCTTTAAAGTCTTGTTGCAAATCAGAAAGAATATATTTTTTACTTTGATTTCATACTTATATCTAGAATTTAGCTTCTCTTTCCTCTCTGTCTGGAATACAAACTTCATAATCATTTTCAACAGTTTTCCTTAAGGTAACACATTACTTCTGCCATTTTTCTAGGTGCTCATTTTCCACTAGGTGAAAGAAACGTAACTCCTTAGTTCTTGTAATGACCATTCAGCTTGATATGAGTAGATACTTTCTATATTTGCACCTTTTTTGTCACACTCTCCTTTACTAAATATTATAGTCTTATTACAGGTGGTATTCCACAGACTTCTACCAGCAGTATTTTGTATCTCACCAAGCATATTTTATCTCACCAAGCTGGCATGTTATCAAGCATGTTTACTGCTTAAGATTTCAGGCAAAGGACTGTTTGAAGATTTTTATAGAGACAAGTAAAAGAAATGGAATAACACAAATGATTGCATTAGCCCTCTATTTCAGATCCACACAAGTGACAGTCTTCACTAATGACTAATATTTCACAGCTGTATGTATATATACACATACATATATATACACTCAATCCTCTTCTCTACATAGAAGCATCATGTATAAGGCATCTAGTACAAAAAGTGTTGTCTATGTAAACTAAGAAATGCTCCAGGCACTACAGTGATACAAATAAATAGTAGCCCCCACAAGCTAATAAGAGTAAATATGAATTCTTACAAACCCTCAGTGAATGAAAAAAAAAACAAAACAAAAATAACCTTCTCTGTTAAAAAAATCTCTTTCAACTGTCATTAATAATAACAGTGGCACAAAATAGGACACGTTAAGTTCCTTATTTTGACACAGTATGGTTCACATGAACTATGTGTAATGTTTGGCAGAATGCAGAGGTTTTCCACATCTTATATGTGTACCAAATGTAGAACTTTTTTATATTATTTGGCATCATTATTTACTGTATTTATTATATTACTGCAGACTCCAAGGAAGCTTAAATGATTAATATATTCAGATTATTATTAAATTTTTTTCCCCACACCTTCTATTAAGAATTGTCCTACTAAAAAACTGGCCCTAGAAGGTTTTTTCACCTCAATGAAGCAATTGTTTCGCAACACTTCAATGCTAACTCTAAGGGCATTCTTTCTTCTTGCAAGGCTGAGCCATCTTGGACATTTAATAATAATTCTTAAAAACTATTCATTTAGTAGAGATTATGAATTTACTGAATGCAGAACACACAATGCTGTAAAAGAGTATTTGCTAAAAAATTCTCTAAACAAAGATGATTAAAATGTAATAGTTTAAAACATTTTATCTGTTTTTTCCATGCTGTAACATTACTGACTCTCCTACTGCAAGCTAAACATTGGGCGATGAATAAAAGCTTTTCTCCCTTCTATTTTCATTCATTCCAGGACGCTGACAATCAATTCATTCCAAGCAAAAGAACAAAGAATTGGTTGAAGCATGCAGATACCAGTAACTAGGCTGATGAAAGGCCAGACCTATTGCTTCAAAGGAAAGTATTTCAGGATTTCACTGAAACTAAAGTGAACTGCAGTTATTTGTCCTTTCCTACAGAATGAAACCAGAAAAGGTCATAAGCATGTGATGGTATTTGCCTACAGTACACTCGAGTTTGAGCATTGGCCTTAAAGAAGGCTGAAGTCACATGGCCAAAAAAATGATCAGACTACAAGTATCTTGTAGCATAGCCTTGATACCATGTGCCAACAAGATAAAATAGTATTTGTCGGCAGTTTGAATCTGTAATGATGTAGGTCAGCATTAGAATTGTCTCATCTGGTCACACTAATAGGCATGGGAATACAGGATGGATATAGTCTTTGAGAAATAGAGTGTTATTATCAAGTTCCTTTAAGTGAAGAACAGAAAGAAAATGTTGGGAAAGTTTATTATACGTAATTAAATGGTAAAATGCTATTATTTTTAGAACACAGGTTTTGTTGAAATGTATAAAATGCAATCTAGGACTATCAGTTTGATTTTGCTGAAGACGCAGCCTGTCAATTTCATGGGTAATCCTCTGTCAACTGAAGAAATTATTTCCCTGTTGAATATTTACATTACTCTATCCAGTATGCAAAAAGAATTAAAATAGAACTACCCTATTAAAAGTGAGATGTGAATGATGGCCAGTTTTGAATTCACACCACAAGTGAAAATTTTACTTTGGACCAAACACAAAACACAAATCCAATATTTCAAGCAACCTTCCCCGCTGATCTGAACAAACAGGATGAAAATAATGGACAACACTTGGGAAAACCAGTCTGGAAATTGAGAGAGATAATACCAATGTCTAACAACTTCTAGTTGGAATGTCTCACTCCCATAATGGTTAAATTTGTTTATAATTTGACAATAAATCTCTTTCAAGCTTCAAAACTGCGTCGTTTAGTGTTGAAGTTTCTTCCGAATTTACCAACAGCATTGTGCAAATTTGTAATAAGGGAATAAAATTTATTCATTATTTTCAAGTGTTTAATGGATGGTCAAACTCTTCTGTATTTAACCTTTTTGAAGACTTGCCTGGTAAGTTTTTGCCTCAAACATACTGAAGTTTATTTATGTTTAAATATCAAATGTTATTTAAAGCAAAGAAACCATTTTCCTTTAGATAAGTGTTCTCTCTTTTTTTTTTTCCTAGCTCACTAAAACTTTACTAAGAAATTCTGCTATTAGACAGCTCTGCCTAAATTAATGAAAATGTTTCTTTCCTGTTAAAAAACCCCAAATGTGTATATGTTTAGAGAGAGAGATACATATGCTTATACATAATTGCAGTCTAACTAATGTAAGTCAGGAAGTCAACTTAGTATCCAGCATAAAAGCAGTACCCACTTCAATTCTAAAATAAGAATTTAACAGCAAATTAACCTTGAATTGGTCCCCTTAACTAACATAAATTTAACCCGGCTCTGGATGATGCACAAAGAAACCGATGAAGCATTTCAGTTACACATGCAACTTTCCCTTACAGGAGGACATAAGTGGATTGATGATCTTCTAATACTTCCCAATGAACAACTACAATACAATATCAAGGGTCAAACATTTGAGTTCTCTACAACAGAACAATAGGAAGGGCAGTCTCCCCCCATCCCCAACAGCGAAATCAAACGAGTAAAATATTTTTATCCTGATTACAGCAATACCACACTCAGTTATTGGGAGCTAAAGCCTGCAAGAATGAGTTTAGAATGGGGACCTACTTAAGTAGGAGGATTGTAGTTACTTTTCCTGAATGTTAAATATATTTACTGTGAGGTAAATAAAGCATCCTGGTAGATGAGCAATCTATGGACAATATAGCCTCTGCTTTTTATATGATACAACTGATACGGCTGTGTAACTCATTGGTGGTAGGCCTCCCAGGACTAACTGCCATTCCTTTTCCAAGGGGTTAGTAGAGCAGAGCACTGGTGCTGCAGTTTCCCTATAAACATTCTTGCAGTTGTTTGTAAGAGCTGTCACCCTTTTATTCAGTACATCCTCCTGGGGAGAACCCAAAGGATTTAAGTGAAATTCTATGTAACAGAAAGCAGGCTATGTGCCCAAGAATGAAGAATCATCCCGACATATTATTGATTAACACCTAGCAGACACACTATAAATGAGGTATAATTTGTCAGGACACAGTGACAGAGCCTTTGCTTTCTTAAAGCTCATCTTCTATTCACTCTTCTAACTTCCTTTTGGCTAAAGCAATTTCTTGAGTTCATCTTCAGCCAAGTGTCATCTGTTCTATCCCATAATCGTTACCCTTCCCACTAATTAGTAAGGTTTAGCTTCCTCCTGTTACACACTTAATTAACTTCTCCACCTTTGGAAAAGCAATTTCCCCTGAACGAATTACTATCATGACTGTTTCATACAATGATCTAGTTCTAAGTATAGTCTTCAAATGAGCAATGCCGTTAGAAAGACAGTGAAAGGTGCAGAGGACTTTCTGAAAGTGAACTGACCCTATAGGGATGGCAAAAATAACCATGCAGAGAAAAGCCTCAATATGAAAAAAACTTATTCAATATATCACCGTTAGGCAATACAAGAAGTGCAGACTGGCTAATGATAAATAACTATTGTGTGTGGCACATGCTATTCTCCAACATTCATGGAGTCATTTTCTAGTCTTTAATGTTTTCACCTGCATAGTAACAGTGAGTGTACCTGAGCTCAAAGCTCCATTTGCCACCTGGCTTCCTTTGAACAGATATGTAGCAATAAAAACACTTCTGCTGAAAGGTTGTACTTGATAGGCAAGACAGAAAGAATGAGATGGCGTCCCTGCAATAACAGAGTACATCAAGTAGTCACAGATTAAATGAATGGCAAATCACTGGTACAGAACAGAATGCAAGTCTCTGGATTTCCTCTCCAGTCTCTTACTCCCCAAAAACGCTGCCTGTAAGGACATTATTAAATTCTTGAAACCAATAATCACATGAGAAGGACAGATACCAAGTTATTTCTTCCTATTACTCACTCCTTATAAGTGGTAAAACAAAGGAAAATCAAGCGTATTTTATTGATACAAATTTATACAAGTGCTTATGGGCTCACAATGCCTAGCCTAGATTTACTGTGGTATGTTGAAACTCCTACTTAAATGTTTTTGGTTGTTTTTTCATTTACTTGAGTTAGCTTTGTAGGACTATATACAGCTTCTGTATATCATCATTGGCACCAAAAGCAGTAAGTCACCGAAATCAGAGGATCTAAATAAAGATCATAAATCCCATGACTTTAATATTAGCTTGCCAGAAAGACATCAAATACCCTTACTTGTTAGTTGTGCCTTAAGTTGGTAAAACAAATGGAAGCAGTTTTTTAGATGTTGGGTTAATTCTGAAAATTTATGGCCGATGTGTAAGAATGCATATAAACAAATATTTGTCTTTGATTTCATCCCAGACAGGACCATAGACTTCGTATGTAACACACTCACAGGCCTCTTGCCTGTGCCCTATTTCATACTAACAGTTTAGAGGTGGAGAAATATGAATGGCACAATAGCCTAATAACATTTATCTTCTTGACAGAGATTAGGAGCAAATAACGCATACAAGGCCTCCTCAGATGTTTATTTTTCATTGTTAGCACTTGTTCTTCAGCTAAGTTACAAAATGACTGCTTCATAGAATTTACATGTTCACTGTGAGTAGAGTATAAAAATGTTAAGTGCCTGAAAAAGATTTTTTTATTAGCACTAATCTGTTCCTTATTTCCTTTTCTTACAATTTAGCATTTCTGGCCTGCTATGTTGCTCCAATATCCATTGTTCTCCAGCCACTTGGGAAAAAAAAAAAAATTGTGCAATGAGTGACACACGTAGGCATGACGTATTAGATGCAGATGGGTCCTGCGTTCTGGTACTTGGTCTTTTACACTATGTAAGTCACATACATAGTGTAATTACAACAAATAAAATGTATGAAAAGGAAAATGGCAATTATTTACTCTTCTCTTCATCCTGCTACATCTTTTCTCAACGTTCTCAACGAGTCCAGAAAAGACTCATCTAAGTGGCTTCTCCCTACTTTCTGTCTGGGAAAATTGTTGTATCTGTGATTTTGTCTACTCCCCTAATCTCTTCAGAAGCCTCAAGAATCAAATAAGCTTTTCTTGGCTTCATATAACAAAAAAGGAGCAATACAGCATTTTTAGATGCTACTGTATTAAGATTTTTAATAATTGAGGTCTTAAAAATATTCAAACATCAAAATCAGTACCTCTTATATATCTTGATTGATTCATACAAGAACTAAGGCATCTATTTAAATGCCAAGGAGACTAATAATGCCTGGGGAGATCAGACAAAACCCCCGAGGTTCATACATATCACAAATTCCCATTTGGTTTAGGAAATTCCCAAACTACAAATTCACAAAAGCTGTGAAAGCACTGGGGATGTATAATACGATGCTCTTGTCCTTATAATCTTCCTGGCCACTGTCAGAGACAGGATACTGGGAAAGCAGGATGGAGCATTGGCCATCCTTCTGTTCTTGCTGGAGCAACATATCAAGAGATACAGGGGATTCTCTACCCTGTGAATTCTTCAAAATAAAAATTAGAAATCTTTCCCAGTGGAAGTATTCTGGCTCAACAACAAATGGCGAATCTGATTGCCGCTAAATAGTATAAATTTAACAGTTTAGACTAAACAAGCACAGCAGCTGTATTTGAACTGTGGAAAGAGGTATACTCTGTACCAATTACACTATGAACCCTGGAAACCATGAGACGTAACCAGTGCTCATGGTGCCCACTCCCCTCTCCACCTGCCACCTCCAGAATGAGGTTTTCTTCAGGTAGAAATCACAGTATATGGGGTTACTGTGCTCATCCAAAACAGGAACCAGGCATTTAGATCACCCAATGTCTCTACTGCATTTGTCCATATTCCCTTAATAGATATTGCCTGATAAATGCTCTGTGACATCTCATATGACACAAAAAACCAAGACAGACAAATCAAGACAAGACACTATGTTCAGATTTTCAGCCTATGAATGCCACAATTTGAGATACTCATCAAAAAATAAGCTTGGGGATTTCAGAAAAGGAATTGTTATAGTGAACATCACAGTGATAATTACCCTGTTCCTTCTCCTGTGGCACAATACTCTGGTAGCCTGTGGGAATCTAGCAGGGAATTAGAGGTTCATTCAGGGAGACAGATTAAGAAGATAGCAGGAATATTTTGTGTGGCAGTTGAATGCAAGGTACTCATTAGGTTAGTTGCAAATAATTATATTGCAACAACTTTAATTAAGACCCTTAAAATTTACAGATTTCAACAAAGAGTAATTTTAAACAAAATCTTTTTTCCTCTACAGCCATTTCCTCCTATTTGTACTTCAGTTCATCCTTAACATTACTAATTTGCTGAATCATAAGCAAGGAGAAATTACTTTGGTAAAATCCTAACCCTGGCATAGTTTTTCTTTGGCAATGCCAAACAGCACATTTGATCATTAACAATATAATTATTTAATGAAAACACGACGTAGAAGTTCTTCTGTTAAAGTATACATAAAAAAATTAATAAACATAAATGCTCCTTTATTCTAGCTATATTACATTTATCAACAAAAAGGAAAAAAAAAGTTCCACTTATGAAGATAACATATTTCTTAAAAAAAATTATCAGAATTCAAGTAACCTTTTTTCCTTTTAATTAACAAGATACATTTAGGACACTAATTAAAACTTCAGAGTCCTAGCTTTAATCACATTGAGTTTAGCTAATGATCTTTTACAACTCACCTCAGTTCCAGAGTGTCCCATAGCAAGCAGGAGAACTATAATAAGATCCATATGGATCTTAAGATCACCAGTGAAATTGTTCCAGAATACTATCAGAAACACAGATGGGATTTCTAGAAGATGTTACAAAATTCTTTCATTCTGCGAAGACCCTGTAGGGAATTTCCTAGCTGCAAAGTTTATTCACTTGAATGTCAACTACAGCTGGTCAAATATTAAAAGCATTGATTCATGAACATCTCCTCCCCCCTTGCCCTCTCCAAATAAAAACATAAATTCATATGCTCTAACTCATGGGTCATGTTACTTGTTACTGACAAACATCCATACAGCTATTGGTTATTAGGGAAGATTTTCATATATCCCAAAGGTTTCACGATTTTTTTAGCAGGAACTCAAGATTAGAATCAGCTGTGTGCTATTTCTCCTGTTTGGTATTCCAGTATTTGATAAATTTAATTTCTCTAATCGTGAAATATAAGCAGTGCAATAGATGTGATGGCAGCTGTATAGCACAGAAATAGATCCAATAAAAAGGAAAACTCATAGAGCTACCCACTGACAGAAGTATTTATCTGGTAAAGTTTGGTAATACTCTGTATATATCATAGCAAGCCAAAGAGTTCATTTGTCAAGATGCTGGGAAGTCCTCCATTTAACATCAAAGAAAACAGCTATTCAAGAACAACTCGCTAATAGCTCCTTCCTTTCCAGTTAATAGAACAGACATACTGTTGAAAATTTAGATCCTCTTCTTATATGCTAATTGCACAACTACAATTTTTTAAAACATCATCTTGTCTCACAGAAGATGATGAGAAAAGTGTACCAAATCAGTTGAAACATACAGGAACAGAGAAGAAGGGAAAGAAGTAAATAAAATCCCCAAACAGATACCTGTGTGAATTGACTGCAAAACAGAGCTGCCTCTTCGAATTTACTACATTTTGCTTTGAGGACTGTTATTTGTAGGTCCCCTCTTCTTTTCTGCATGACTGAACATTCAAGAATGAGACCTTTAGACTCAAACATGACTTAACCTGATAAATTTCTAACTCAATTTACAGCAACGTCATGCATATGCTAAAACCCATCTAACATAAATATTTAATGAAGAAATAAACCTGCCAGAAGAATAAATTTACAGCACATTTAGCGTACAGCATTTTAGAGGTGTCTGCCGAGTAGGTTTTGCTGTCGAGACAAGGTTTTAAACTGCCAATAGTTTAAAAGTAGTAATTTTTCATTGCATTTCATTTGTAAGCTCTGCTCCTTTTAAGAGACTCCAGGCTGTCAAGGTTAATTGAACCCTCAGGGCCCTCAGAATGACTGTACTCATTGGGGCTCGGCAGGCTCCAGGCTCAGATCCCTGATTCTTTTGCTCTAAATCTCGTCTTGAATGATCTTTTTCATAAATACAATTTCAACTTTAATCTCGACAATGATGATCTGCTGATCTAATTCTCTGCTTCAGACCTTTATTTATCTGCCCAGACTAAAACGTCTGTGTTTCTGGCATTTCATGATCAGCTTAAAACACCGTATTCAAATAATAAGGAGCAGAGGAATAGACAGCTAGAATTTTCTTTTTGTCTAGACAGCATGACCTGCACCTGTGGATGACACACTCACTAAAAGTCCACGTCCAAACTTTTTAAACTATCCTGCTTTCTACCATCAAACACTTCTTAAGACTTGGCCCTTACAACAGCCTCAGAGGTATTTCCTAGAACTACTGGCACACCTGACTCACTTCCACCGATCTCTGGGTACACTCGTGACCACCATCTGTCTGCTTCTTTCTTCCCAATACTTGCTTGGGGGCAGATCAGCAAAAACACAGTGTATTCTTGGTTCAGGATTTAAGCATGCTGCTTTTCCATTGGCAAATCAGGACTTTTTCCCTGTTTGGAAACCCATGATCATGCAACTCATCAGTTTTACTAAAGCCGAGTGCTTATACTCAAAGACTGGAGTAAGTATCAAGGAAAAAAAATAATTGTAAGACACAAAAGAACTATGTTTGTATGTAGTCTAATCTAATTTTATGCTTCACCACAAAAAAAATTAGCTACATTTCCTTGTTAAATTAATCTAACACCTCTAAACCAGTTTTGTTCTCCAAGCAAGTGCAGGTGTTTCACTGTGTTTTGTCTTCCTAAAGGAAAGAAAGTCCTCTGACTTTAAGAAAATTTTAGCTTTCCTTCTGAAACAGAGCTTTCAAAATCTAACTCGTCAAGTTTCCTGTTGTAATTCTAGTGAAATGAAAAAAAAAGTCTGTTGTGACTTTTTTTCATTCAGAAAGAAACAAATACCCCAGTACTAGACTATTTTGCAGAATAAATTCCACTAGTTGATGAATTATGCCCATTGGCTTCTTTTTTCTCAGGTCTAAGGTATTCAATCTCTTGTCTAAGACAGGATGACTGCTGATATCCTTAAAAAGGATACATTTTCTACCAAAATAAATTTTTTATACAAATAAAATAAATTTGATTTCAGAAAGAGTCATAAACAGAAAATAATAGCTTGAAAGTTAAACTGAAAAAGTGAAAAATAGAATGATGTAGTCATTAGGAATCTGCCTTTTGAGTTAAGTGAGCTCAAGTGGCAGTCTAAAGTAGCAATCGCTCTAAAACTTTAATTAGCCACTCACTATTATTCCCATGAAATGAAAATATTAAGAGCAGCTTCTCAATTCAGAAATAGTCAAGACAAGTGCTTTATAAAATCGTATTAAAAATCATTGAAACCACCCCAGAGGAGAAACTTTCAGGTCCACTTTCCTCTCCTTAGACATTCCTTTGTAATTTTTTAAACAGTCTACAGATGATTTTTTATTATATTTGAAACAGGTAATGATATAGTTGATGGACTGATGAAGTCATAGGTTATCCAGTTTGATAACAAAGTTAAAGAAAACCTCAATACTAAAAATCTATACAACTCATGCTACATGAATGATGCCAGGCTGTACACATCACATCCCTGTGTTCTGTGTGGTGTAATACAATGTGGCTGATGAAACCTGACACAGTACAACATACTGCATCAAGAATAGAAATGTAAATTAAACCCTTCCAGACAACTTAACGCATAATCAAGTAGCATCTTTGTACCACTTTTTATTACAAATGGGAGACATACTATCACCGGGTTCCTTTAATGCTTTTAATCATGATCTTATTATTAAAGCTGTGTCACCCTTGCAGAAGTGATTGAGTCCTTTAATTGTTTAATAATAATTTTCTGATTTCTCAGAATATCCATTGTGTTTAGTCCACTTGTCCCTCAGGTTATCCTTGCCTCCTAACAGATTAGATATGTTTTTAGAGACTCCATCCATAGGAAGTGTCCCAGTTTCAGTATTTCCTGTTTGTTCAAATGCACACATTCTTTTAATCTTTTTCTTACACTGAGAACCATTCCAACTAGCACTGACAGAAACATTTTGCTCTGCTTCAACTTTTCCTGATGAAAGTAGTCTTTTCCTTTTCCCCGAGGAAGCAGTCACTGGAACTAAGCTGGGTATTTATTTTAATGCAGGGTGCAGGAAGGTATCAGCATTTCTGTTCATAAGGCAGTATCTTCCACTCTTCTCTGTGTCAGGATGGGAATGCTAAACTGCATCTCAATTACTAAACCTCAGTATGGAAGATTCATACAGCCTTCTGCACCTAAAAAGGCTACAATAATTAACTTCTCAATAAAGCTGTAATTAATTATTGACAATTTAATGTCCCTACTTTTAACCTTAAATAACAGGCAGGAATTACTGGCTGTCATCTCTTCTTTAGCACTGCCAGGTGCAGCACATGTGTTTTCAATCAGGTCATCCCATCTATATCAGCCACTTACACTATCCATTCATACTGTAGCTGCATCTTTCCCTGCAGAATACTGATGGCTTCTTCATTTGAATAATTTATGTCTGAGTTTTATAATAGATACTTATCATTTAGTAAAATGAGCTACTGAACAGACCTTAGAAGTGGATCATCCCTAGCACTTTCAACAAAAACATGTTTCTCTGCTACTTAGAAAAAAACAGAACTGTGCTATCTGATATTAAATAGTAGCCACTAAATTGGATGCACATCTACACCCTCTTCTAAGCTTTTCCTCTACAGCCACTTTGTGTTTTGAACATGTCTATTAATTTATAAGGTGTCTGCTGTTGTAAATAGCTGTTAAATAGTTAATAGGGATTTACTGCACTTTGTCCAGCAGTGTAACTGCATTCTGTTGAATAAAATCCTCCTGCAGTAAATAATGATTCTCTCTTTTTTCACACCTCTTTCACACTGAATTCACAGTTGTATAGTTATATATTTGATGACAGCGTACAGAAGAAAATGATGGTATGGCTTCTCTGTGTAAACTACTTTCATATCACAAAACTTGAGAAACTCTCCAAACTGAACAATAGTTCTACCTCAGTGTATTTTTTTCCATAAGTTACAAATATAATTTAAAAAATTATAAAATCCACAGGTACTGTATTTGAAATGAAGGAAGGCCTGAATTGGTCCAGTTTTAACTGGTATCTGGAAGTTTCCTCAAGAAAAATATTTTCATTGTGAGAAGTTGTTATAGGAGCTGCAAGTCATAGGGCAATGGAGAGAAAGTCAATGTGAAAAGGTTTCTCTTATTGCTACAGTGGCCTTAGGAATTACTGAGAACAAACTCAATTACAAGAAGACTAATTTTGCTGGACTTCAGAGAAGAGTCCAGGAGACCCAAAAGCCACAGAAGTACAGAGTCAGCTCAGAGCAATCTCACCTGACTTCTCAGCTGTGTGATGGCCATTTCTGCCAGTGCAAAACAGATCGGTCTATACTTCCCGATACCAAAACCACTAAGAACTATTTTCAGAAGCTGTCTGAGAGAAGAAGCACAGATTTATAATTAGGGTGTAATGAGCATTTTCATCAGTCAAAACCTACTTTTTTTTCATAAACTAATTCTCATTCCGTTGCTCTTAAAACTGGCATAGTGTGTCATAAAATTTGAGCTATCTTCAAAAGAATGCAATTATCACTTTAAGTACAACAGGCAAAATTTTTCAAAAATACAGACAACATCTGAACATTTAAGAGTTTTCCTTGCCCCTTACATTAGGGAAAGCTACTGAATAATCAAAAATTATATTTGACTCAAAAGCCTTTGCACAGTTTATCATCCATTAAAGAAAATAAAGAAATTACAAGTTTCACGTTCTCTCTATATATAATGACCAAATTATTTCATTTCAGAAGTACTCACCAAGTAGATATTATGTGTCTACAACCACAAATCAAATTTTTAAGTTAAAATTTCTATGTGTATCACTAGATGGCATGTGCCCAACTTGGTGAACTTCTGGTTAGAATTTTATGCAGGATGATACATGCAAAGACTATTCTGTAGCTAAGGACTACTAGGAAAGTTAAGACGTGGCTTTGAAATCCTCTAATTATTAGCCTATTCAATTTTACATTTATGATAAACAGTTTCAAAACAGAGATTAAAATGATGATGTCCAAACCAAGGAAGAGCTCTTCTTATTTACAGGCAGCCAGGAAAAAAAAATAAATTAAAAAAATTATCAGATGTCTCAAAGAGCCTGCAATTTGCTTATAATTTCCAAGCCAGCTTTCTTGTCCTGATTGTGTATGTGTGTTTGAAGTATCTTAAGTGGTTGAAATACAGAATGATTCAAAGCTTCACAAACTAACATTCTGTTTTATCTTTATTTTGGGAAATACATTTGATCAGTTGAAAGCCTTGGCTAGATATAAAGGGTTATACTGACTGCTATGTTTTTGGTTTGGTTGGGTTTTCGTTTTTTTAAATATTCTAGTTTTCAAATGGAAGAAGCAGGCAAGTGAAGACTTTCATTTAGTCAGATCTGGGTCTGGAACAGATAAAAGCATTTGGGGCTAAGTATAACCCCGTTATTATAGATCATCTATGTTCAGAATCCCTTGAGTAGCCCCAATGTATTTGCTTACCAAACAAGCCTTTTAAATATAAGATATATTTTGCAATAAATCTCTAGCAATAGACAAAAACTCTTTTGAAATGAGTGTTCAATTGCTTGTTTCCAGCTATTTTTCTAGAAATGTTTATAGCAGATTCAAATGATTGCCTACGTCAGCTGGTACAGAGAGGCAGGCTGACTCTCATATTCAGAAAGACTATACATGACATAACACACACACAGAGACACCCCAGTTGCAGTCCTTTAGCATTCATCTACCCACATCAGCTTCCCCAAACAACAGTGAGCCTTAAGCTTTTCCAACAGGCTTAAACTTCACTATACGGCATGGAGTTTTTACATTAACCTTCATACAATGTGCATCAGTGCATGAATGTTTCCTGTGTGGTGAGCTGACAGTTACACATGCCAAAAATCTCGCTTTCCATACAATCTAACACCAGCAGAGCTGCAAGACAGACTTTTTATTTTTCTCATACACAGCTTGAACCAGCTGCAGTGCAAGTAGAATAACTATTCCATGGTAACACTAAAAAAAAAAAAAGAATAAAAAAATCTAGTTTGAGAGTTATTCGTGAATGCAGCACATTGCACATTTTGGTCACAGGGACATCACAGGTAGGAAGATCCTTCCATCTTGAATGCTTACATGTGACTGTTGTACAGCACATTGTATGGCATGCCTCTGGTGAACCAATGTGATGGTATAAATCTTTAGAGAAGCTGTTATGGATTCCTCGGAGGGCATGTTGCTGAGATTTCTTTATTGAAGTCACAAGTTTCCTTTTGTGTGCACATACTCCCTAACACTTCCTGAAGTTTGTCACCTTCAGGCTTTCAGTGAACTCTCACTAAAATGAATTTGGCATCTTGTGCCTTTGCTTTAATTCCCTTTTTTTTTTTTTCCTCATGGGCACCAAGAATTAAACAGTGTGACAAGCAAAATAATAATGAAAAAATAGATATAAAAAAAGAACTGTTTCCTCTTTACAAACTATCCACTCTCCCCCTCAAAATCGAACAAGTAACATCAGAGTGGCTTTTCAGTGTTTTCAGAACACCCTGAACCCTCTGAAATTTAAGAAGTTAGAGGCTGTTTCTAGAATAAACTTGTAATATTTTTTTTAAGTAAACTTAACCTGTATGTACCAAACAGACAACTCAGGGCTACAAACATTAAAGCTCGGAAACGTAGCTTAATGAGAGAATTTTAGAGCTGCTATTAAACACTTCCAAAAGGTTAAAAAAAAAAATATAAACTGTGCCTTAAGTTCTCACCTCTGATTACACCTTCACTTGCAAAGAATGAAGAGCTTTATTAAACACCTGCAGAAATTCATAGTTTGCTAACTGCTCAGGTAAGGTTACACAGTACCTTGGATTAGAATTTCTCAATGAGACATTTGGATACAAACAATTGGTTCATTGACTCTTTCTGTATTGAGATCAACATAAAACCATTGAGGACATCTAACCTATCTGGGTTCAGGGACACATCCACTTCCTTCTGACTGCATCGTGGCTGAAACCTAAGCACATCCCCTTCTGACACACGTCAGGGTCACAGCCCCTGTAGTGTCATTTCATCCTTCCCAAAGACTGACACTCACAGTACCTCTTCCCCCAGCAGAAAGTCAGACTTTTCTCATTCCCAGAAAACTCTAGTCCACTCTTTTCAAAAGGGAAACACCCACATCAGTCTCTCATCTCTTGCCGGTTTCTTCTTTTTCAGTAATTCTTGCTCATCTTTAAATGAAGCCTTTTTTCATTTATACGAGACTCAAAGAGCAGGTCCTTCCACTCTTTTGTACTTTCTTACCTGACATGCAGTAGCTTCCTATATTCCCCCACACTATGCAGAGATCTAGGTTAGTTTCTGTTAGAAACAATGTTGTCTCTTTGAACAGAAACTATAAAATTTCCACATTATAGCATTTTTAAGATGAGCATATATATACAAGGACATGAATTTATACATTACATTTGCTACACATATATACACAAGCAGATCATACGAAGTTCCAGCTTTTTCACATATATTTTCAGTTGCAGATTTGAAATGCGCTTTAAATTTATATGTGAATGCATCAAAATGAAATATTTGCCTTCAGATAGCATTCTTCAGAACAGAAGGGAATTGGCTTTATGCAATATTAATCCAAACATTTTAAAACTATGGAAAAGTATTACATGAATGAACTAGATCCATCCCTGCAGTGGGAAGTTACGCGGCGTTGGATAGTGCAGTACAAGACTCGTGTAGAATTAAAGTAGATTGAGCACTACCAGTCTTCTGTTATGGTGTGGGCAGCAAGACTGTTTGACAAACCACACGAAATGAATTCCACACAACTCAAAACCACATCTTATTTTTCCTTCATTTCCTTCCACAAGATTTACCCTCTCTTGCAAAATTACTTTTAGTATTGGTAGCTTCTCCTGGGGGAGCTGACATTTTCCTGCCCACCTGATATACCCTTCCTCACTTGCAGTTTCATGACGAGGATCACAAAGAGGGAATGAATTACTCCATGGTCATCACTGTGGAAAGCCTAGTTTAAGTTTCTGCTCCAGCAAGAAGGGTGTCAAACCAACAAACACTGTCCTCACAGGTAGCCTCCAAAGCTGAAGATGAAAGATTTTGAGTGATTCCACAGTGAAGACACACCCTCCAAACCCGAACATACATACTAAATCAAACAGCACCGATAAAGCATGACTCCAAATAGAGCCAAAGTGTAAGGAACTGAACCAGAATACAGCCTCTATCAATATAAAACTAAGACAAACACAGTTTTTACATGGTTATTGTGATTTAAGAGATATTATACAGTGTATATATAAATTATACATCACATAATCCAAACTACATCCAGGCTATATTGTTCATGGCCATAAAGGAAGCCTCTTCTTTCTGATCACTGTGAAACCAGTACAATAGCGCAGGTTTTCTATGTTTTCCAGTCCACCAAATTGGGTTATTTTCTGGTATTTTAAGGATGAAACAGAAGGGTCATCAAGTATTTATCTATACACCACCTCAACTGTAATGTGCTGTTACTCAACAATGTTAAATCTGTAGAAGAAAATCCTATGTAATTTAATCTCCTTCCATCAAATATTTACTTTGTAAAAGTAGTAGTTACTTTCAAGTGAAGCAGCCTGTCTGCACACACTCAACAGTGGCAGTACCATGAAGTCAAGCATAACTTTTATTACAAAGCAATGAACTCATGGGCAGTTTAGCACAATTAATGCATGATGAAAATCAGGCAGTCATGGAAATACAACATAAGGAAAAGATTATACATATAGGGATGATAGGATGTTAGACAGAGGTGCCTGCACATCTCTGTGTGCCTTAGGAAGACTTGTTGCACTTCTCATATTAAATGGAAGGGGGAAGGTAGAGATCAATCACAGAAGGGTGACCAAACATGTATTTTATCACATCTGATAGCTTCAGAACTTCATAACCTACTGCAGAGGAACTGCAGATAGCTCTTTGGGATATCAAATGTTAGACAACACTCACTAATCCTCAGTTATAAGGGTTCATTGGCACTTTCTACAGTCCCTTTGGAAGCCCTTGAAATCCAGCCCAGTCACTTAGCTACATGCTACTGGAAAGGATTTTGGTTGTGTGCCACACATGGCTGTATACCCTTTTCTGGTGGAAGCACAGGAGCAAAATTCATAGCCAAGCTTTTATGAAGAGAGACAAACCAATCTAGTCACACAAAATTGTTTGTGTGTGGTAGACAGAAAGTGAGAATGCAAAACCTAACAGGCTAATCAGACTTACACTGTACTGCTTTTCTTCTGAGAAAATTCACCTGTAGGCAAATCATCCACTGGAGTCTTTTTTATTGTAAGAATCAGCTGGCAAGGGTGGACACCTAAATGTAGGCGTGAATGTTTAGTAACAAGAAGAAAAAAAAGAAAAGCATTTTGGATAGGTTGGGATTATTTTTAATTAGAGCCATATATAAGAGATCACTGGGGATATAAACACTGACAAATCATCCTGTTTCTGGCTGGGAAAGATCTGCTTGATCAACGACCAGAATGATAGGCCTGGACCCATCAGGAGATTTAGGACAGCAAATTTTCTTAATCTTTGTTTTGGCATCTACTGCCAGCTAAATATTTACCGTTTTGGAGGACTCCAGGGAATAGCAATGATAATCTTGTTATTCTCTCTCCAAACTATTTGTACATCCACAAAACACCCCTTAATTATCACACAACTACCAGTCTGTTAATAGCCCCAGCAGAGGTCAATGTTTTAATAGCAGTAGTAGATTAAACATCAAAGGAAAAAAATATTAAAATTAAATGCAATTAAAATAAGACAGTTTTGAACTAATTCTTTGCACAGGCAAGTTGCATGGAAAAAATTATTGAAAGTTAAAGGCCAAAACAAAAAACTACAGAAGAGAATTGCTATTTTCATTAATAAGTGAAATAATACTATGAATTTCTTTCTTAAACTTCATTGCTATCAATACTTTAAAACAGGCTTCTCAGTTACCTGAAACACAAAGGCCCCTAAATGCTCAAAAAACGTGTATTTTGTGCAAACCTACAGAATGACATATTTACAGTCATGTTAGAGGATGCACGCAAAGAAAACTCAATTCCTGCAACTTCAGATGCAAAGCCTAAAGGCTAATTTCTCCTTGATGCCAAGAAACATGATTCCAAGAGAGATGACACATTAAAGCAAGAGAAATTTGGCTTTTAATTTCAGTAGCGCAGATGAACTGCAGTCTTTTAAAAAGTCATTATTTAGGTAAAACATCTGCATACACATCCTTTAACTTCCTGTCTCCATTATTTCAATGGGTCAGAAGAACTAGCACTTGATACAGGGAACTGTTTTTCAAAATTAAGCTCATTCACGGATGTCAAAATGCTCTTCTATGTTCATGCTATGTCATACATGCACTGTTGGAGTTCAATTTTAACTTGGACTAGCCACACAATTTAAAACCTGCTGATACTATTTTCTGGACTTCACTGAGGGAATCTAGGTAATGAGGAGAAAACCATAAAAAAGGTATAAAGGAAACAGATATCAGGAGATGTATTCATGACCATTATGAATAGAGGTGCACATCAATTTGTTCCTGTGACTGAGCTATGAGTGAAATCCAATTTGCCCAGGTTTCACTGTGTAAACCAGGTGAAAAGAAAATGAATTTGTTCTACAATAAATCAATTTTTCCATACTAGAGGAAAATCAAATTCAGAGTCAAAAATCAAGATTCAAAAAAGCCTATACAGAACTAATGAAAACTAGACAGACATAAAATCAAAATAAAGCATTGACTTATATTTTGTCACAGCTGCAAAGATATCTTTTAAAGCTTGTCCCATTCTGCAGATCACAAAAAAGAAAGGTGCTATCCTTTGCATGCTACCGTTAGCTTGTTCTTTCTTAGGTGTTTGTTGTGCCTTGAAATCTAATTAATTAGGTTATAAAGGTTAATTGGTTTCTCCTGTAATTCTACTCAAATGCAAAACTACTGGTTCTCAAACAAATAGGGAGATGTCCCTCCAATTATTACCGTAAACGCAAGTCAGTGGAATATTCCAAATATCTCTGTTCTTTTTCCTTGGCATGCAGACAGGCTAGAACATTGTAACTACTTATTGCAGAACTGCTCCAATGCCAGGGTTGTGTCCAGACACAATCTATGCAAGACAGAAAATCTGTTTTACAGAATGGACTAATCAGCTAGGGTATGTGCTGCTGGGAAAAGCTACAAAATGCATCAGATGCTATATTTTGTACAAGGTCAAATAAATGTAAATCCCCTAGACCAATATATTCAATATAGATCAGTAAAAAATAAATTAAGAACTACAGAATTATTGCTTATTTAAACAGTGACTATAAGTAGAAACATAGCTCTTGCAACCCAATACAGACTGGTCACAGGGTAATATAAGAAGAATCGGCATAATGGTAGAATAAACTTTTAGGAGTAAAGCCACTACACAATGATAATACTAAGATCAGAGTTTAAGTTAATAGCATTACTTGATAGCATTAGTCATTTAAGGAATGTTGAACTATCACAGTAATCTCTGTTTTGGAGGATGACATTTTCCGTCTTAATGAAACAGCATGGAAGCCCAATTTTTGTTGTTGTTAGTTTCATGAAGTAATTTTCTTTTTAAATGCTGTAAATTTTACTTTTCCATGACCGGGTATATTTTCTAGAGATGTCAGTGATATGCAGAAGCGTAGAAAGAATAAAGCAAAAACTGCTTGATGTAGTGAACAAATTGCATGATTGATTTTTTTGCATCTCTAAATATAAACATAACCAAGCAAAGCACTTTCGACCAAATAATTCTTTAAAATGTTAATTTTCTTTACCAGCAGAGACATGTTTCTTTGAAAGAGATGATGTCTCTTAAATAGGTATCTTTATCTCTCATCCCATAGTAGGTTTCTATTCAATTATGCAGATAACATTTTAGTGCAGTCATACTTCCTGCATATACCTTTCCCTTAAACACGAGGGTAAGCTGTATTCTCCCCAAGACATACATGTATTACTCCAGCTGATGCGAACAGGACGTGGTTTCTAATCAAGGAAAGACCTTGCAGAAACGAAGGTTAAGAGATTAGAAATATGAATACCAAGCTAAAGAAAAAAGGAAAATATACTGGGTACATGTGAGACATTACTTAGAAATCATCTGCAAGTTGAACAGCAGAGAGACATTTTTCCATTAATATATTTTCTTGAAGGGAAAATTGAAAAAAGGAAATAACAGTCCCACTTCTTTGCTGGTTTAGTTCCACAAACTAAGTATAATTTTTCTATTTGCAGAAATTGAGAATATTCATCTGATGCTACAGTTGCTGTGTTAGTTGCCCTTTTTAAGGAAATGCTAAGATGGAAAAGCAGCTGCCTCTCCTGTTTCTTAGTATTGGTTAATGTTCTATTCATATTTACACCCACACACACCCTAAAATCAAAAGGTAGTATCAAACAAGCCAGGGTAAATAATACAGAGTTCTATCATGTATCTAGTTTTTACATTACAACATATAAGCTGCAAGTAAGCATAATCAGTTACTTGGCATAACATGCAAATAATCTGTTCCATGACTAGAAATACCTTAAGCAAGACTGTAAGAGTAATGTAATGATTCAGAAAACACATTACTGTTCAAACAAAAATATTAGGCATCTGTGCTTGCTAAACATGATTTCCTAATTTATCAGAAACAGTTTCTTTCTCAGAGGTTCACGTTATAAAACTTTCCATGTTGCTTTTGGTCTCTGATATGAAGTCACTAATTTGCAGTGTTGCGAATTTTCTGTTACATTCTTAAATTGCCATAATAAGATCTAAAACAACACACACAACAGTTTTCAACCAGCTTACAAGTCAGTGAAAAAGGCCTGTGTTCCAGGTTTCCAATATTTTATGCCATCACAATTAAAAGAAAAATTAATACAGGATTTATTATGTTTAATTTATAGAACAATTTATTTAGGTATTGCATGAAAATCCTGCCAATTCTATCCTTTCATATCCTGCTATGTTTGAATAGGTGCAATCAGAACAAACATTACTACATTTTCATTAAAGAAAATAAATCTAGAGGTGATTGGGGGCTTACATAAGAGTTTTGCTCTATGGTCCTTCTCTTTCAGTGCCATAATCAATAACCAAAAAAATCCCCAAGTAATAAATACTAGTTTTAGTGCATTATGTTACATATCCTCATGGCTTAGAGAAAGATGACAAGCAGCTGCGTTCCATACTGCTTTCAGTGTTTCAGTATATAAAAACTGTAGTGACATCATTATTTTTATTTACTGGGAAAGTAAGTTTTACAGTGCACATTTATGCAATGAAATTCCATCCACTGCAATTGCTGATTTATTTGCACAGCATCACTGCTAACATGGAACTTAGCTTTCACAGGAACAACCTTTGATGGCAGTGTGGTTTATTTTGTTGAAAGAAGAATCAGTGTCTAGTTGACAGCCCTGCCTTCCGCAGGGTGGGCAATGCATACTTGTGTAAGTACCTTTCACCAGTATGGGCAGAGTACAATCAAACACCAAAATGGATCTGTTGTGATCCAAAATTCAGTTTTGCCTCACCCATGAATGTTTTTTGCTGTCAGGCCATAGGAATGTAGGCATATCTGTATTGCAGTTATCCTAAACAATATAAGCATCCTCCTGCAAGACCCTGAATTAAAGGCTCATATACTAAGTTCATATTAAAGTTAATTCTAATCTTCATAGAATTTCTCACAAATATTCTCTTTTGTTTGCTTTCATATTTACAGTTAGATGCAATCAAAAACTGCCGTTTATAAGTTTATATTTGGTCTTCATCACAGAAGTGTATGTAAAAATGCCGAAAGATTAGCTCACATGCAGTTTTAAGCTTCTTTCCATCTTTTTTCTGCCCATTTAATAGCTTGTAAGAATGTTGACTGGGATTCGCATCTTACTTCAGTGTGATGATAGATTTGATTTTTTTATTCTCTATTGACAGTATATTGACAAGACACTCTGCTACAGTACTGATGATCATATAGTATACTATAATATAATGTGTAATTGGATTCACTATACTTAGAACCAATAGTAATTTAGTCATGGATTGGAGTTTTAATTGCTTTCTTTGAGTAGTTTTTGTCATATTGACAATTTGAGCTGTCTTGTCTACTCATGTTGTTCTGTAATATAATTTTATTCTTTATTGACATAAATACCCTATAATGAATTTAGCTAGCCATTAGGTATATTTAAGCCTTATTCAAATTTAATTTTAAAAAGCTGCAAAATCTTGAATCAGTAACATGCAAACAAAATACCTTCGTATGGTGACATTTTGTATAGTTTTCACATTTCTTAAAGCCATAAGCTATATTCACTGACACATGAACTATGGCAGCATGGATTTCCATGATGGATAAACAGGGAAAATACTACCCTACCTGATTAAGGCTCATTCTAAGACCTGAAGTCTTTCAGTATAGGATATAGATTAGTTTCCTGGCTCACCATGAAAACACGAATACAGAAGGTATGAGGAAAGGCACTGCAAGTTATCACTCCTCTTTGGTCACCTGTTATTGCCATGGAAGGAGACAGGATATCTGGGACTAGAGAAGTCTTTGGTTTTGCCCAGTACACTTCTGTTACTGTGCTCAGAGGAAGTATCTTTTAATGAATAGTCAATACATTCATTGTTTAGAGAAGGAATTGCAGGGGGGAATCAACTCAGAGGACAACCTGAAATTATCACAGAAATTGTCTCCTTTGGGATGACTTAGGAGTCAGCTTTTGTCTCTATGAATTTCTGTAGTCAAGCAGGGACTGAGAATGAGGCATATTTCCTAAGTGCAGTCTTTGTGAATACTATTTTGTTTCACTCTCTGGAGGACATGGATTAAGATTTTTATTGCTGATGCATGAGGTATCTAAGGTGGCTCTGAGGCAGCAAATTACATCTGCTGGTAATCCAGACTTTACAAGCAAAGCAAACACAGTGGGAAGTGAATGGCCAAAAAACATGAGGAGACAGGCAGAAGAAAACACAGTAGTCAGAAAGGGTAGAATACCTTTACTGGTACATTAGAAAGGAGAAAAAAAAAAAAAAATATATATATATTCTGAAGTATTTGATTACCTCTAATAACAACAAGGCAGATAATGTGAAAAGCAGAAGCTCCTCACAAACCTCCTCAAAACTAGGGGGCTTTCAGATCCAAGTTTTGTTTGGGGTATAGCTCTATGTATAATGAATCAGTAATTCAACTTCCTAAACAAAGAAGCCATAACATTCATTGCTGCTTGACAAAACAAACAAACAAACAAACAAACAGAAAACCCCTGGTGGCTAACCCAATCAACTCATCCTGGAAACATAAAACATCAAGGAAAAATAAGAAAGTACAAGACTGCCCCCTACGCTCAGAGGGCATGGGGGGAGGTAGTCAGTGGCCGCAGAGGTGCTATCAAACAGAGCAGAAACAGCTGGGGGTTTTATTTTTATTTTAAAGGATCAAAGCAGCACAGTAAAACTGGAAGGACTTGTAAAAGATTATCCAGCTCGACTAGGCAGCATCATTGACATCCAAAGCACTCTGCCAAGTGCCTAACTTGTTCATAAAGACCTTGGCTGACAAAGCCAGAAAATCCACCAGTGAACAAAGCAGGGCTATTCTGTTCCTCTGTTCTTACCTCTAGGCCGTTCTTACAGGTCTTTGGGATAGCCCACCATTCCTTTTGAAATCTAATCGGCCACTTGTATGGCTTTTGCTTTTAGCCATTCAGATTAGGCCAGTTTGCAACACAGGGGAATCTGGTTTGTGTAGTTCCATTCTTTTGGCTTATGTCAATTTGAGATTCCAAAGATCACCATTGGGATGTCTTCCTGGTGCTGCAACTAACCTGACCTGTAGCAAAGTATCTCCACATCTTTATATTTCCTATGAAGTCTGCTAAATCACTCCATTGTAATACATTCTTTAAACACATTCCTAAAGGGCACAAAGAGATATAGCTGGTAGGAATCTCAGCACTTTATTCCGTGGATGTGGTAAGCATCAGATTTTCATACAACTGCTATCAGAGAAAAAATAACACATTTCTTTACATCTTATTTTTACAGGCTGACTGCCTGAGAAAACCTACGGTTAACCAAATCTGTTATTGAAGTTTTTCTGCTTTATTTTCCAAGATGCTCTTCAAGAGAAGTCACTCTTTGCTTTCTATGGCTGGTGACAGTACACAGACCAAAAGGTCAGGAATTCCTAGCTTCTATCATTTAGCACCTGAATATAGTAAGATTGGAAAATAAGACTGAAATCTTAAGAGAAATGTGTTGTAGTAGTTTTAATTAATAAAGAAAAGCATTTTTAGGTATGTGTGCAAGAAAGCAAGTGAGGGAGTGAGCAGGCAGAGGAAGACAATACTTTGCAAATAATGTAGGTTCAGGTACCATTAAATTTTCTAAAAGATATTTTCTCAGAAAAATCCAGAGTAGGCTAATGGGAATCATTCTTCTAGCCACAAATATTCATAAACCAGCCGAACTGCTACTTTAATAAGTGTTTTATAAAGATATAAACGTTTAAGGAAATTATGTAAATATATTTTTATATATTTATGAACAAAGTTTTACCAAATTCTAGTCCTCTATACTTTATAAACAGAGAAAAAAAATAAACTCTGTTTAGAGAACTAGTTTACAAGGCTTTATCTTTAATTACATTTACAGAACACATGGGATATTTTAAAATACTCACATTTTTCGTTTTTTTTAAAAAGACATCTCTGGCTAGTGTTATTAAATGAATAATTGTGATCATTACAATTTATGCAGAATAAAGTGCAGCTCTCTAAGGCTTCATTTATGTTCTTAGAAAACAAAGTAATGGGAGTTTTACAATCTAAATAAATCTCTTAATTTTTATGGGTTCATTTTTTCATGTATTTCTACATAAGAGAAAAATAACATTTTTCTTTGAAGTAAAACTGTTTGTGTTTTGATTTCTGAAACAAAGTGGTAACCTATAAAGAGATAAGGAATACCTCTTATCTAATTAGGTTCTACCTGTCAAAAGACAGTTTTTTAAACTATGGTATATAAATATTAACCACATTAGAATAGCTACTGCAGTGCTATTTGGGCACCAAATTCCAGTTGTAATATAACTGCCTACTGTGCCAGAAACTTGATTTGAATGTAGACTTCCATCACCACGCAGAGTATTTTTCATCATTTCCTATTAATTACCGCACTGGAGTCATATTGACCAATAGGACATGAGAATAAAACCCCTTAAGATTGAAGCTAAAAATACACAAGAAAATTATCATTTTATTTCTCCACTTTTTCTCAACTCCTTCCATCTTTCTGATTCTATTAGCAAGTTCTTTTACTACTGTCAGCATAACATTAACCATGCATATTAATCCTCCCCCAACTATATTTGCTAGACATTCACAAAAATGCAAGTACATTACAGTATTGCTATATCTGATGCATGCAGTAAGCAAACAAGTAGTATATCTACTTAAGTTGAAAGCATGGAAGAAAAAACACCCCAAACCAACATGAGTGTTCCAAATGTATTCTTTTTTTCCACCTTAAAATGAATCAAAACACAACTTTCCTTCTCTTTTAACTAACTCTGACATATCCCCTGTCAGTATAGACTTCTTGCCATGAAGCAATCTTCTCATTTCTCCAGCCACATGACAAGATCTGTGCAGCGTTATCTAATCAAGATAAACAAACACCTGCCATGCATTAGCACCCACCTGATAACAAACTCGCAATGATAAGGCTACAATCAATTCTCATAAAATCTCACAATCGAAGGTGATTTCCAGATGCTGTGACATATCATCACAGAGTACAATCATTCTGACTTTGACAACTTGGTTTAAACTGCTGGTCACCAACGATTATATTATGATGTTATTAAAAAAATCAAGGTTTGATTTGGCATTTTTTTCTGCTATCCTCTATTCAAAACTAAATTACTTACTTTCTCAGTTAGGTAGGGTTTTCTATACACTACAGAAATATTTTCTATAATAATTTTTTGAGTAATGTTCTATAAAGAAAAACTTTTATAGAGAACAGAAAAAAATCCCTGATTTTTTCAGATGGACCCTAATACCAAAATATTTTGAATTTTTGCAGTTCTCTGGGCTTTCACAGAGGATCTTTTATGTGTTGCTTTATGATCAAGCAAAGCCAAGCAGACTGGCAGTGCTGAGTTCCATTGAGTACCTTGCACACTGCATGATCACCACTTCACCAAGGAGCCCTTGTCCCAGCTAGCATTTCCCAACAGCATCACCCGAATTTGCCATTATCATTCCTTCCTGGTGTCTTAGGTGTTTTTCTCACATACGCAGGAGAATCACTATGACTTAATGGATACTGCATGACTCTTTTTCACAAAAAGCCATAATACCTGTCTCAAAAATTAGTAAACAAATGAACCTGTGACAATTTAACTTTGATAGTCCTGTTGAGAGCTTCTCTTACAGGACATTTACTGTGTAGGACACTAAACAGAGTTAGAGGAGAAAAGACAGCTGTTCATACTGGAAACTAGGGTGAAATACTTGTTTCGTTACAACACTTCCCCAATAGTTAATAAAAATACCTCTGCTATCACAAAGGTCCAGCAATAGAAATAAAATTTACACATGATTTATACCCAAATGAAAAAGCACAGTATGTTCTGGAACTCTGTATATATATAATTTTCTTATTCATTACAAGGTAACAACACCTTTAATGCACAATTTAGAAATAATCTGTATTTCAGTGACAGAAATTTGTTTAAGAGATACTACTGAAACTAAAGTACATTGATCCAGCTTCTAGTCTCAAATATAATGCCATTACAATGTACAGGCATAATTTTATCTCTATGAACGAGAGAGCTTTCTTAGAACAAGATACTGCAACTATTAATTGTGGGGCAAGCTTGTATTCCTTTTAGGTAGGGCAGCAGCTCAGGATACAAAGAGAACCCTGAATTTTCTGACCATGTGGACTATTCAGAGTCTGCTACAAGCAAACGAGCTACAAGGGACAAGTAGCTTCATTGAGCAACCTAGCACTTGTTCTGACAAGAGGCACACTGACCTCATCTACAGCAGAATGCAAGTTTAATTATTTTACTTAGATGACCCTTTAAAAACAAAACCATCTTCTGTTAACAAAACACCATTAGTATTTAATAACCCTATTGTAGTAAAGTAAGAAAGAACTCACTTTTTAAGTTGAAAACATTCACAGATATTTAAAAAGAACTATATACGTAAACATACCTGTGTAACTATGCAACTTCAGATTATAACATCCTTTCATAAACAGATACAGTTATTGAAGGCATAAAGCTGAGAGAGACACCAAACCCGGACCTCCTTTTCCTCTTCAAATCCAGAAGCAGTTTGAAGAGTTCTCACCTGCACTACCTAATCACGAATGGTGAATGAGCTTTTATTCTTAAAAGGAAACACATGTTTTATCACCTCACCTGAAGGCAATTACTAAACAGAAGGAGAATATAGATGACTGGCAATTTCAGACTATGTTACAAAGGCTGTTTAAAAGACAGTGTGAAAGATGAAATGTGCATATTATTCAGGATTTTAAACACTTAAAAGTAAGAAAAAAAGACAACATCTAGAGTAGACAGGAAAGATGGTTAAGCCTAATTAAACCCATTAATCACAACTAGCCTGTTCCTATGGAGGTCAATGTTAGCTTTGCATCAATTTCTATAGCAGTCCATGGGAGTAGGTGTCCTAGTTTCAGCTGGGATAGAGTTAATTTTCTTTCTAGGGCTTGCTGTGTTTCAGATCTGGTATGAAAGATATGTCAATAATGCATATTGATTTAGTTGTTGCTAGCTGATCTTTATACTATTCAAGGACTTTTTTCAGCTTCCCATGGAAGCTGAGAAGGAACACAGATAGAACAATGGAATGGCCAATGGAATATTCTGTACCATAGACATTATGCTCAGTAGATAAACAGGGGGTGGCTGAGGGGCAGGGATCCACGATCATTGCTTAGGACAGGCTGGGAAACCAGTTCACCAGGTTGTAAGATTGACTTGTGTTGTATAATTTTATTTTGTATAGTCTTTTACCATGATTATTGTTATTTTTCTTTCTCTATTACTGTTCTATTAAACTGTCTTTATCTCAACCCACGAGGGTTTCTTTCCATTTCCCTTCCCCTGCTTTTCTCTCTCTTCTCCCTACCCTTCTTGGGGTAGGGGGAGGATGGGGTGAGTGGCTGCGTGGCCCTACCTGCCGGCCGGGGTTAAACCGTGACACTGGGTTAACTAAACAATTTTGCAGTTCAGGACCTTACTGCAAAAATTTCCCTTACTATGTGAATTAAATAATGGTTCCGAATCACTCACTTGATTATTCCTTAGGTACTGTACTGACGAATAAACAGGAATCTGATAGTTTACTTAACTTGTTAAAGAAGATAATGACACCAAATGAGACCTAAGTGGCCTTCACAGTCTGATTACAGCCCTAGTATATTGACAGAACCTTAAGACATGCTAAATAAACACATATTGTTTTACAAGACCACAGCTGAATACATTAATTTCTAAAATAAACCCAAAACTAATAAAAATTGTAAGTTCCCATTCACGATAACTCAAAAGAATCTCTGGTTTGTGAGCAATTTCCCTTGTGTTCTCAAATACCTGGACCAGGTTTGTCAATAAATCTTAAATCAAGAAAGAATTCTACGTTTCACGACTCAGTTTCTATTCAGTCACTGAAAATATTCATTCTGAACAAGACCCAGCAAGACATTGTGTTGTGTTTGACTAAACAGCAAATAAAAGACCTGGAACCGAACTCTCTTCTCTCTGTAATACATGCATCCTTCTCCTATTTGTATTAATGGAAATTATATGGTCACATACAGGGAAAAATTGCTATCTCAAGCAGCTAATCAGAAAGACAACATCATTATTTAAACTGTAGCATCAAGAATAATCTGCATCCAAACAGACAATGAAAAGTAACATACTCCTTAGACCATATTATGTTCTAAAAAATTAAAATCTCTGTGTATGTGATTATAAGTTAAAATCAGAATGACTTTATTGGTAAGAATCTGGCTTTCTGACTTTCCTGCTTCACAGGCCTCATAATCTGAATGTTTCAGCAATCTTTAGGAGAGGACAGAGTCAGCAGGTCTCCAGCCTCATCCAATAAACATTCTGGCAGACTAAAATCAATACACTAAGATTTGTCTGCCAGCTTCTTTATCCTCATTCCTATTTGCTGCTGACTCTGGCCTCTCCTGAAGTCTACTGCATCTGTTACTGTCTGAAAAATTTGTACTCCTCCAGTTTACAAATTACTTAAACCACTCCAGTAAAATGAAGGGAAGAAGTTCTCCTTTCTGGCCATCCTAGAACCAGGACCTCATATGCAAGTAGCATCTTGGCAAAAGCGCTTGGAGTGGTTTTGCAGCTACATCTGCTCCATCTGTTCTTACTACGCTGTCAGTACCCTCAGCCAAAAAGACGGCAGTTCAGTGTCCAACTTGCCAGTGTAACTACATGATTAGTCTGACCAGGCTTGTAATAAGTAAATTCTGGAAGTTTTACACTGCAATTTTGCTATAATCATTTCTCGTATGCTCCCTCCCTCAAGAAAATATACACATATATATAGATGTATACATATGTATAGCTAGACAGACAAAAATGTGTCTTTACACACTTTTCATCCCCCACAGTTTCAGAAGAAGCCTAGAAATGACCTGAAACCAAGTTTACTAATGCTATGATACAGGATATCTCTAGATATTGTAACGTCTTGTTTCACCAAAAAAAAAAAAAAGTAATTCAAGCAGCACAAATTTGCTTAACCTTTTTACTATTTTGAATTATTTGTTACTAAGAATAGTCAAATGGTGCTTTACAGCAGCAGCCAATACAAAGGGTGCCCTACACTGTTTCATATGAAGCTAGAGAATTGTTTCCTGAATCTTTGCCATGCATACAGAAAATTCTACAATGCCTTTAAGGGATTTATGTATTTATTCTTCACTTCTCCCATAGGCTATAGGAATGAACTAAATGAGCAATCCTTATTCTCCTAGGATTTTGGGGTCTGGAACTAGTGTCTAACCATGAGACTAAGTTAGCCATTATGTGACACTTCTTACTGTGCACCAAACAAAGGTCAGACATAAACCTGGTCCTATTTTTAGACCATTATTTCTCAAAACTTTCCCTATGGTTTCCACTTTTTATGACCTTATCAGTATTGCCTTTTCACCTGAGTAAATTCTACTGATTTCCACTAGCAATGTTGATCTAGTCTGAAATAATCCTAATTATCTCATTATATGCAACCCCCAGCTCTAGAGTAATTAGGCATATGGAAACAAGGATTGGTTAAGGCATTAAAAGTTGCAACTATTTTTACCTGTGGAGAGGCTTCAAAACAATATTGCAAACTGATGGCACGTTCATGGCTGTGCTCAATTCTAACAAGATTTAACAAATGTTCTTTCAGTTAGGAAACTCAGCTGAAAGACTCTGCATTGGTCTTTCAGAAAGTTGAGTAATTCCATAACTCCTCTGTGTAATTCAGGTAATAATCAAAAAGGTTGCAGCAGCATGAAACTTGAAAGTTTATAATCATGGCTTATAATCATAAGTTTCATGTATACACATATACAAGTAACAGTATTATATCAGACATCTAGTACTTCTGTCACTAGATTTCCTAGACATAAACTGGCAATAAATAATATTTTTATTATAATTTTGGGGTGGGGTTGCAGGTTTATTTTTTTCGAAAACCTAACTACGCTTATGCATCATGTACCACTCAAAATCGTTTTATCTAGCCTGGAGTTAGTCTGATTTGTTCCACATATAGAGAAAGTATTTTTCCCCTAATACTTCTCCTGGGAATCTTTAAGCAAGAAAGACATCATTTCCGTTATGATTGCCTCACTATACTACTAACACCAAATATTGTCAGTTCTTGCTACACATTCTGAAAAAAATGATAAATAATAACAATAAAACCCAATTACCACTGCAAAATACAGGGTTTTTTCCAACTAATGTATCAGTTCTGACACTTTTGTTATTTATAAACAACTTCAAATCATTTATATCAAAACTGAGACAAATTAAATCAAGATCTGAAAAAAACCCAGAGCGTGCTTAGTTATTAACCCCCCCCCAAACATCAAGTATTTCTGTCAGGTACTCCTTTATGAATTATATCTCCTTCAGGGTCTGTCTGGAACATTTTAGAACACACATCTGACAACTAAGAGTAGTTTACTTTGGATTAGCAATTCATTGGCCTGGGCTTGTTTCTGTATGTTTCTTTTAAGCAGAAATCCTCCATCTGTGTGTTGCTTACTCAGGTAAGAGAAGGTGTTTGTGCACCTTCCTTTCTGTTTCATGCATTTGATAAGGTTTTGGCTTTACTGCTTAGCATTTCCATGATACAGAAGGTAGAAATGAAAAATCCAAAGAGGTTGTTTGCTGGGAGGGAAGAGGTTTTCAGAAGCAATTTTAGGAAACATTTTGATTCTTTTTCATAAAGAAGCTTCTCTAGGAGGCACCCTGGAGAATGGAGTCGTGATAACTATCCTTTCTATACAAACTCCATAAATCTGAGCCCCTGGAATGAATAAAAATACAAATGATCTCAGACACTGAAACAGACAGATCACCTGGGGTTGTTTCCCTCTGCAGTGTTATCTGGCAGGCAGCTGGGCAGTTCTCTTCCCCACAGCTTGCTACATCTGCAGGTCTTCTGCCCTTTTTCTCTTTTGGCTGCCAGGTCAGCTCTTTTTCCCTCCCAGCTGACAGGCTGATTCTCCCTTTCAGCTCCTCATGCCAAGCTCGCTCTGCCTGTCGCAGAGCTGGCACATCGCTCCTGTCTTTCAGTTGCAAGTCCTGTGCCCCACTTACAGGGTCTCCTTTCCTCTCATCTGTGGTCTTTGTTCTCCTTTGGTCTGCATGTTCTCAGTCCTCAGCGTTTCAGTAAGTGGAGTGGCAGACTGCAAAGTGATTATGCTAATTGCAGGTGGCAGGGGCAAAGATTTTCTCTCATTTTGCAGATAGTCTACCTGTGCCTCAGCTCCCTGGGTGATGCACCTCAGGTTACTGAATGAGGGGGTAGCAAGGAACTGAACTCAGCTTCCTCTGGTCCTAGATAGCAAATTTGACTGTTTGGGACATCCTAGGCATCCTTCTAGGTTCCTAGGAGGCCATTTAGCACTGTTGCATTTACCATCTATATTAGCTCTGCCACCCACTGTTGGATGAGGTCATATCCTAAAAGTTTCCTATCGGTAGCAGCAGAGACTGTATTTCTGAGAGCACTGCATAGCCTACAAATCCATCAGCTGGATGAAGGGGAATGTAGATTTATGAGGAGTGGAGTGGTGGTTTTTGATCAGCAACTTGCAGTGAAAAATGCAGATGCAGTGATTAAAATAGTTTGCTAAAAATTCCTGTAAGAAAAACAGGTTAAAAGTTTCTGAAAAAGCTAAATCATTTAATCTTCACATAAAAAGTGTTGTGATTTTTTAAATTTAAAATGTTACAGTTTTTATTATTTCCCAACACTTATGTAAACTTTTTTTTTTTTTTTAAACAGGAACTGAGAGCAATTGCTGGTTTTGAAAAAAATTGCACTGAATTGAATTCAATAGCAGTCCAAGCCCTTCAATTTTTTATAGGCCAATGAAAACCTTCTGCTAGAAGAAGACCTGCCAAATGCTTTCTAGTGCTCTTTAAACTCCAGTCACATAGCTCTGTTGGACCTCAGTTAAAGAAAGGGGCTAAGAGATTTCACGGCTACCCAGCACGTATTCACAGTTTGTTTCCCTTGGATACAATATAGTTAATGCCTCAAAAGGTATGTGACTGTCGCATTTTATTTTGGTATTTTTTTTTTTTTTTCTTTGTTATTAAAAGCAGCCTGAACCACTGAAACAAAATGCATGTGTGGAATGACATGGGACAAATAATTTCAGAGACTGGGAATGATTTTTGATAACACTTGCTGTGACCAGACATTATTAATTCTTCTGATGTTCATTGAAATGATGAGATAATGAAGAACTAATGTGTTATTAATGAGGTGGTAATGCTGTATATACCTCACAGAAATTCCATTATAATTGGCCAATCAATGTACCATTGTTTTAAATTGTTAATTTGTTTTTAAGAGAAAATGTAACATAACTAACAAATGTAGTTTTAAACAAGGCTGAGGCCAGCTATTTTCCAATGACCTTTTAGGCTCTTTTGAAAAGCTTTGCCAACTTTTTCAATTACAAAGCAAGAAGGCAGAGTGGTTTCAAAACAATTATAAAAGCTGCCAATAAATTTCACTCAACTCTTCTTACTTAAGAACAAGGTCAGCAATGAGAGAAAAAGAGTGCCTTTGAAGCTCAGTATGCCAGTTTTTAATTTAACGGGTGTAGCTGTAAATCATAAAAACAAGCTTTGGATTAATGTGGGCACCAAGAGATCCCCCCAAAAGGCTTCGTGTTTGAAGAAATTGTGCTTTTTAATGAAAAGCAGGTCTTCTAAAGGAGTCTGAAATTGGGCACCCAAATTAGTGGAATTTCAATATCCTTATTTTTTATTGTTGTTATTATGACTGTGCAATTGTCCTGTTCTTCTTAACAAACTGTTAAACTCTTCATATTAGGAAACCAGAAAAGCAGAATGTAAGGAATCACAGGCTGAATAGTAAGAAAATTCATGGCAATTCATCTCCTTAGAGCATCTAAGCTTAAAAGAATGTGCTCAAAAAGGTCTCTCGGTTACCAAATTAACTTAATATGGGGCGGGGAAAGCCTTCTAAGTTAAGGATGTAATTTCCCCTATACTAGCTTTGATACCAAAATTAATAGTTGTGCAGTCATTCATACAGCAAACACCCGCAGTACCTACCTGCTGCACTACTGTCCAGATCTGAACAGAAAATTCCGTTTGCTGTACTATGTTTAAATGAGGTTGAACTTTCTCAGAAAGTATACATTTTATGACCAGAATCACTTTTAGACTGGCATCTTGTTACATCTACATTGTGATTGTCTAAATCTTGCTAATCAAGATCTAGTGCAACAATGTCCGTTGCAGTCACCAAACTGATTAAATGTATGAGTTTATCTCTATTGCAATATCTGTCTCCTGGTATATTTATGCTGCTCAGCGCAGGGCAAAATACTACCTACATGGACTCACTCCTTGTACTTCTTTATGCCCTTGTTCTTATCTGTGGCCAAGAGAGGTAGTTACAGCTTCCCCGCTGAAGCCACTTCTTTCCCTCGTGCCTTTAGCCAGGGCACAGATTAATTTGGAGCACTAATGCCGACCTTAGCTGCTGTTATACAGCCATTCTATCATTTCAGTGAAATTATATTGGTTTGGGCAAATTTCTCAAAAATTTAAGTCAACGAGTTCAGACCCGCTAACACAGCCAGATATACTTTAAGACAATCCTGTTTCCATGAAAACAGAAGATTCTTTGTCCATTCCAAGCAGAGAACAAAAATACTTCTCAGAAGTGGGTGCACAGAGATTTTGTCTTCTATTTCATTCTGCTTCTGAATTACTTACATGCTTTCAAAATGTTACTTTCATCTTAGGATAAATTCCCCATGTCTCCTCCATAGGAGATGTCAGTGTGCCAAACTGGTCTACCTCCATTAATGCATAACAGCTTCCCTGGCTATAGCAGTGTCATTCTGAACACAGACTTTAGTTCAATGTCTGCCAAGTGTCACATGAAAACTAATCTTGTATAATATTCATACAGGTATTTTGAGCTTTAAAATACTAAGAGACCAATTAAACTGTTCCGAAACTGTTTGGAAGTTGGGCTTTGGTATCCTTTCAAGGGAAGCAAGAGGAAGGATTCAGTATTTATTTTATTTTGTCAAATTTTTAATATCTGAATGTATGTTTTTTAGCTTTGTTTCATCTCTACTTAAGTAATAATTTTTAAAAAGAATAGGTTTAAACTGCTTGAACACTCTAGAGGGAGTTCATTATACTAACTTTAACTAGTTATACAATTTATTTTTTATAATGTAATAATCTGAAGTGTCTCTCAAAAGAAAATTACCATCTTTAAATCTGATTTTCTAAAAAATGTTATAAGCATTCTACATGATACTATACTGCCTAAGAAACCTACATTTAGTCTTTCTCATAAAGCAGTTATCTTAGACATAAGATTTTAACACTACACTAAAATACTTCCTCATTACCCTACACTAAGGCTGCCTAGATAACACTTTGAAATCTAGTGTTCAAAAAACATAGATCTTTCACTGGAAGTAACGGGCGGTATGAATTTCAGTTCTGAGCCTTACAAAAAATTCCATTTACACATTTCTGTTAACCAATTGAGTATGTAAACTCAGTCCAGAAAAAAAAAAAAAAACAAACAACTTTTTACACTCGCATCTTTAGCATAAAATGAGCCAACTTACTTGTTTCCTATATTCCTGAGAAATATTTGCATATTATATAGGTAGAAAAATGTTTCTAATGAAATCACTAAGCATGGAAAAACTTTCTCTAGTGATGATGTATTATTCTGATAATCACCTGCAGGAAAAGAACAATGTATTTAAAACTGTATTAAAAAAATGAAGGAAAAAAATTTCCATAAAATATGCAGTCCCTTTAAAATGACTTCACTTAAAAATGGTGTAAATGAAAAAAAAAATTGTTTGAGAACATACAAGCATTGATTTTGTTCTTCAGGCAGTACACCTCACTATGTATTTTTCCCAGTTCAATTTACATCTACCGCTAACATAGTATCAGCACAGCATCTTGAATCAGCCGGCATGCCGTACTAAATAACCAATGGGAGAACTCCCAATCTGACATATACCACTACTGCAGGGCATTGCATGGCGGGAAGGTTTGGTTCCTAGTAAATGGACAAGCACTGAGGCTGATGCTGACAGCAAGGGGCACTAAAATTGTCCCTCACCCCACTCCCAATCAGAGCTGGAGAGAGGGATTTGTTCCAGTTTTCCTTATGAAATTTAAATTCTAGTTCTTGGAATAAATACATCTGCTTTCTTTGCTGAGTAATATTCTTGTCCTACCTACGGCAACAAAAACCCAAAAGAAATAAAGAGTCAAAGAAGCAGATGAGAATGGTCTCAATCTCTTCTCAAAAAAATCACACTGCGCAGGGTATTATATCTCATGTTTTGCGCGTTCCCAATCTACAAAATCCATTGAACACCACTCTATGCACTTTTTGTCAGAAAGTTACTGTTTCCACAATCCAAAGTGTCTTCACTTTGGCAAAACAAATCACAATGCTCTCCACAATTAAAGGCTCTCCAGTCAATTAAATAGCTTTGTGTTTTAATGGTCACGTAACTTCATAAGGGCCTGAATATTGCTCTTATCTCATAAGATGCAGAAGCATCCATGGTGCTCTTACAATACTGTATTATTTTGTTTTTCCCACTAAGCAAAAATCCATTGAAACCAACAGTGCAGGCAAGCTATAAATTCTAAACAGACTTTGCATCATAAAAATAATATGTAATGAACTCTTTCCCAGGCAGTTCACAGAGCAACACTCTAATCACATAGAACACATGAGTAGCCATTTCTTTCTAACACTACAGAGGGTTTAGACATGCTCTCTAATGTAAAGCAATTCTATCTCATTGCATTCTGAGTTGGCCACATAGTCCCAGCCATTTTTGGTCTGCTCTAGGTTTTGCTGGAAGATGGGAATACAGAAAAAGATTCTCTGTTCCCCTCCCTTGGATAAATATAGGGAGAAGAGATAACTGAGCAGAAAAGAGGTGAAGAAGAACCCGGCCACTCTGCCTGTGCTCAACCATGTTGACAACGCAGTACCCCAGCTTCAAGATGTTCCCCCGTCACTTCAAGGACATTTGTACAAGTGAAAGCAAGTGCAAAGGGACAATGAAAAATGAAGTAAAATAGGTAGTTAATTTGCAAAAAGCGTTTGGTTAAATGAATATTCATAGTTACGATTTTCAATCTATTTCTAGAAGCATAATCCAGCACTTCTGGATTAGAACTGCAATGCAATTTTTTCCAAATATAAAGTTGGCCAGATTCCCTAAAAGAACGTTTCCCTTTAAAATTGCTACAGGTCAGAAATAATAGAAAATGATCAGCATTCTCAACATCAGATGATTTTGAAAGCATGAATTTAAATAATTCTGAACTTAAAAAATAACAACTCAGGGGCTTCTATAATTTCCTCTTGGGTAAAGCTGTATTGAATCCCTGGAGCTGCTTACGTACTCCTAACTTTTTACATTAGCTATGTAACTATTCCAAGAATAAATGGATTCTTTTTTTCCTTTCATCCCCACTTCCCTTCTGCCTCCAGATAGCTGCAGTCCTGGTTTCTTTACTCACAGAGTTGATTTTTATTAAATAGTGTTTCAATGAGATGACACATGGCCAGATCTGCCTTGGAACTTATATTCTCCAATTTATCCGCTAACAGAAGCTTTAAGTCTCCCCACATTATTGTGTCAGTGTGTCCCAATCCAATGGAAAAGAAACATTCCTGAGGGGTGAATGGGATGCAAGTGAGAGATGGGAAGAGACAAAAAAAGACATGGTCAAGGTGAGTGACAGTGATATATGGTGCTTGCTAGCTAGATACCTGTCACATAAGACTTCTAATTGATTTTGTAGCAGCCATCAATAAATAAATAAAACTCTCAGCCTATGCCCACCTAGCAAATTGTTCCAGCATTTTACAGAGAAGAGGGCCTAACCCCAGCACTTTGCTCTGGTAGCTGTGGTCATTTTTTATACTTGCTTTGCATTCAAACAGACTGCTACAAATAGGAATACAGAATGGAAATCAGGCCCGTTACATATATTTTAAATGCTAAATCTGACTTTAAGGCAATCAAGGTTATGGTTGTCTTCATATGTAAAAATCCTACCACATTAAAAAGTTTCCTAGGTTTCAGCAACAACAAAATTACCACTAATTTATGAAAACTGTGTTAGTGCCTCCAAACCTTTGTCGTAAATTATGCATGTGAGCATGAAAATGCTAATGAAAACAGGATTTCATTTACAAATGATTAGTACAAATTCAGCAGTCACGATAGTTATGGCAGTCTAATTTATTTTCTTGTAGAACATGCTGTTTGCCAGGTTATGGCCATTTATTTCTATACTGCTGAACATCAACTTCTTGGACTTAATGTCAAATTATCTTTTTATCCAAAGAAATGTTCATTTTCTTTTTAGAAGGTCTTAGTTAAATGAAGTCCTTGGGCTCAAAGTCAACTCTCTTGATTAAAACATTCGTAGGAGGGCTGCAATAAAAATGATGCCCTTTTATACAGAAGGAATTGCTGAAATTGCTGTGATTTCTAAGACTTCTACTAACATGTTGAAGAATATAATCACCTTCACCAGAGCTTATCAAAGATTTTTTCACTCAGCACACAATTTTTAATTTATTCTTTTTCCTCACTGTATAAGGCTTTTGCTAGGGATTAGACCTCCCTAGAAAAAACTTAGTAGGTCAGCATTCCAAAAGCATTCTACAGGCCTCTAAAAGAGATGAGAAGGATCCATAGTGCATGACTATATAATGTGGGGGTTTTTTCCCAAAGATCCATGCTGGCTGTAAAATCAATAATGCCTTATATGAAATAGATCCAAATAGAAATGAAAACATGGGGTTCTAGGGAGTTATAAAAAAATATTGTAGAAATCACTTCAAGGTTTCTTATTAAATAGAGAATGCGGATCTTCTATGTATTTGTTGGTGGTGTTGATGTTTTGTGGGTTTTGTTGGAAGCAGCTGAAGTAGAAATAAAATCTTCTTCTACGCATGAATTTGCTACTTTTTGCTAAATCCTTTAAAATATTCCAGGCTAGGAAGTTTCAGCACAGAGATTCCCCATTTAGATGCAAAAGGAGATTTTTGTCCTTTTGTCTGTGTTTTTTTCAGAAGTTCAGTAGAAGGTTTCCATCTGAAGTTTGGTCTAGTCGATAAAAATGTTCGGGAGCCCAGAAAGCCTGAAGAATTAGATCTTTGGTTATGTAATTCTGGCCTGAAAAACACAACACTCCAGATGCCTACAAAATCAGACTGTGAACAGACTATTAAAAAATAGTAAAGCTTTAAGTTGTGGAAAACAGATTTCCTTTAAGCCTAGATCAGAAAATGATTCTAATTGCACAATCTACTCAATCAAATACAAACATAATGTGCAATGCACATTTGCCTTTGACAGCTTTATTTGCTCATTAAACATTTATGTTAGATGGCTTTTAGCATCTTTGTCCATGACATTCATCTAAACTTGGCTAGAAAGTTAACAGCTTAAGTAGTCCCATATTTTATCATATTAACCTCTCTTTGGATTTTTAGAGAGTAGATGTGATAAAAACCAACCTAAATTGTGCATTTCAAAATTCAATTTTAAGAGTGCTTTTGCTAACATTAATTGCTTGGGTTTTCTCATATTATTATGTGGCACGGCTCCTTTCTCTGATAACTTGGTAACAGCAAATTGATTATAATCACTCAGCCTAAAATGGGATTCCTTTTATAAGCAAATCAAGTACATGAATATTGGGAAGGGTTTAGCTATCAAATTAACATTGTAACTTGCTTGGAAACTATTTCCTACCAAACAGTATATGGAAAGATTTCCAGGAAACTCATGCTATTCATAGTACTTTAAATAGCATTTTAAAACAATTATTCATATACTTACGGTTTCTTGTTCTATTAGCTAAATGCATCTACTGCAAATCTAGCTAAGTGAAGGAGCAGAGATGAAGGCAGGAGTGAAACACTTCCTATCATTTGATGATCAGAATCATCAGAAGTTACCCTAGAATAGGCCATAAGCCTTAAAAAGTATATCAATTAAAACCTCTGTGTTTTTAAATTTGCTATATGAAATAGTATCAAGGAGTTATCCAAACAGACATTCTGATGAGGTACAGGCAACATGCATGCCTGAAAACAACAAAAATCCAAAGCATACGATGTAAAACAAAGACAAAGAACTGTAGAATCTGAGGTCTTCTAGCAGCCTTATTCCAAGGGGATCTCTTTGTTAAGAAGCTCCTCCTGTTTTCCGATATCATTGTCAAGACTTGTTAAAGTGTTTAAATTGGAATGTTATTTGATTATCACTAAATATCTTCAAGCTTACTTTAGTGATAGATTTGCATGCAAACAGTGCACATCTGAAGAAAAGACTCATATCAGACACAGGAGTTTTAAAGGCAGATTATGCACAAGACATTTTCTGAGGCAACAAAACTTACCTCAAAAATGTCCTCTTACTTTATTTTGGGTTTTTTTTTTGTTATTTTTCAGTAGCGTTTATGAACTTAGCTGCTTGTTAGTTTGCTGTCCATATCACCGGTTTTTCACCGTATTTCAGTGTAATAGATACCTGTTTTCAGGGGACATGGTTCTTTTCCCAAGCAGCTAACAAGGGAAGATAAGAACAGGTGGATGCAGCAAGAAGACTGCCGTACCTAACAAAGACTAAACACCCTGCTGATTGGTGAGATACAGAACTTCATTATGCTCACAAACTCCAACCTGATGGCTCAGAAACTTCTCAGAGAAATACTAAGAAAACAAATCCAGGTATGCAACAGTGAAAAAATAATCAGGACAGATAAAGAACATCTGAAAGCTGGAAAGCATGAATAATTTATTCCCTAGAAGAACATGACACCAGTCATCTGTCAGTCTTTCTTTCATACTAGTCCTCCTTTCTCTAGAAATATACATCTTAATTTCAGCCATATATACGCATAATATCTTTTGTTGTTCCTTGCTAACAAAACAAAGATAATCTAGTCTTAACCACATGAAACAATGTACCAACTGATTTGTCTTCCAGAACAATTCATCATCTTTGCTTCCTTGCAAATAGACTCCACAGACGTTGTGAGGCTTCCCTAATGACATACAAAAGTTAAAAATTTGGTTGTGATTTCACAAAAATTGATGGTAACTTGGTAAGGTTATTAACAGATGCTATTCCATCATTAACAGAAACTGGCTTTGAGATTGGTCCACGTTACACAATATCCTCCAAGCTTCCCATTCAGCTGGCTCATCAGTCACACCTACCTTATTTTCTTCTTTTGGAAACTAGTTAAAGCATTTTGATGCACAATTGTCTGATCATGGAGATATGAATATTATCTAAGGGCAAAATCTATTCCTGATGTGCACATTCTGTAAAGCAGCTATGATGGCAACAGTTGCTAGGACAAACTGGGAGAGAGAGGACCAGTACAGGAATAACTGATCTGACATGTCACACACTGGATGTCCTGATGGTCAGCCAGATCATCATCACCCATTCTTAAGGTCTTTAATTTAAATATACCTTATGGAAAGCATAAATGGAGATTTGGGAGAATAGCAGCAATGGAAATGATGGATGCGCAACCCAAACATTCCCGTCTTCAAGTTTTCTATACCTTCTTTGTAATCTGTCAGACCTTTAGCTATAAGGAAACTGTTTAAATCAAAGCTAGCAGAAGGAAAGATTTCATCCCTAGTTATATCCCATGTATCACTAAATTTTGGATAAATCTACTGTCCTGAGCATGTTCACAAGTGCATCTAACACAGAACATAATCGCCTTGTACTGGTGAAGTATTTATTAAATGCTCTTCTGAAGGAAAGGATCCAGAAGAGAATAAAACGTTAAAAGCCTTCAGGAAACGCACGCTAGCAGATTGGTGTCTGGTTTGTCTGAGTTTCCAGCTAAGATTAGTGAGCATGACCTGACTGAACTGTGCAAGACAGAACAAGCTATCATACTTGCAGGTACAAGATTGACATAAAAGACGTTTTCCTCCTTTTCATCTCCCCCAGCAATCACACACCTTTGCTGGAAAGTGGCCTCTATGACAGAATGCAGACGGATGATTAGCTGTGCACAGTGCAAATACCAGGTTGGCATTTCAAAAAATTGAGGGGATTCTGAGAAAGCTTGTAAATCCTCACAAAAATACTGATAAGTTTGTTCTTTACCTTATTGATATTAAAAAAAGGCATTCAGAATGACAGAACAGGCTGATGAATGACATGGAGATATGCTGGTCAGGTACTTTGGCCCAACATTTGCTGAATTTCTCACACTTCAGCTGTCGCATGTTTAATATTGCACTTCTCCAACGGAGATTAACTTTTTCAGCAGCAAGGTAGACAGAACAATGTTTATGATGGTATCTGATTTATCATTGAACTTGTTATTCAACATATGCAGTAAATTAATTTGAATTTCTGGTGCTGATGTGTGACTGCCTGAGAAAGCACCCTTCTATAGTTTTGCATGAGTTCCTGAGGTGCTGCTGCCTTCACTCTTATCATAGAAAACTTATCTGGAAGTACATGCTCAATAAATTATCTGGGGCAACAGTGCAGCTGCTCCTCTTCAATACTTCATCTGTATATGTATTTCATCTACACTAACAGCTGCAAATTGCACACAGAATTTCAGGAAAAAAGAACCTTTTAGAAAAAGCCGATTTCATTTTTATCATTTTGCTAAGTAGGGTTGTGATAAAATTGCCTATTGCAAGAATCAGAAGAAGCCTGTCTTGCTTATATAACCAACATGGCTTTATTAGTATTACATTGGGCTTATAAAAAAAGACTTGGATGAGAGTTGCAATGGAATGTCTGCTAAAAATTTCAGTAACTACACCCATCTTTCAATAAATGAACTGGGAAAAACTATACAGCACTGTGTATACTAATCTGATTATCACAAAATATTGCCTGATTATCAGGCAAGCGAAAGCCCAGGCAGAACTAAATCTAGCCAGGGATGTGAAAGATAATAAAAAGAACTTCTATAGATA
>JAOXNO010000063.1:16698924-16750224 GCA_028565335.1 Limnodromus scolopaceus
GTCCCTGCCCATGGCAGGGGGGTTGGAACTTGATGATCTTTAAGGTCCCTTCCAACTCAAATGATTCTATGATTCTAAAACCCTCTATATTTTTTACATCTGTTTTTTCTAGTGCCAGTTTTTCCACTAGGAAGGTCTTTAAAATGAATACCTTTTGGAAAGGAAAAAAAAAAAAAAGAAGAGAGAGAGAAAAAGAGAGGTATTTTCAGCCTTCTCTGCTGACTACCTAGGGTGGGGGTGACAATAGCTGGCAGTGGGGCTACAGTAGTATGTTTGTATTACGGAACGCTTAAGAAGTGTCAACTGCCTTTAATTGAGAACTTTATGAAGGGATTCAGCAAGATAGATATCAATTCGCTTCTCTGGATAGTCCCAGTAGAATATATCTCTCTGTATATATATCTCTGAAAACTGTAAATTGTGACATTATTAGGGAGGAGAAATAAAAATTAAGATCACTTTAAGATATTTGTCCCCAGATATTTTTTTCTTCTTCTCAACACCTGAGTTTAGTGCAATAGGGATAAGAAACTGATTTCAAAAGAAGTTTCACAGCCTCTCTGCTCTGTAAAAAAAACCTAACAAACTTGCATTTTAATCTTCCTTTTTTGTAAAAAATGTTATTTAATGTTTAATTTCTGCTTTTTCGTACTCAATGGCTGAAGGAGCCTAGAAAAGAAATCCCTAACCTAAATTGGGAGCAATCACCATGTTTTATTAACTGTGAGGATTATCTTCTGGAGAGCAATCACAAAACTATTGAATATTTTACTTTTCTCATCTGTGATCTTTTCTTCTGTCTCATTAGAAAACAACCCAGTGAATAAATCATTCAGTGCCCAATTCTGTCTATTCAGCTCCTATTAAACACATTGTAAGAGCACTCAGCATCTCAAAGGGACAGAATTCTCATCAGCCTCATCTTTACTGCAGTCTTCAGCATCCAGTTTCTTCCAATCTACCTATTAAATTTCTAAATCTCTTTTTAGTTTGATGTATGTATATGTGCTCCTTTACTGTGTTGCTATAGATCACACAATGATATGTTAACGATTCATATAATTAAACTAAGTTAGTTGATTATCTGATATACAGGTTGATAGATATTTTCTAGAACTCCAAATTAAAGACCAGGAAACAAAATTTCCTCAGAAAAAGAAGGGCAGTTGAAATTTTCCTCTGAAAATGGTTTGGGTTGTTTCTTTAATGGGAATACTCCAATTACTGTTAGTAGGAAAAAAATCACAGAAAAAGCTCTTCCACCCTCTGTCTCTTTTATTAGTGGAAGAATTTAGCTGTTATTCTATTAATGCTTATCACTAAGACAGCAGCACAAATATTTTTGCTATTTTCTTTTTCCTCTCTCCCTAGTTTTCACATGAGTTTGATGACTGATTAGCCTCTGGGCTCTTTTATAATTTGTGGTAGTGCGAGGAAGTATAGCTCCAGGAGATGTGTAATCTCATTGTCTGTGCCACAGGAGTTAGGATTATATGTAATCCCATTTTCTCAGACCACAGCAGGTGCCAGTAGAGGTACACAACATTTTAAAAAGAAAAATCTGGCTTTAGAAGATGTGCTCTGAACAATACCTGATGAAGGTCTGAGAGGAATGGAAAGTGCTCTCTTTGATGTCAGGGCACTGTTCTTCATAGTGCCCTCTGGTTTGGAGTAGCAGACTTCTGAGATTCAAAGGGCAGTTCCAAAAAGGATGTTTTTGATCAAGCTACAAATATCTTTACAGGATTTTACTCATATCTTACCAGTGACTGCCAGTGACTCCTTTTGTCTTATACCATGCCCCTCACAAATGGCAAAGAATACTAGATCATTCATTTCTGATCATATATGAGATATTTCCAACCAGCCTATTGCCTGGTTGCAACAAGGCAAGGCTACCTGGCCTGAAACCGTACTGCTGGTTATCACATTTCCCTGTGCCGTGGAGGAAACAGAAGAGATTCCCCTCAGAGCTGCCCATGTTCCTCAGATTAGGTACAAATATGGTTTTACTGGTCAAGCTGGAAATGCTGGCTAGAAAAACATGGATGAGGTAGTTTGCTGTGTAGCAGGTCTGCTCATTCCACATTTGAAATAGCCTGTGAAGCAGTTCCAATGTTATGGATGAAAACATGAATATACCTTTTTATTACTAAAATATAAAAACTATAAAATGTATTACAGACTTAAAAAAATAATGAAGAAACATTAAGTTTTGAGGATTCTATTACTTAGGATTATTTCAGGAGTTTGTTTCATTTTGTCTTTAGTTTCATTATGGGAACAAGTTCCATGGGAACACAGGAAAAATTACTGTGCTGACAGCTAGTGATGATTGACTCTCTTTTTGGTATGAATGAGTTGCCTGTAGTTTATCTAAATAGAAAACCATGCAGAAAATATCACAAACCTAATGAACATTTGAAATACACTTGTGTCATTTTACTATGTTACTTGTCTTTTAACAAGCGATTTTGAAAAGAAAGTAGACATCATGTATTTTAGTTAAGTTTAATGTAGATTTAGCAATGTAATTTGCAGATTGCCAGAGTCCATTAATGTGATGTCTAGTTAACGTATGGAACTGTACCTTTGAGGTAGGATGAGCTGTAAAAGAGGCTAGAAGCATTAATCCAAAAGATCTGATTAACTGCTCATTGTGTATAAATAAACCATCCAAAAAACTGTAACCTGACCTGAACTATTAAGAAAGTTACAGATCCCGGTAATAACAACAACAAAAAAAATCTGAAAGAGGTAAAACATTAGTTTCGTTTGAAAATAAATCTTCGTTTAATGCATTCACTGCACTCGTGCAGTGTTGGAAGCCTGATTACTCGGTCTTATTCTCTTAGCTTTCAGGAGGAAAAGCAGCCATGCAGAACCACAATGACTAATGTACCTTCTAGTGAAGTATGCACCAGCCTTATACTGCAGCACAACGTCAACTTGAGTAACTTTACTGTATTATTATTACCTTTACCACTAATTTCCAATGATTTATGGCTTCTTTCTTTAAAGATATTCTTAACCCTACCTTTCTTTTCAGCCTTAAAAAAAATCATTTTTATTCATACTTTCGTGCTGAGATGACATTTAGCTCTGTTGTAAACAATCAATTTAGAACACAATAAAGCTGTTGGAAAAAATTAATATACAGCTGTCCAGACACATAATTAAGGTTTCTTGACACTTGTTGACTAAAAGATTTTCCTGAAATTCACTGTATCCCATGAGTGTTAGGGCAAACAGATAGTAGAACTTAACTCCCATCTGCTCAATAGCTTTACCAGGCTAAAGTTAAACAGCTCTCACCCTCAAACCACATTTGCATCAACCCTGTCCTCTTCCTGTCTTCCTTCCTTTTGCAGGTTCCTATTTTTAGACTGAGATAACATAGCCTCGTTTATCTCTTGTCACTTTACCTGCTTCATTTGCAGATGATTCTGCTTAGTCTAATTAGGCCTTCTCTCTTCCTAACCATAAAGAGGGGAATGGGAGTAACAACAGAGTAACTCAAGAGGACAAAATCCCTTCAGCCTTTACAGATACATGCTGCTGATATAAGACACTTAAAGGTGGACTCGTATGTATCACAATGATTTCTAAAAATACACTATAGTGTGTGTATATATATTTTTATAAAACATACTTTTAGTGAGAAATATGGATGCACTATATACTCTTACTAAAAAAATTTTGCCAAAACAATTTTCATTAAAAGCTGTCATTAATAAAACACCATTACGTCTTGAAGAAAAGCTGTAGAGACCAACATTAGAACAGCTAAAAATGATAAAATTAAGAAAGATATTCTGCTCCCACCCAGAGAATGCTGAAGTCTTGGTCTATGAAAATGAAATGGGATCCAGTATCCTTTGAAGAGGAGATAACCTAAAGCTCAATGCTGATGCCAAAGAACTTTTACAGTAATTGTAGATTGATAGCCTACATTTGTTTCCCAAAATCTCTCACACAGAAAATTATAGCAAGCACATGTGAAAAACCACCTGTAAGGCAATAGTTTACAAGATGATAGGTTACTTCTAAATATAGTGTCCTGCCAGTAGTCTAGATTTGACAAATCTTCTTATATTTATCTTCATAGTTTGATCATTGCTTTCAAAGTAAAACTGATCCAGTAGCAACTGTGTCACTTAAAAATAATGGAAAGTGTTAATAGATACAAAAAATCAAAAATTAAAATTAAGAGGACACAGATGAATCCATACAGCTTTATCATAGCATTGCCTTTTGTTAATCTTTGGATCTACTGAATTGATAGCTACTGGCATGCACATATGATCCCTTGATATCCAATGTCTTGACAACAAGCATTTTCAACAGTATGTTGAAATCTGGCACACATGACGATATGTATGTTCAGTAACACATGCCACATATATGTAAACCTGAATTTTTTCCTTTAAATTTAGACAGGAAGCACAGCAGCATTTCCATCCCTAGAATGGAATTTGTCATACTGATACTAAGCAGAGCTAATCAAGGCACCTCCAAAAATTTCTATTCTTTCATGCTACTTTATAGAAATAATAAGAAAAACAGTAGAAACCAAATTGCTTAACAGTGGAAACAATATTATTTAGATCATCTTACAGCCTGATGGCCTCTCATGCACATTCATGAACTGAAAAATATTATCTACCACTAATACACAGTTTTCATCAACAGATTTCACTGCATCTTACAGAGGAGGCACCTACTATTCTTTCCAGCTTGTGACTAGGGAATAGAGATTTTTAAAGGTGTCCCAGTTGAACTGCAGTAGGCAGCTAAGCACAACAGAGCCACTCACTCACTCAACCTCAGTGGGATGGTGAAGAGAATCGGAAGGTTAAAAGTAAGAAAATTAAAGAGTGAGTTAAAGACAGCTTAAGAGGTAAAGCAAAAGCTGCACATGTAAGCAAAGCAAAATTAGAAAGTCATTCACTTCTTCCCAAGGGCAGACAGGGTGTTCAGCCATGTCCAGGAAAGCAGGGCTCCATCACATGTTACTGTTACTTGGGAATACAAACACCATCACTCCAAGCGTCCCCCCACCCTTCCTCTTTCTTTCCTCCAGCTTTTGTTGCTGAACGTGACATTGTGTGGTATGGTATATCCCTTGGTCAGTTGGGGTCAGCTGTCCAAGCTGTGTCCCCTCCCAACTTCTTGTGCACCCCCAGCCTACTTGCTGGCGGGGCAGCCTCAGGAGCAGAAGAGACCTTGATGCTGTGTAAGTACTGCTCAGCAATAACTGAAACATCAGTATGTTACCAACAGTGTTTTAATCACAAATCCAAAACACAGCTCTATCTAAGCAACTATGAAGAAATTTAACTTTATCTCAGCCAAAACCAGTACAAAAAGAAAAGCAACTTGTCTAACTTCTCCAGTAATTTCAACGGGAGATGTTCTAGGAAACTGGAAATAGTGGAAATGGCTGTTTCCAGGGTTATTTCAAGTTACGGGAGCCAAACTACCAAAACAAAGCAGCTTAATTGCTCTTCAGCAGGAACATAACTTAGAAGGTCATAATTTCCAATTCCTCCAATAATTCATAATGTTTTTTCCTCCAATTTTTTTTTTCTCCACTTAAGAGGTTCTGAGATTGGCTTTGACAGATGTGACATCAGATTTGACAGCAACATCTCAGTTCTCAAATTACCAGAATTTGCAGTTCCAGAGTCACAACTGGTCAAAACACATGCAGAACAGCACATCCACGTGAAGACAAAAAAAAAAGGAATTAACTGTGCATTCAATTAAGTAACTAACTACAGTAACTAATTTAATATTAAAAAATATCAAGAATATACAAATACAGTGCAGAGAACAGACTGGGAAACATGACAATATGTCCAATAACCAGTACTGCACACAGTACCAAACTCTGATTATCATGACAGAAACATGTATGGTGTGGGTGCTGACGGGGAAGGGGTGGAGAACAGACTAATTTGTGATCTGTTACTTGGTCCTTTCTGTTATGGTGAAGATATGTGTCTAATGAAGGCATCCCATCTGCCACCTAGACTATGCCCCCTCCTTAGGAAAGCACACTATGAGAACAACCTGAATTGAACCTACTATTTATTATTCGTTAATAGGCAGCAAAATGTATTGCAAGTTTAAGAGAGTACAGAGATAGGAGATTAAATAGAAAGCGGAGCAAAGGCAGCACAACTTAATAATTGTCAAAAGTGGCAGAATATTTATAGACTATTATAGTGTAAATATGCACCCTAAAGTCACTTTTCATTGTTATAAATTGTTATACTTAGCCAGGGATACTGTGCAACTGCAAAGAGAAAGCAGCAAGTCTTTATGATCCTAGATGACAGAGCTACAGGTATTGCCCAATTAAGAATGGAAGGAAATCTCTCCATCAGGCACTCTAGCTATTAAGATGCAGTGCACACTATGGATGTGTCTGAGAAGTTTGCAGTCTGTGAAAGTGAAGGTGAAGGTCAAGGAGTAAGCCACAGAAACCCTGGATACCTGCAGAGTCTGCAATCAAGATGTGTGGAGTTGATACGTTCTCATATTATTCCCAGAAACGATGTCTTTTCTTCCCATAAATGTGGTCACTGCATTGCTGATCATCACGGCTTTGTAGTACAGTGTCGTGAGGTGATTTATAATACTCATATTTTCAAGACAGTTCATCAGGGAATTGAAGCAGCTAAGATGTTGATAATCACTAGACCTGAAGCAGATCTGACAGGGAAAATACCAGCCTTCCTCAAAAAACTTTTTGCTCAGAGGTATCTGCTATAAACAACTTTGGCTCATCTGTAGTCAAGAGCAGCACTGGTATATCTTGTCCAGATTTCACATTCCCTTGCTAAGCCACCTTCCCACCATGCCCTTTTATCCTTCAGTCTTGGGGTAGAAAAGATTTTTGCCAGCCCAATAAATTACCAACAATACTTCCCATTTAAAAGTTAGTCAGTCACAACATGATTTGTGTAAATGTTCAGCAGCAAGTTCTTTTTCTACCAGGAGAATCTCCTTATATAGCACATTGTTTTGACACATAGACTTATTTGCCCCTCATTAAAATATCAAAAGTCTCAAATAATCATCTGAACACAACTTTTTTATTTGAGTAGAGCTTTGATCTGGAAAAGCTGAGTAACTCAGATGACTCATATGAGACTTGTGCATTCCAGATAGCCTGCTAATTTCAGCCACACAGTAACAGCAAAACCTTTCACAGCAAGGGAAAATTCCACATAGTTTTGAGAGGTCAGCTCTCCCCCATCCGTGGTCACACATACAAAACTTGGATTATTACCAGAAGTGGTGCAAAGAAAACTATCTCCCAGAAAAGACCAAACAATAGACAAAACTAAATAAATGTATGAATGAATAAATAAAAGAAACCGTCTTCATGCCTGGAGTCAGAACTGAGACTAGTAGGAGGTGGCTGAAGTGTGGTTGCTGCCATCCATGTGGCAGCAAGAATTCAGCTTGAGCACAAGTAGGTGCGCACAAGCTTGCAGCCCACAACCAACCACCTCCAACCGAACCTTGAAGCACTTGTTCTCTTTTTCTTGAAGCACTTGAACCTCTTTTTGCTAAATAATTCCATTGATTTCAGCAAGCCCAGGACAAAGTAAGAATAAACAAACCCAAAAAATCACTATGTAGAGAGTCCAGTTCTATACACCGAGCACTTCAGTCATAGCAATAACATTTATGTCCAGCACATTCTCATCTGCAGTTCAATACAGCAACATGATACCACTTGAACATGGCAAAGATGGTATCAGTGGTTTGAAAAGTTTCTAGTCAGAATATGCAGAAATATGAATGAATAAACATGATTCCACACTGACCAAGGTGGTTGAATATGTGAAAAAAAATACTGATGTGCCTGAATATAAAGAGGCAAAAAGCCTGATTTTTGCAGATAGAAATCATGCTTTTAAAACCTAAGCATTCTTCAAGGAAGTCAGTTACACCTTAAATAAAGTTCATGCACATGATAACATCTGGATTTCCAAAAAAACCTTTCTATAGAGAATAAAGACAAGTTTAGTGTGAGGTAAAATGAAAGATTCCCTTGTATGCCAACAAGCTAGTAAAAGACAGGGCAAACAAGCTAGGAATAAATGGAGATTAAAATTTGAGGGAGAAACTCAGTAACATTCCATAGGAGTTCATGCTGGAGCCCTAGTATTTAATATATTCATAAGGTACTTGAAAAGAATGAAGAATAAGGTGACAAAATTTGCTTAAAGCAGAAAACAGCTGAGGCTTCCTCAACATGGATAAGAATACAGTTGAGAAAGCATAGGATGACTGCATTTAGATTGATAATTCATCACACTTTGTAGCACAAGACCCATAGGGTGTGCAATGAAACCGTGTGGCAGCAGTTTTAAAATAAAGAGCAAAGATGTATATCAAACTTTTCCCTCACAATTCTGAACTAAAATGATGGAATACATTCCAAAAGGACAGGTTGGATGTTAGTATGTAAAAAGATTAAAAATCTCTTAGACAAATGGAAGAGAACTCCCTCAAGAGCTATTAAGCAAAATGGTCTGAATATAATATTCTGGTTAAGAAGTTCTTATATTGCAGACAAAAATAGGAGAAGCCATACCTACAGAACTATCAATATGCTTGCTCTGCTTTTACAATTTTTCTTCAAGCATTTGCTATTGCCTGTTGTCTTTGTTGATTTCTCCAGGGTCAGCTGGACTCTCGGTCTGATCTCTTGCAGATACCCTTTTGCTCTTTGAGCTCTCTGCCCTTTGCATGCAGTTAAGACAGCTTCACCTAGGAATACACAGACATTGAACGTTGCAGTTTTCCATTTTCCCTCACAACCACTCTACTCAAAAATTGAACCTAAAGCTACTCATCTTCTTTTGTGCATGGAATAAAAATAAGACAAGAGAAAAAGTAGGAAGAGACTAATGATAGTCAAGGGATATTGCCTAAGTCAGCCTTTCAAAAAAGTATACAAGAAGCAACAAGTATCACATAAACAGAAAAATAAAGACCCAAAACCCTCACCCACACCCCCCCAAAAAAATCCCACCCAAACGCAAAGAACCAACACTTATCTATTTTGTATAATGAAAACTACTACCAAATGAAGAATTTAAAAAGAAGCTTAAATACAATTTTAATTTTCTGGGCTATATTCACATCATTACCCGATTAAGTGTAGCACTCACAGATAACAAGTAGGCTTGTGCTGTACATGGCCTTGTAAATAAAGTATGAGGGAGATAAAGTAACTTTTACAACTTTTCCAGGAAAGCTGGGAAATTAATGGAAACCACCTTAGCCCTAAGATAGTTTCTCCCAAATAGCAGAGTAAATTAACTCGCATAAAAGATCCACATTTCTATTGTTAGCCTACTTCCACAACTCATACCTCCTCATTTAAAGTTACCTTGCACATACAAACCACAGTGCAATTTCTATATAGGGCATCTTTCCTCACTATACAACACCATTAAGACCCTCCAGGATGTGTTTTACCAGCCTGCTAATCCAAACCTCACACAACCCCACCAGCAGCCTCATATATCATACCACACCTTGAGGCATATGTTAATCGACCAATAAAACACACCTGTAGCATATTAATGTTATAATAAAACACTCTACATATTCTGTAAATTTTATATTATCAGTTTTCCTTCAATTATTTATTAAGAACTAAAATAATAAATAACCTGCTGAGCAAAGGCCAATAATGTGAGGACAAAACAGTACAAAATACATTTTATCACCTTCTCGCTAGAGTTCCAGTCTTTGTAGCATACTGCATATTTATAAGGGCTCTAAGTAAGGTAAGACTGAACTTTCCAGCTCTAAATCTTCATAGTCTATTCACCAAGAGATTGCTTTGTAGAAAGTAACAAAAGAACAGGCTTTCTTCTATGTATTTGCTTGCATCAGGTTCTCTTAATCCTAATATTAGTAATTCCCTTCTGTATAGAATCGGTAGTTTCATCCTTTTTGAGTACTCGTTAGCTGACTCAGTATTAGCATTAGCTAACAGAAGTATTTCCACTAGAAAGACACTGTAAGCCTCTTCAGGACTAAAATGGATTTTTAAATTTCAGTGGAGAATATTTACGGAATCTCCAAATAAAACTGGCACATAACTAAAATGAGGAAGTTCCATCACTACAAAAACGAAAAATGAGAGCCGATGTGTATTTAATTGATCTTGTAATGCTGGACCTATGAGGGGCTCACTCGTTCTCCCCTTTGCTTAGACAGGAACAGTCTTGGAACTTCTAAAACGTGTACTGAATGAATGACTACCAGAGCAGTAAAATGCTGAAAAGCTTAAGCATTAAATATAAGCCTATAATTTCAGTGAGGACTTTGGACGTAATGATTTCAACTGTCTTAAGCTGCTAAATCATCAATTACACTGGTTTACACTTCAACTTCCAAACAGCCAATAGTAAAAAAATTCATAACAAAACAAGGCGATATTTATAACATTCAACATCCACTCTGTTTGCAAGAAAAGGAAGATGCCAGATTCTCCCTTACAGTTTGTCACAGTGAAGCTGTTGGAAGGGAAGACGGGTAAGGGAAGACCATACAAAGTAAGGCCATAAGAAGACACGATCATAAAGCAGAACAGCTTCTCCTTTGAACTAAGGGAACACTGAACAGGTAGTATGGATTCCTGGAATACACATAAATAAGGGTAAAACAGGAACAACTCCTCCCAGTCATTTAACACACATAAGAAACAATGCAATAATCCTAGTTTGCACGAAAATGAGTATTATTAAAATCATTACACTAGAGCACCTCAAATAAATGATCGTAACAGAAGACGTCGGAAAGTGTATTTTTTACTATACTTCATAGAAACTATAGAAACTACTGTTCAATAAATAACAGAGCAATCACAGTATATTTTTGCAATGAATTAATACTTTCAATGCATTGCATAGCTTTATTTTCACTCTCATTTTTTTTTTAATCAATATATTCCTGAAGAACAGTGATATTTAGAAAACAAGCTTGGATCCATTTTAGGTTTGAACAAATTCATGCTTAACAAGAGCATTTAAATTCTTCATAGCAGAGGTAAATTAGATAGACCAAGGATCTGTAAAACCAAAGAAAACATCAATGAAACCAAAGGAAATTACGTCTTAGAAGGGACAGAAAACTGAAGAGATATAAAGCTACTTTCACTAACAATTCTTTTGTTGTATTTCCGACCTTATACCACAAAATGGATCAACAGACCAAAGATCCAGTCTATGCTGAATGCAACTCCTACATTTGCAAATTAAGAGCATGGTAAAATGTTGATTAGCAATCAGTGCATTCACAACATTTAGATTTGGGCTTTTTTTCCTGTGACAGATAAGTAGATGATAATCTAAAGAAATCCAAACATATCTACAAAACGCAGAATCATCTCCTGTCTAGTAAGACTTCTGTTGCATTGTCTTCATGATGATATATAATTTTTAAAAATAATGATTCCCTGCTTAATGGTATTTTTTTCCCTTATGGAGCACAATAAGGAGTTTTATTGCTATTCAAACTTTTTCAGCATTTTTCTATCTCTATGCCTTTATTACAGCATCTCAATAGCACCTCTCAGTAGCAGCCTCAATTCTGTCTTCATCATGTAAATTGTGCAATTGTACTGTTGCACACCAGCATGGGGCAGATGACTTTTATTTACATACATTGATATATATTTTTTTTTTTTTCTGATCAAATTCCACCAATTTACCTTTCCAATCATCCCTGAATTTGGTTCAACTTACTGAAATACCTTTCAAAACTATCACTTTACATAGATGATTTTGGGCCCAGGACCCCTGCTAGGCGTGAAAGAACGCTTTTTGAAATATGTATTTATGCAAGTGCAAGATATGGAATATCATTTTATTTGTTTCTCTCAGATAGTAAATTTAGTCACAAATTTCCATGCAGGTGAGGAGGTATTCCAAGAAAGCAGTGCTGTGGATATGTTTTAAGCCAGTTGCTGCCAGTTTTAACGTGCTGGCCTATTTAGGTTGAAAATACTTTGCTTAAATAAGCAAATTTCTAACTTATTTATGTATTTCTAATAAATATTACAGTTAAATCCAGATATAGCAACAGTCACATAGAAAACAGATAAAGGCTGAGAATAATCAATAAAACATAACTCCTAAACAATTCCTGATTCTTTTCTCAAAGAAGTTAAAATTCATATTTTCTACAGATTGCAGACTTAGATAACTAAAACTCTTGTCCTACAAGAAGCTGAAACATACCCCATTTTATTTCAGTGTTCTTATCCATTGCTGCCTTTATGAGATAAATGTTTCATGAAGTTGAAAAGAATTAAAATCAAAACTTACTTAAGTTACTAAAATGAAGGAGGAAGAAGAGTCAGCAAATGCATGAGTGTCAGTTTGAAGATTATTCAGTTGCTTCTCATTACAGGAACAGTTCTATGTCTAGAGCAAATGGAGGACACATGGAAAAGGAAAGGGCTAGAGGCAAGCAGAAGTTAAAGGGGAGAAGAGCACAACCTTATCATCATTATTATTATCAATTCAGTACGGACATAGAACTGAAAGCTGTCAGTAGCTATAAGAGTAAGTGAAAATCATGGTATTATTAGTAACATTGCATGGAAAAAAGAACCATCCACCCAGATGTCCCTAGGAAGTAGAGACGTTCTAGGAGGCAATGCTTTCTTATATAGAGGTAAGAAGGAATAAGATGATCTGTAAAAACTCATAGACATTTTAATTTGGTGCCAGTGCAAATGCTCAAATAAGCATGCAAAACCTTTCACAATGAGAATATTCAGAGTGTTTTTTAAAATGTCAGAAAAAAACATTAAATATATGAACAGTATTTCAAAGTTACGATGCATAATTGGCAGAGCATTCAAAGAATGCCTCGAGAACAAGGAAACAAAATGTCCTACTTCCATCAAAACAAGACAATAACTCATTTCAAAAGTGTAATTTCAAGGAGACACAACAAATGCTCAAAAAACCAGTATTAGGTGTTTTTTGTACAATATATGAGATATTTCCTCCAAAATCTAAAAATTATAATTTCCTCAGTTAATAATGAAGAATTTCAGTATTACATGTCAATACAAACTTATTTTGCACATTCAACATTATTTTATTTCTTGTTTGTTTGGGTTTTTTCACTAATATTGAAAATGCACTGATGAAACTTGTCAGTTTTGGATACAGCATGCAAAAGTAAAAAGACTTCAAAACAAACCCTAATACTGTCCCACGGTGAGTGGGTTATGGCATTATGTTCGGATATGGCTGGGATGGAGTTAATCTGCTTCAGAGCCATCCTTATGGTGCTGTATTTTGGATTTCTGATAAAACAGTGTTAATAACATGGCAGTGTTTTGGCTGTTGCTGAGCAGCACTTGCAAAGCTGGAAAACTTCTGTGTTACTCACTCTGCCCCTGCAGAGAATAGACTGGGGTGGACAAGAGGTGGGAGGGGGCACAGCTGGGAGAGGTGACCCAGGCTGATCACAGCGACATTCCATGCCACAGAACGCCCTGCCCAGCAGCACAACTGCGGGGTAGTCCTTCCAAAATAGCCACTGCTCAGAGACTGACTGGGCATTGCTTTGCTTGAGGGAGGTGGTGAGTGATTGCCTTTGTATTGTTTGGTTGGGGTTTCTTTCTCTTTCCTGCATTTATTAAATAGTCTTTATCATGAGTTTTTCTCGCTTTCGCTCTTCTGATTCACCCCCCATCCAGCTGGGGAGGGGAGTGAGCGAGCAGGTGATGGGTGCTTAGCTGCCAGCTGGGATCAACCCACCACACATTGGTACAAGATTTCCCTTACACATGTATTTGTGGCAAAGAGTAAAATAATGTATCAAGGGAAAGAACTGCAAAACTAGCACCTTTAAGTACATGAAGAGCTGGCACAGGGACATTCAGCTTAGTCTTTCAGCAAAACTTAATACAACACTAAAATAATTAGCAATAGTTAACAATAGTAATAATATTAATTATATTATTTAATAATCTTTAAAAAGTATCATCTAGCAGGTTATGCTAGAGAGGTTTTTGTAAGAAATAATCCTGCAGAACCGATTATAGCTACTAATTTAATTCTGAAAGTCACTTGAAAGGGAGAAAATATTTCTATAACTTGAATTCAAACTTGAAAAAACTAGGTTTTCATTAATTTTGCAACTTGTCAATGATGAAGGATTATATGGAAATGGGATCTGTGCAAACTTGTACTGCCTGTTTTGTGACACTTCAGTATTTTCTAAAAATGAAAGAAAATCCTTTTAAGTGTGAAATAATTGTAGAAAACTTACCCATTTAAGCATCTATTTTGAAGGTAAGGGATTTGGCTTCATGCTGTCAATGTGCCAAGAATCACAGAATATTCATGGTTGGAAGGGACCCTTGAGATCATCGAGTCCAACCACCAAAAAAAAAAAAAAAAAGGCAAAACAAACCCCCACAAAAAAACCCCCACACCCACCCACAGACAGACACAAACCAACAATCTCGGCCATTAGAGTATGCCCTGAAATGCCACGTCTACACGTTTCTTAAATACCTCCAGGGATGGTGACTCCACCACCTCCCTGGGCTTGCTGTTCCAGTGCCTGACCACCGCCTCAGGAAAGTAATTCTTCCTAATATCTTATCTAAACCTCCCCTGCCACAATTTTAGACCATTTCCTCTGGTTCTGTCATTATTCACTTGGGAGAACAGGCCAACACCCACCTCCACAACCTCCTGGCAGGTAGTTGTAGAGGGCAATGAGGTTTCCCCTCAGCCTCCTTTTCTCCAAACTAAACACGCCCATGCTAAATAGCCATTTAAAGTGAAAATAAGTCATAGAATTTGGGTTTTCAGCTCCACAATTCTAGTACCCCTATCAAACAGGTGGCAATCACTATGCAACTTAATTTCTATTTAAATTATGTATGCTGCCTTACATTTTTCACAAAGGTCCTACTTCAAAGCATTTTATGTTTTCCTTCTATTTAATTAGTTATTTACAGATAACAGTTACATAATGAACAATTAACAGTTTTATTTAGTAAATAGCTATTCAAACAGCATCTAAACTAGGATCAACATAAGTGAAGAGGAAAGAGATCTTTTAAGTGAGCAACTGCAAAATAATAATTTGTTCATTTTCCTGTTATGAGAAAGATGAACTATGGAAGTACGAGATCTGTTGCAATTTCCCAGTCAGTTTTCTGATACGCATAGTCCTGCAAGTGTATTTACAGACACTTCTCTCTCTTAAAAGCAGATTTTACTTTTGTTCTTTCTTTTTTATTGTATCTACATCATTCTTTTGGAAGTTGCTCATGTTGTTTGGATCAAATATTTCTTTTACAGGTAGTGCTCTCCCCCCGCTTTTTTTTTTCCTTAGAGTGAAGGGGTTTGGTACATTAGCAAGAAAAACTCCAGGATAGATTAGCATGGAACAAGGCAGTGATTTGCTTTGACTTGGCATAAACTGAAGCATGTCAAATTAAATCCTGCATTAACATGAGACCAATACATGTCCTCATCATAAACAAAGTGGGTCTAGTATTTGTTTTGTTGCCAAATCCTAGGAAAGGAGATTTTAATAGGATAAAATGATACAAAGGCAACATCCAGCATACGAACAATTAAACTGTGGGATAAAACTCTACATGACACAAAGCTATTTGTTTTTTGACTAATATTTATCTATTATTTTGGTGTGATGTATAAAGAACTAAGTTATGAATTAATAACTGAATGATTACTTCCACACAAAACAGGCATAGGAAGCTGAAATAGCACTAAACCTTTTTCACATTTTTCCTGAGTCAATATCCCCTTTCTTCAAACATTTCAAGAGCATTTCAATGGTAATGAGCTTACATGCACATGCAGGACTGAACACAAAAAATAGCCATGAGCAATGCTAAAAATCCTAGGAAAAACTGAATAGCAATATCAGTTAAAATTCATCAGCAAATCTGTTCCTATTGAAAACTTTTGAAATATTGATTATTTCTTGTTGTTTGCTTTTTCATATACCAAAAATGCAGCTCTTCTCTCTTGACAACCGACCAAACTTATATGCTGAGTTGCCATACTTTGAAGCTAAAGGGCAGTGCCTCTAGCAAGAATCCTTCAAACAGCAGCAGACAGTTTGAACATTACCCGAATAACTTGAGTACCCTGGTGGGCAAGATGACATGGAGTCCACTTTTCACGAAGCTGTGTATACATACATACATACATATATAAATTAACATTGGGAAGAGTGGCTATGAATCCTATCATCTAATTGTAGTTTTCTAGAAGTTAAGTATCTGTTCTGAGTTAGTCATGATATTGATATCCACAGAGAAAGAAAAGCATCTTCTGAAAATAAATGTCTACAGTAAAATGGATGCCTAGGAGGTAGGTATATCTCACATTGTATCATGAGGAAGCACAGATAACTGATTGAGGTAGATTCCTAACCTTGAGATGGGTTAAGAATATTCAGCTGAAATGAAAGCCAAACCTGCTACCCCAAACAGCATTCCAAGATGAACATGTATTTTTGGATTAAACTTCAGTTTAATACTCAGCAACTTAATTATAATACAACAAAAAGTGTTTGCTGCCAAGTCTACTTCACATCTAGTAACACATTTATAACAGGTGTTATTACTATCGGTAAAATTGCTGCAGTCCTGCTAGTTGTAACGTTAATGGAATAGCTCTATGCAGGGCATAGTCACAAGGAGGAGCTGAGAATGACATATTAAATATCATGTTTTATGAAGCCAAACATTGTATTCATATTTGTAGCAAGCATGAAACAGACTAAAACATAGTACAGTTAAAAATTAGAAGCACACTGATAACCACTATTCATTTTTCTGGAGACAAAAAGCGAATAGGAAGAAAAGAGCTCAGCTATTAAAACAACCAAATAAGACTGTGTGAAAAAAAATAATAAAATTGAGTGCAGGTGAAATGATTATGGTACAGTCATAACTCTGACTTCCTCATCACCTGAACCCTGAGGATGCCAGCTATGTGACAGTTCAGTCAGCCAGGCGCAGAACTGTTGAAGATCTGGTCGGCAGTGAAGTAAGGAGGCGGAGCAGAAGACAGGCAGCACTGACTTACAAAATAGGCCCAGCTCTCAGAATGCAGCAAACTATTCAGCCATGTCAATGGAACAAACAAAAATGATGAGCTTCAAAGGCATGTCTGGCCTGAATCAAATCACAAGTGCAACAAACCACACAAAATTACAGAGAAAATAATCAGGTTTTCGGATGTCTCCACAAAAGCTCAAATTGCCAGAAGACTGCTATGTTGCAGGTTTTTTGGTGGCCCCATTAAGTTATATTTACATTTACAGGTCACAGTCTATTGCTTGATATTTTTTCTTGGCTTGAAAATGTTAAGTCAAGTAAATATTGCTATGAATTATATTCTGTTCCAGTCTCAAAGTTTAAAAATCTTATTAAATTATATTCCCATTTACTTCCCTTGACTGGATGCTATACCACTCTACCAAAAACATACATAGTCCTCCGTAAGAAGACAGGACTTCTGTCCCCGATTGGACTGCCTGTTCTTGCCATCACGATTGGAATCAAATTTCAACTTTCCTCTATTAAGGTGTAAGGGAGAAAACAAGTGTAAGTAAGTTCAGTATTGACAAATTGACAATACTAAACCAGTATGACGGAGTACATAAGGTACATTTCCCTGTGCTGGTGCAGTGACTCAGTACTTCAGAAAAGAACTGCAATACACAGGCTGTGGAACAATTACCTGACTGCCTCATGAGAACGAACCAAAAATTGTAAGAATCAGCCGCACTCTAATCTTGTTTGTATTTCCTTTGTGTTATCAAATGGAAAGAGTGGGATTTTCTCACTGCATTCACTTATTGGCAAAATACGTAATTAAGACAGATTTTGAAGACTTCGACTTCTCTCCACCAGCACAACCGGCTATAATTCAGCATACCCTTCAGCCTAAGACAACTTCTCCAGAGTTCTGTCAACAAACCAGCTCCTGCCTTGCAGCAAGAACCTGCGTTCCCAGCTCAGTGAGCTGTCAGTAAGAAATGCAGGTTATTAGATGTCTCTGTTATTACAGATTACACAAGTGGCACAGAAAGTGACACCTAATTCATGTTGCTCCTCAACTCTGATATGCCCCTCCACACAGTTCTTGTGAGCACGTATAGATAAAAATTCAGTTGACTTTGAAGACAAAAACAAGGATTACATGTGACCAGTATTAATAAAACCTAAGCAAATGTTGAGACAAGAAACCCATTTTACAAGACTTTAATATGTTTCTTTAATATGATATCTCATTTTAAATAACATTTTTTGTATTGTGAATCAGATTACTGCAGTGTACATAAATTTAAGCCTTCCAAAAGCAAAAAACTAGAAAAGCCTTTTTTCCTGTGTGCCCTTCATTTTTGGGCTGTAGAAGCACTTACTGAGTGGAGAAAAAAACTATTTTCTTCTTTGTATTCCCCTGTAGTGAGACATCCAGAATATCCTAGAATCCTTAGCACAGTACACAGAAGGGAACAATTCATAGCTGATTGAAATAAGTAGGAAAATCCCTATGGATACATGCAAACCATACTTCCACCACTTTTTTCCCACAAAAAACATATTGTTGAATCTTCACAACCTTTATGCAATACTATGATTACAAAAACCTGCTATGTTACTTGCTGTTGTTTTGATGGCAAAATAAAATTCATACTTCATTTTTCAGAAATAATACATGATAGGCAGTCATGATCAAATCTGACATTATAGAATAGGAGGGATAGATAAATAATTGATTTTTAAAGAGTCTCTTGCAGTGTCATGTAAGAGTGAGATTTCATTCAGGTATAGTGAGTTTCATGAAAGCTCTACAATATTTTATTTTCTAGTAATTATCTGAAGAATACTTTTGATATATGCATTTAGTTTATATACTATGTGATCAGTGAATCATTTGCTGCCATGATGTATCCTATAGAGTAGAAAGGCTCAGGATTTAGAAGCTGCTCTACACAGAAACCCACAGATACACAAACATGGTACTAATTAAACTGCAACTTGTATTGTAGAAATACACAGAACTTTTTGCTAAGAAAACTACTTTCAAAGAGAAACAGATTAATAATTTGATTTGTCACAATAACAGTTTATTGAACCCTGCAAGGCTGACTACAGTTTGAGGATGTTCACTGTCAATATATTGGAAGATATGATCTTATATTTGTAGAAAAAAGTGAAGAGAAAGAAGAAAAAGAGAAAAAAGTGGGTAAGGTTGACTATCCTTGTAAGCACAGTCATAAGATTTCATAAAAGTACATTGCTACAAAAGAAAACACAAGAATTGCTGAGCCTGCTGGCCAGCGCCTTATTTTTCTGCAGCATCATTCTTAGGAAACTGCTTCAAAATTTCATATACTGCTTCAAAAAAGAGGCAAGAAACAATGCAAAAACCACCTAGAATACTTACCAACTTTTGTCTGTGTTAGTTTATGTATAACAAACACATGGGATCCATTGCTGTAGTGTATCTAGGCCATATGTTACGTGGATTTTAAAAGTGAGCATTTACACCGAGGGAGATATGTAATGCTGAAGGTTAAAAAGAACTATCACAGGAAAACTTTCTCTGGGGACTTCTAATTCAAAACCAGAATTCCTACTAATCATTCTGACACAAGAACTTCCACCCAGATTTACCATGCAGCATATAAACCCGCATGTTATTTCCCAAGTTATGAACTAAATTCAGGTGTGGGGGAGGAGAAAGGACAGCAAACTTTCTTTTAAGACATAGTGCCTGATACAGAACTTCAGCATTTCCTTCATCTTAACCTGAAACACATGAGTTTGAATTTGATAAAGCAAACTGCACTGAATGTACTATAGAATTAATAATTTCTGCTTTCTAAAAAGGAGGGGGTTTATGATTCCTGCATGTAAATATTTAGCAAAAAAGGGAGCAGATGCTGCTATCAAAGACAAATCATTTGCCAGTTTCACATGACATCAATCAGACCAATTTTTTAATATATGCCAAAAGTAAACAATGTTCATATATTAAAAACTGATACCACAGTAACATATTGTGAATGTGTAAAAGATGGTAAAGTATGAGGGAAAGGTTCAATCCTGGCCTTTCCTCCATACGCTACATACCCTCATAAAAGAGTAAGGAAGTGGAAGTAACAGATATACTCAATCATATGAGTATGGTGGTGGCTGGTGCACACCCAGGCAGCAAGTAGAGGGATGACTCTTTTTTCTCAATGTCTGCCTGGAATGGGAAAGTGGGAAGAAGAGCAGAGTAAGAGGGGACAAACAGCAGCACAGTGAAGCCATGGTCCTTGGTCTCTCTCCCCCAGCCAGCGGGTTAGCCTGCATGGCAGTTTGACACAACCACATGTTTTGGTGTTAGAAGGAGCAGAGATAAAGCTTCATATATGAAAAATAAAAATCAAATGAAGAAAGGAAATAAAATAAGTAACTAAATATGCTCGGGGCAAATTATTGAATTAATGTTCATATACAAAGAAGTCAAATCATGAAGAACAGTATTTGTGGTTATTATCCGGAACCTTTCACCTTATTATAAATATGGTTATGCGTTATTAAGTTCGAAAACAGGCTTACAAGCAAAAGATGTAAAAACTGTAGTTATTACCCATAATAAATTCTTTTTGATGCCTGAAAACCTGTAGCACAGATACAAAATTATGGTATCAGAAATTTTTGAGTAATGATTTGCTAAGAGAAGGTGAAGAGTTCACATGGTAATAATCGGAAAACACTGAAAAGGATATGCATTCAACAAAAATGAATGAGAAATCTGTATTTGTGGGAAGAAACAAAAAATTAGAAAACTGAAAGGAATATTAGAGAAATATATAGTGGAAACAGAATAAACTGAAAGATAATCTTATCTTTTCCAAGTTGAATATAATACTTTCTCTGAAAGAACAATATTAGAACAATGATATTGCTAGAGACCATCACCTTTAGGCAGCTAGGCTTTACCTAATATTAACACAAAGAGTACACTCATTATAATCAAAATCCAGTAAAACTCTACAATCTGTTCTACAGCCTCAGTCACAACAATGACTCTGTTAAAGCTTTGTTAAATACTTTGTTAAAGCTTATATATAAGCATTAAGAGTAGATACACAATTAACATATGTTTGGTCACCTAGAGAAAGGGTTAAATCTTTTTTACTTAACCTACCCATATGAAAAAAGGAGACTACAACAGTAAACCCCAATAAAAATTGTTTCAAATGAAGCAGGAACTTATTAATTAAATTATTAAAATTATTATTAATTATTTGTTATTAGTAACAGACGCAATGAACTGGCAACAGATGGTGTGATATGGTGAAAAAGAGATTAATTTCATACATTCACTTTTGGCAGTCCTTCTGCCCAACCAGACCATCTGTGACACATTAGAAATGTTAGAAGCTGTACCATACATATTGCAAAGATGATACAAATTATTTGACTGTTTGCTTTTCCAGTCCAAAATCCATTTATTTTTCATGATCACAGAATTTTAAACAAAGTAGTTTTTATCATACACATTCTGACCCATGCTCCACCACTGTTTCCATAGCATATTGCAGAGATTCTGCAGGATTTCATCTAAACAATTCTGCAAACAGCAGAGCTTCACGTTCCAGTATGTGATCGAGCTAAAGTTCTTACTCACAGCACATCCTTACTTTATTTCGCAATGAATTTCCAAGTGAAAATTTCTAAGCTGTTTACAGAAAACTGATAGGGAGATTAATGCCATCCTCCCCGATGGCTCTAACAATTTTGTTTCATGACAGTGTTTAATATTTGGACATTTGTTTTTGTTTTCCTTCTGCTTTGGAATTTTTCTACCATATTTGTATAATGGATTTTGTAAAAACAGCCATTTCATCCAGCCAATACATCTCCATAACATAACTTCAACTTCACTACAAATAAGCATACATACACACACAGATGAAATTTTGCTTACCTTCACTTAATATATTTTTAATGTTAGAAATTTAAGTTTAATAGACAGACATATCTGTATAATAAGATTTAGAATACAGAAATATGACCAGAAATCTAAGAGGTTTCCATAGATCAGAGTTACTGATATACTGCGATCATTTCAGGGGAAATTTTAATTGACTGGGAAAAAGACTAATGACATCTGTTTCCAGTAAAATCTGCATTTTTTAGTGCAAGTCTGTATTTTAAATTGCCCTAGATCTTTTGTCCTAGATAACATATATAAATCCATCTGCTACAGGCATCGGAAGATGTTAAATTGCAACTTGTAAAAGTAAGGCACAAGGAGCTGGATTTCAGTGACCCAAAATGTGAGTCACAAATACATACTACATAAAGATGTTCCTCTGCCTCTCATCACTATTTTTTGCACTTAAGAGGAAAAGAATGAAGGGGCTAACAGAGCAAGCTGTACAATCATTTTGTGACTACGGAATTTACCACTGCATTTGTCATGTGATTTTTAGAGATATTTTCACAGAAGTAAAGAGGTATCATCAAGCAACATTGCTAACTACCCTGCCTTATTCTTTCTAAACAACAGATGAAATAAGCAATATGCTACTTTTTACACCTTGTTCCTCAAGTCTTTTCTCTTTACACCATGCTTTTCTTCTATAGTTTTCTACTCCACCCTCTTCTCAGTCTAATTATAATGGCTTAGCAAGCCAGCTCTCACAAGACCTCTGTAAATTCCTTACCAGAAAGGCAAATACAGACTATTACTTTAAACAAGTTTGTTCTGCAACATTTTTCCAGATCTCTGTAAGCCTGAAAAGACAGCATGTTCCACCTATCTACTAACCATCCAGCAGTGGATGTACGAAGTGGATTCAATACCTGAAACAGAAACTACTTTCATCTGCTTTGTTCTTTTCCCTCCTGCTTCATGTACATTTAGCTTGGCAGTAAAAGGCTTCAAATTAAACAAAGAAACCTCAGTCTTCCTCTTATTTTTCCTTTGGAAGAGCAAATTCTATCACCGTCACTACCATCAAAATAGGACAAAGGAAGAGAATAAGGAGTGTTTTGTAATTATTCCATACAAAAGCTTGCCTCTGCTGAAGACAGAGAGATGCTACTGAAGTGCAACTTTTAATACAACAGTTCTAATGTTTTTGCAGTTTTGTTTTTATGTATTGTATTGGGTTTGTGTGGCAAGGTTTTGGTAGCGGGGGGGCACGAGGGTGGCTTCTGTGAGAAGTTGCTAGAAGCTTCCCTCATGTCTGATAGAGCCAATGGCAGCCGGCTCCAAGATGGACCTGCTGCTGGCCAAGGCTGAGCCCATCAGTGACGGTGATAGCACCTCTGGGATAATGTATTTAAGAAGGTGAAAAAAGTTACTGCGAAAAGAGCAGCGGAAAGAGCCGTGAGAATATGTGAGAGAAAGAACACTGCAGACACCAAGGTCAGTGAAGAAGGAAGGGGAAGAGGTGGTCCATGTGCTGGAGCAGAGATTCCCCTGCAGCCTGTGGTGAAGACCATGATGAGGCAGGCTGTCCACCTGCAGCCCATGCAGGTCCATGGTAGAGCAGATATCCATCCACCTGCAGCCCATGGAGGACCCCACTCTGGAGCAGGTGTATATGCCCAAAGGAGGCTGTGACCCTATGGAGAGCTTGTGCCGGAGCAGGTCCCCAACACGACCTGTGGGCCCATGGAGAGAGGAGCACACATTGGAGCAGGTTTGCTGGCAGAACTCGTCACCCTGTGGGGGATGCACACTGAAGCAGTCTGTTCCTGAAGAACTGCACCCCATGAAAAGGACCCATGCTGGAGTAGTTCGTGAAGAACTGCAGCTTGTGGTAAGGACTCAGGTCGGAGAAGACTGTCTGCCCTGGGAGGGACCCCATGCTGGAGCCAGGAAAGAGTGTGAGGAGTCCTCCCCTGAGGACAAAGGAGTGGCAGAGACAATGTGTGATGAACTGACCACTACCCCTGTTCCCCAGCCCCCTGAACTGCTTGAGGAGAAGAGGTAGAGAAATCAGGAGCGAAGTTGAGCCTGGGAAGAAGGGTGAGGTAGGGTGATGGTGTTTTAAGATATAGTTTTTATTTCTCACTAACCTACTCTAAGTGGATTGCTAATAAATTAAATTAATTTTTCTCAAGTCCAGTCTGGTTTCCCATGACAGTAATTGCTGAGTGATCTCCCTGTCCTTATCTCAACCCATGAGCTTTTTGTTATATTTTCTCTCCCCTGTCCAACTGCAGAGGAGAGTGACAGACCTACTCTGGTGGGCACCTAGCGTCCAGCCAGGGTCAACCCCCCCTCATGTATCTTGAATAAAATATTAAAATATTTAATTATTTTTTGCCATGAAACTTTACTAGTTAAAACACTTGTTTAATTACTTAATATCTAATCAGAATATCTAGTTTTGTCTTTTCTATTAGAATTGACAGATTTATCACTAAATTTTTTATTTGTTCTGACTTTGTATCTCAGTTCATAAGAGAGCACTTTTAACTCCAATGTTCTGTTTATCTGTTTTCTTATTATTTTTACTGTTAAGAAAAAATTTGAAGCTGTAAGAGATTCCAAAAAATAATTGGAAGAAACAAAGATTTTCTTCTTCTCCGTACTACTTCTTGCTACTAATTAAGAGGCCAACATAAAAATGAAAGAATTTACCAAGGCATTAATTCAAAACATACTGGACAGCAACTTCCACGTTTAAATCAGCAAAATGCCTAAGTTAAACATAGATCAAGCTCTTTTCAATTGAAATATGAGTTCTCAGGTAAACTCCTGTCCCTTCCAGCAGGAGGTCCCCAAAAGCACTGATTCTGAGCAGTTGACTCTTTGGCAATTATCAGATCTGACTACGTGGAACAGACCCTTCACCACCAGAAGACATAATCAAAATAGCTTTAAGAATTGTAGCAAATGATACCTGTTCTGCTCTCAGGTCTATGTGAGGCATTCAGACCCTGGGAAGAAACTCAGTATAAATACTTGTAAAATCAAATAATTTCTTTGAGTCTGTGGTTTCCTCACAATTATGTGTATTTTCACCAATTCAATTCAATGACAATGACACATCATACATGACCTGAACAAATATGTGAGCTATGGAAAATAAACTGCCAATCATAATAGAAAATGCCGTCTTTATTCCCAACATGTGTGCAACTGATATCTCAAGCTAGAATAATTAAGAAAATAGAAACCAAGAAAAATGCAGTAATGTATGAACAATCTGCACTCCTTTAAAGATTCATTTTTTTAAGAAGTTTAAAAGTTCGGTACAAAGACAGGATTAAAGCATTTCCTAGTACTTCCTAACTCTCAGAAACATGACCTATCTTCTCTTTTTCACAATTGAAAGTATGTTATTGAAGCGCAGAAGATTGGGAACAATACTACATAACTATTACTGTACTCAGAATATTATGTATGAGCATTTAGCCTTCTTTGTACAGTTCAGCTCTGTGATCCTCCTTTTCTTCTTGGAGTATTTCCCAGGAAAAGACATTTTTCCTGGATTTTTTTACTTTAAAAGCCACAGGTATATATGGTAGATACGTGCAACTACATGCTGAAGTTCAATATGAAAGCTGTGTTTAAGAAAAACTATTTGGGTATGAAAGGTAAGCATTTTCCCCTCACTTTATTTAAGAGAAACAAGATAAAATCTCATACAATGGAATTTAAGGGCTAACTCAAATTTTTCTTGTGATGTAAAAGAAAAAAAATATAGTATATGCTTTTGTTCTTTTTTGTTAACCTTTAAAACAAAAACAGTATTTTCAGGTTAAAAAGCTGATTGCAAAGCACTCTGAAATAAAGCGGTTTAGCAGTACCAAACTAAACCCACCACCATTTCACAGTATGTTTTCAATTTCCTTATTCCTTCATTTTTGACTGAAACCGTGTTTTGAATTCAGTGTGAACTCACAGATTCTTTTGGTTCCCTTGAAACTTCCTTTTGTTTGTAAATGACTACTCAAGCAAAATATATGACCCAACAATAAACTGTATACACTTACAGACTGCATTTCTCACAAAACAATTAACTCTTTGTTAAGGAAAGCATAATAGCTTTCAGCTATTTCTGTACAGCCACCTTCTTTTTAACCACTCATCTCAAGAGCCCGCTAATTCCTGAAAGACAAAATTACATGATCTATCAGCTATTTCCACCTCCTCCTCCTTCCACTCTTCCTCCACTTATTCTTTTCATCCTTCAAAACATATCTGATTCACACAGTAATGTCTCCTTGACCTTGACGTTATACATTGTCATCTTGTCATCTCTTGTTTTCTCAGTATCTGTTCTTGGATCATCTCACCTCTACTTTCTACACTGTGCAATGCCAGGATATACAAATGCTAATAGGATTTGAACCTATGAATCAAAAAAGAGTGCCTTAATATCCTTTTTGTGAACGAGAATATTTGTGAGCCCTCATTATGTTCAAGGTTTGATTGGCTTGGCACTGGAATTATGTAAGATGATTAGATGGTTGTACTTAATGACTAAAAAAAGATGGAATATGTAACAAGTGTGTCAGGCACTCAGGACTCCTGAGATCCTGGAAACAGCCAAAATAAGGCTGAACAGCAAAACTTAATTTCCATGTACATATTTCACAAACAGCCATGAAGACAATTTGCCTTCCCAGAGTCAAGAAGAAATAACTCACATTAGTTATAGCTTCTTGGTTGCTAGTTCCAGCTCAAATACTTCAGCTAGTGTGAACCAGCAGTATTTCAATAACATAAAAAGAGTTCAGAAACAGCTAGAGATTTGCTCATTTTTCCAATAAGCTTAATTTCTTAAGAGCTAATTTCTAACTAGCTGAAAGACTGCCATGCAGCCAACAAGCACATAAACTAATTCTTAGAATTAAAGAAATAAAGTAATATATGCAGCAACAAGCAACTTCTACTCAGTTAAAATCTGGTAAGAGATCACAGACTAAGATGTGAAATTTGGGAGCCCTTCTTTTTACCTTCCCAAGCTAGCTGGTTCTCTCCACAGCACAACATGGCCAGACCATAGCAATATTTCTGTCTTACCCCACCATTGACATTTAATGTTCCTGGTACACTGGAAATAAGTGCATGATTTTTCACAGTGCTTTATTATTTACTGTGATAACATCATTGTTTCTTTCTTTATAACCCCAATTGTCTGTTATCTAAGTAATTATAGAGTTGCAGGAAAATCCTACCTGTATTTACAATTTCTGTCTAATTTCCAAATATGTTGAGTTACTAAAAAAGACATCAAGTTGGCCACTAAGCTATTAATAGGCACAGTGCCAACTAGCCGCAGTGGTGATTTATTAGTTTACTCCCTATATCAAAACTTATTTTCATTATCATATCAAGTTTCTGTTCCCTGATGATCCTACAGCCATCAAGGAAACTGAGTCTAACCTAAACGAGTAACTGAATTTGACACTGCTGTCCTAATCCATTATATCGACATTAGAATTTTAGGCAAGAGAAACTTGCTAGGATACTATGTGACCTGACCAGACTTCTCTTGTCTACAAAGATAAGCTAAATTTTGCAAATATAGATGATGTGAACCTCTGTAGGGTTTTTTCATGTTCCATCATAAGGCACCTAAATATTTTGATTCCTGTATTGTAACTACTTTCACAGATTAATAAGGAATTCATAGTTCAGAAACATATGACAGCAAAAAGAACCACCAATCAGTATTCTTTTTATAATAGAGGAAATCAGTTTAATATTAGAGATCTAGCTGGTGCTGTAGTATGTTGTTCTTAAGGCAAAGCTGATAATTTTGGAGCACCATTCTACTTTGAAAACTATCTTTAATGTCTTTTTTTAATGGAGATACAAAGGCCAGGGAGAGGTCACCATCTCCCATGGACCTTTCCTGATCTTGCCCTCCTTTTTTCCTCCACACAAGCTTAGTACTGGACCCATTGCTTAAGGTGACAAAAAATGCTATGTAAGCTAGAGAAAGAACAGTGTCTCAGTCAAAGCTTTCTATAAACCATTTTCCTTGGGGAAAGAAATATGCAAGGCATTTCGTCACAGCGCACTGTGCAGGCTATCTAGCTGATTAAGGATTTGATTTTTGAGACGTTAGGTAGGTTTTTAATGGAAAAAATTCATTCAATAAATTCTAACATCCCCCTTGCAGAACTTGTCATGTTTTCTTCTTATTCTTAGTAGAAAATTCATTGCCATACATTCTCCATACAGTTCTTCTCCCATATGCTAGTATACACTTTTCATCCCATTTTAAATTCCACACTTTCTTTCAATTATTTATCACTCTAATTTCTACTCTCGTTTTTAGAGCACGGACCTGGTTAGGCATACAGATATTCACTTATCTTAAATCTAAAGAAATAAAAGATCCAAAGACACATATGGATTTTATTCCTGTGGTTCTTCCATCTTTGATATAGCTTCTAAAAAACTCTAGAGCAACAATGAGAGAAACTGCAATGAAACAAGACTGCTAATTCAAGGGAAATCAAAATAGTTTCAAAAGAAGGATGCACTCCAAGTGATTTATTGTATTTTGAGTGTAGAGCTCATTATTGGCCCTGATGCACAACCCAGTTCTACAGTGATTTGAGCATACTGTTGGATAGAAAATCAGGAATGTTGTTTCTATCTCTAGTGTCGACTGTCTGCATAGTCCTATACAAGCAGCATAACCTCTTTGAAACTTGAAAGCAAAACTGTGTATTATCTGAAAAGAAACATTGGCTTAGTAGGACCTTTGCTGTTTATCTAAGCATTCAAGAGAGAGGCAACCCTCAGATTTTATTCCTTTCCTCATATATGCTGTTCTCCCTCATCAAACGCTTCACAAAATTGGAACTCTCTGTCTTCTACTACAAATGTCTCCTACCGGGAAGCTACTTTTTCTAAATGTGTTCAAAATAGATCATTAGCAAGTTTGCCAAAGGAAAACCTGTGTTAAGCTTTAAGATTTTATTCCCCAAGAAAACACATTTTACTCTCTCATTCTCAACCAGTATAAGCGAGGTTTTTTTATCTTTTTTTTTTTTTCTTTTTTTCAAAAGGTTAGCACAGGCAAGATCACAGAACAAACTTGTTCATAACCTGAACTCGGACTAGAGACATCCTCCACTGACTTCTAGCATAAAGAAACAATAATTTAACTATTTTTTTTTAAGGTTCCTCTTATGTTGAAGACCTGAGCCACGGACTCAACAACATTTTAACACTCATCTTACTTGATGCTGTATGCTTGTGAAAGTCATAATTTTTGTAATAATCCTCAATCTCAACCACATCTAATAAATGTTTTCATGTAAAGGTCATAATTCTCTCTCTCCCTTTGTTTACTTATAGACATGTTTAGTGATGACAAGAGCTATTAACCCTGTTGTTTAATTCCATTAAATCACTGATTGAAACAATACATAGTAGATAGGGTACCATAATTTTCTTTTGTTTTGCTTGGGTTTGTTGGTGGTTTTTTTTTTCTTTTCTCTTCATATGCCTTTAAACTATAAATCTAAAATACATGGAACTACCAGAAACAGTTGAGGAAATTCAAATTATCAGGAATATTTAAGGAATTGTAATAGTCTGTTGTGGCATTTTCCATTTTTAAACTGAAACTGGTTTTCCATGACAAAAAAAAGAGAAAGAGATAGCAAAGAAGATTCTAGGATTCTCCTGTTTTCAAATCACATGGAGTTAAATCTTTGACAGACTATACCACAACATACCTGAGCTGGGCCATAATAACTGCAGGGGTTTGAATATTCTAAATTAGTTAGTTTAGAACACCAGCAAAATGGCAGAAGATAAATATTGACAAATAAATATAAACTGGAGAGCATGCTCCATTAACATTTCTTAGTTGTTTCATAGAAATGACCAGGAGCACATACTGTAGAATAATAAACCTTTACATCTTTAGGCACCTTTCTCCCCCTTTCCTATTTAGCACAAATTGACTTATCCTCCTGGTACATAAAAGGACTATTTTTTGTAAAATAAAAAACCTGCTTGCATACTTCATGTTGCTACTGTGGTGTTTGTTTTTTTTTTTTAAAAGGGAGTGTCTCATCTCAAAGCACTCATAAATCAATCCATGAAGCGCAAAAAATGTCCCCTTTTCTTTCATTTCTGTCTTTAGTGATATGAAGTTTAAAGGCTAGGGCTGTTTTGGTGAAGTGAGGGTGAAAGTTATCCTAATCTTCTTTAAAGCACAAAAGAAATGAATTTGCTATGATTTTTTGAGTCGTATACAGACATTTATTTGATTCACACATCTTAAGTATTCTTTCCTTGTGATGGATGGATTCAAGCTCTAAACTTTCCATTATTCTGAGATGGCCCTTGGTATTGTTCAGCAGGCTGCACTTATGGCATCTATTACCAGAACATGCCTTATACAAAATACATCCATCAAGAAAAAACTGATAGATCTACAGCAAAGGATTCCCAGGTTGGGTGTACAAGCAAGTCATCAGTATTCTAACACTATTTGTTAGGTTCCTTGATATATTTCTCCCTTCTTAAATATCTGTTTCTCATAAAACAGGCCAAATTTATATTTCAAAGGGTATGCATACATCGCTTTGTAACCATATGTCTTCAGATCTTGCAATTATCTACAAGTGGCAGTTAATTTATATGATAACTTTACAAATATTCTAATTTTCTAACACTTTCTTACAATGAAGCAACAAGAGAGCAATACAGAGGCTAAAGACTATGGTCTAAAGTCTTCTGTTGTACCTTTGCCAATTGTCTGCAAAGACATTGACTGGTGAAGTATATACCTCCTCAGTTAATCCTGTTTCTGTTGGGAATTTGTGTAGGAGTTGCATGATCTGGCAGTTATATAATCTGGCAGCTACATTTACAAGTAAATAAGATGCTAAACCCAGTGCAGAATAAGCAAAAGTCTTTTGCTACCAAGTATAAAGATCATCAGCACTGATTTAGAGGAGGAATCAGCAGTAGTTTGAAAGCCCCAAAGTAAATCAAGAGAAGACTCAAAAGTAAGTTCTCCTTAATGGTTTCTTTTATTTCACAATGACTCACCTGCTTCTCTCTGTCTCTAATAATTTTGATTTCTTGCTTATTTTTATACCTATAAGAATATTCTTCATTTTGCATCTATTTTTGTCTGTCAAATGTTAAACTTCAAATTAGTGTCTTTCTTCAGTCATCTCTGCCACAGAAATTCACCTCCTAGATATGCAGCAGAGGAAGGAAAAACAACATATTGCGTGACAACCTGGCATCAAGTACTGCTCTCTTCAAAAGACAGTTTTCAAGCTTGCTGTCTTTCCAAGTGACTGCTCAAAAAAGATACAAAAATGCATAGTGAAGTATTATATGAATATTAAAGGGACATAACCTTTACCTGGCTAATACCATTATTTATTAAACTGGTGACTTTGGCAGACAAATTGATGTCAGTGTTCATGGATGGCTTGGACTGATCTGAATGATCCTCAGAGGCTAACAGAATCAAATGATGTTCAACTTGAGCTGAGAAAACTGATGTCCAAGCATTCAGATGCTCTGTTTGTGTCTGGGAGGACATAATTAAGAACTTTACAGAAGGCTTATCAATACAGCAGCTCCCACGAGCATTTTCCCTTTGTCTACATAAGTCATCTTTACAGACAGAGGAAATGGGATACATTAGACAAGCCAGAAAAAGTGCCAATAACTGGGATTTTGGTTAAGATATGACTCTACCATGGAAAAGTATGTGAAAGTCTATGTTATACCTAAGCAAGAAGGAAAAATAAGTTTCTGGCTTTTCAGATCACAGTCCTCAAAGTTACAGTCAAGTCTTTCCCGTGTTTTTGCCCATCTGTCTAATCGGCTATAAGCCTAGACAGCATTGGAATGGAGTCAGTGTCATTATCCCCTTGCTGTAATTGGCATGGCAGGATGGAGCAGCATGTACAGCCCTCTCCTGGTGCGAGAGAAAGAGTGAAGAGAAACCAAAGCAAGTGAGCCAGATGTCACCGAGACCCTAAGAAGTGTGCTGGGATCCAGAGGATGAGTGAACAAGCTGTCTGCTTTTACTACAGAGAAGCTCTGTTTCTTCCAATCCTCCATTTTCTTTGTTTTCTTCCAATGCATATGACTTTGGTGGTGGCGGTGGTTTTTACCTCTAACCAAAGGTGCTGTATTTCAGTAACTATGAGTATGAAATATTCCACTTCTGATGAGCCTTCCCCTTTTCATGTGCAAGACATTGATGTTACCAGGAGACTGTGAGGTAAGAAGATTTTTTAAATAGCAATACAGGAGCATGGCAGAAGGAAAATGACTTAATGAAAAATGAGCAACCATTTTATTTTGACAGTTTCTTAATCTCTTTGGAAACTTTCTTCACTTCATCTCTCTCTAAGAAGGCCAGATCCCACTATAGCTGTGACTGGATACTATTCATACTTGGCCTTTAGACTAAAGAAAGTGGGGGAAGAAGTAAGAAGGAAGAGAATAATTTGATTTTGTGGGGTGTGGTACAATACGACCCTGGACCTATGCTAGAACTTTAAATGTCGAAATGACCATAGTTGAATCAAACCATGGCATAAGCTGGATAAATCTCGGGGCTGCAGTGTGCTTTGATCTGTAACAACCTTCTAGGTCAATCCAGAACTCTATCAGACATACTGTGACTGTTCTTACCTTCCTCCTGCTCCTCGAAGCTGAATATGCATCTCAGATTTTCCTTGGCAGCCTGGCCAGCACTGAGAGGTAAAACACCACTGCAGTAGTACTGAACTGACTGGAAAAAAACCCAAAAACCAAAACCCAAAACACAACTAAAGAGAAATTGTACTGTAATTTCCTTGTTAGTTTTATATCAAATGCTGCTTTTGGTTTCACCCTTTTTCAGATTTCAGTTCTAGTGTGTGACACCCAGAGTTTGTTTCAGACCTCAGTAGAAGTGTAACATCATAAGCATTTAAATAATTCCAGACTCTGCAGTTCAGAATGTACAGTGTTACCATACATGTTTCTCCAGAATCAAAGGTGAAAGAGAATTAAATAGGTTCCAGATGGAGTGGACTTTAGCTAAAGAGGAAAAGTCAGAAGCTTAACCATATGATAGACCTAGAGGCAACTCCAAAGCTGCCAGGAGCTGCCTTTGGAGTCTGCCAAGGAGACAGATGCTCATGCCAACAGTGCATAGATTGGCATCATTTATATCACATCAGGCCTCACGCTGTCATGATGCCACAGTGCAAAGTACTGTCATACAGTTAATATTTAGAAAAGAGCAATCACACTGCATATATTTAGATCATATATCTACTAACAGTTTTTATATTATATTTACCCTTTCAGATCTTGACTTGTAAGACATGAAAGCATGTCTTATCTTACTGTATTCTTTTAACTCTTAATGAAAACTTCACAAGTGCATCGAAGCATAAATAAACTAAACCTTTTCATAGCAATGCAAAACCTCACCATAAGTAGTGATCAAATACTTGATACTAATGTGGAAACTAGATCTTCCACTTATAAAGGAATTCTCCATAAGATCCAGGGAATGTTGTGGGGTTTTTTCCTCCTTATTTTCACCTTACAAAACCTGAATATAAAGTGCAAATCTGCAAATATCTAAACACACAACACATATCTAAAAAGTATTTTCTTTTAGTGGATTCACACATTGTTCCTAACTTCATGCTCTATCACTTGGAATATCTTTCTGTCTGAAAATAAATTATGCTCTGTATGGAACATCAAGCCTAACCTTAGGCATCTAGCAGCATAGAACTGTACAGATGTATTACAGCAAATATCTGTATTGCACGCTGTGTCATGGCATTTGAACAAATGCAAACTCTTGCATGCAATTTTGGACACAAACTGGTTCAAACATGCCTTGTTTAGAGATCACTGTGCTGAGACTTCAGGTTTGATTGCACCGTCTGTTAAAAGTACACAGTTTCATGGAGTTCTCTGAATACCTCATCATCATCTAAATGCAACATTAGTACAAAAGTTCTGAACAAAGTAGGGTAGAAATGGATAGAAACCACTGTCAAGGCCCACAATAAATCAGTGACATCAGAAAAGAGCACTACAGCTCTGAAATACATCTATAGCAGGAAGGATTAACTTTGTTCTCTATGGGGATCCCACCATAAAGTGTGTTAAAATCTACCTCTCCCTGATTAAGAGTCTGAATAAACATTGACAATTATTTAACAGCTGTTTAGGCAGCATGTTTACATATCCTGGGGATTGTGCCATCCAAATATTGTGATTTCATTAAGGAGCTTTGCCCTAAAGAAGCTGAGGGATTGAGACTTCTGAGAACCCTAGAGCAACATGATAATTTTCCAACTGCAATACCTGGGCTTTACAAGGGGTTGATCTGGAAGCAATCTTACAGATGGTTTTACTACTACAGAAGTCCTCAGCAGCATGGTAAAGCAGTATGGTCCTGGGGAAAAAAACAACCAAACAAAATGCATCACTACTTTGTCAGACACTGCATAAACAACAACAACATAGTTTTGTATATTCGGGGACCTTCTGATGCATTCCCTTGGCTTTCTATTCTTAACCACAAAACACTCATTAAAAATCCTATGTTCTCTGGGCATCAGAATAAGCATCTCCATACCAATGCATTCTTGCTGGTAACACCAGTATCCCCCTCTTGTGCCACAAAAAAAGTACAGGTTTGCATCAGCTACTAAGTTCTCCATCTCTCCCCCAAAAAATTACTGAATTTAACCTGCTAGCTTCCTAAAAAGCTACAACTAAGCATTTTCATGCCACTTATTTCATGGCCAAACATTCTCCCTGTACACTGTTCAGTATCTTTTGATGCCAGTCAAAATACGCATTTCATTTGTGTAGGCATTTGTGTAGCAAAAGCTCTCGTGGTAAACTGTGACTGGAGCCGCATGATAGTGGCAGCTGGAACCCAGATAAGACCTTTGCTGGATTTACTGACATTTGGAAGAGGCAAAGGAGTAGCTTCAAGAACTAGTTTTAAGAACTGATGAGGTCAGATAATCTTGAGTGTTAAGGTATGTTTGGGATTAACATTTCTGGCATGAATAGCTTTCCTTGTCTGCAAACTCAAATCACACTTAAGACCCAATATACCGCTCACTTTACGTTAAAATAGAATTGATCCAGTCTGAGCAGCCAGATTTTTTCTCCATAAGATATTCTTTATAACATGTGTGCCATTGTGAACCCAAAAAATATTTAAACCAAATTTATCTTTTGCAAGCACTATAGAGGTAAAAAAATCTGCTTCTAAATAATAAATAGAATATTTACATAATATATTTGAAAAGAATGCAGCTTTATATTTGCTTAATCCAATCAATTTACATTCATTTCCTTTAATGTGGCAGAAGTTATAAATCAGTGGATTTAATCTCTCCAAAGTTCAAAATTTCATTGTTTATAAATAGTACAGTCCTTAAAAAACACATTATTATTTCCAATACCAAATATGAAAGTTATAGTTCTCTTTGCTAAAATTAACATCTGTTTTCTTCTGTAAAGCAAACTAAAAGGCTTGTGTTTCAGGAATTATGTCTTTCTGCTCTCAATTGCATCAGTCAAAGGAGATGTTTGGCAGCTGTTTTGAGGAAAGCATTTTTCCTCACGTCTCACATTTAACCCTCTGTAAATTTCACCGCATTTAAAAATTACAAATAATGCCCCAAAACCCACCCAAATCCATGGAAAGCAGAAAGGATGCTATACACTGGAGAATACATACGGCATGGAACAAATCACAGTGTCATGTGAAAAAAAAAACCAAAAAGGCACTTCAGGTACTTTCGTTTCTTTTGTCTGATTGCAAGGTAAAGCATACAGTAAATACAACTTACTTAAATATCAAACAAAAGAATTTTTTTTCATTCCACCATACAACAGTTTATCTGTGGAACTAATTGCCATATGAGCCTGTATAAGATCAGTTACAAAAAAAAGCGAATGTTTATTCAAAGTGGGTAGAAAGTAATCATAATGGAATTAATTACAAGTGTGTACATCAATATTAACTCCTTGAAAGATGTAAGCCACCCATTCACTGACTACAAAAGATCTCCGTAAGCAGTATTTTGACGCTACACAGTTTATTTATTCTGAAACACATAGTACTGGCCACTGCCAGGCAGGGCACTGAAGTAGATGCACTGCTAGTACGTAATTGACATAGAGTACTTACGGTTTTGGGGAGGGGAAGGAGAGGCAATGAAAGCCAAAACACCCTTGTTTTTCAGCCGCTAAATTATTTTCCTTTGGTCAATAAGTGAAACACAGTCTTTTCAATCTTAAAAAATAACATTTCAGTCTGATATGTTGTGACAGTTACAATCAAAAGATGGAGTCTAAGAGAAGGGTTTTCCCAGTTTCATTAACTAACCCTCTATCAGATCAGACTGCTTACTCCAAAGTCAGCAGTCCATACACAAAACTTTCCCATTGCAATAGCAACTGTGTACATTGCTAGGGGCAAAAAAAGGTCTTCTGTGCTGTGATGTAGCCTCTCTTCAGCAACAGAGAAGGACACTGGGCTGGCTTGACTCCTGGAACAGGGACCTCCTTGCTCTTATGTTAGTCTGTCTGAGTGGGTAGCGAGTGCTCTGGGGAACAGACACTTCTTGAGAGTTCTTCCTTAATTAATGCCCACAGATAAGCCCCTGAAGTCACTTAAAAATCCAAGAGCCAAACAAGTCCCAACAACTGTATTCAATTAAATATTATAACCAATCTTATCTTCTTTCTACTTCCTATTACCACACAGATAAACAAAAGGACAGGATTACTGAGTGAGAGCAAAGGTTCACTGAGCTCACTCCCCTTTCTCCACAACCAGCCGCAAAGGAATGTCTAGTGACGAGTGTAAGGCCAAGCACACCCAGTCTTTTCCCTTCCTGTGCTCTCAGCCTCCAACCATTTTCCACTCAGCAACCTGCTCAGCTCCACATTATCTCTTAATAACCCTCTTAGGACTTCCTTGCCATGAACTTGTCTGGTCTCTTCTGAGCCACTTCTCAGTCATCTGAGAAATGATAGTTTCCATAGCTTCTGAGATTACATGAATATAAAGCATTTAAGCAGGAATAAATCATTCCTAAAATATACTCACTACATAAATGACTATAGAGTTAATAACATAGTTCTTGCTGTTTGGGTAAGTCCTAAGTCCTATGCTGGATTTATTCACATACTCATTACTCTTTGCATTCCACCTAAATAACTGCATCCTCATGTAGATCAAAACTCCTCTATTCTGGTATATATAAATCAGAATAACCAGATTTCCCAGACCTGCTTTTGTGCAATTGCAATGCAGGACCTCTAAGTTACAGACAATTTTCTTTAGTCTTAGATTGCTGCTGACCAAAAGGCGGTTTAAGGAGTATAACAGTGCCTATGTAATATAAAAAACCAAGTTAACTTATTTATAAGACCCAAACCTTTAGAGGAAGTACTATTCAAAAAATATATATTTGAGTAGAGTATTTACTACAACAACAAATAACTTGTAGTCTGCCATTACTGATGTGGAAGGTTATTCAAATTGGTGAGTAGTTCTACTGTTTTACTGAGTTTTACTGAGTAAAGTAAATTCTACGTAAGTAACTATGAAGTTGTAGTTGCCAAACTATTTGTACAAAAAGATCATTTTTTTAGGAATTCCTAGGAGGTAGAGAAATAAAGAAACTAAGACTGTCTAATCAAAATATGAAACTCCCAGTAGGAGAAGAAAGCTTCAACCTTCCAGATATAAAACATATTACATAGCATTCACACTTGAGCAATTGATAGAATGGTTTAGAGAGACAGCCATGCAGTCAGCAGAATAGACAACCTTGGGGGAAAAAAGTATATGAAATTTCTATCCCTCCAGGTATTATTCATTTGCTGAAACTGGAGGAGCAAAGATCCCGAGCTTTAGACCATTAAGACTACAAAGAAAATGTGATTAGCTCATATGCAGAAAATTTAAGTTTAGTCTATATTTCGTTATGAAACTTCAAAGGGAAAAATCTCATTTTTTAATAACAGAAAATATCAAGTTATCTTATTTCAATTGAGGTGTTACTGCAGTCAGTTAGAAATAATGACTGATCTTTTCATTTGAAAAGTACAACATGGTTTTTCAATAGATATTGGCAATTCTTTAGGGCCCAATCCTAAAACAAAAGCTTTTCCGTTGCCTTCATACGTTTTGTATTAGGCCTTTAGTAAACTAAAATGAAACAAAATCCCAGAACACTTAGGCATGTTGCCATTTATCAAACAGCCAACTAAAACTGCAACAGCATTCAGAGTCACAGGCCTTATATCACCTCCAATGACATATGGTCCAAGTGCAATGCAGGATCAAATTCAAACACTCACTGTACAACAGAGAAAAAAAATATGCCATAGCACTAGGCATACTACGAGCAATAGGAATATTAACTATGATTATACAGGAAAAATATGTAGCCCTTATCCTATATAAAACCCCCAAATGAAAAAAAATACTTTCTGCTGTCAGATGCTGACAGCTGAAGGACTGAACTATTATTTTTTTAATCTCAAGATTAGCCACTACCGTTTAAAGAAATTTAGACAAAATATTCCTTTTGCCAAAAAAGTTAAACTTCCGTATTTTACTAGTTGGAGATACTCTTTTTCCATGCTGAATGCACAGGTAACTTCCACTTCTATAGGCTACTTGTCACCCACTTGCAATAGAAGACATTTAAATAATGTAAGAGCATATCCAAACCACACTCAGATCTCAGTGCAAAAGGCTGAACTCCTGAAAAAAGAAATATGCAGAGACTTGCAAATTTTCTCCATTTGAACAAGAATTTAGGAATTAGAATGAAAAACACATGCCACTGAGACAGGATTCCTATTCTTGCATTAGGAGCTGCTAGTCTTATGCCTGCTAGTTCAAAAAATCATGCCTGGGCTTCCACCACCATTCCTCCTGTCAGGTATCTCTACTTGGCCTAAAGAGCACAAGACCCCTTTTGCTAAATATCCAGGGGTCCCTTTACAAAGCAACATATGACAAAAATGTACTGGGTTTTTTTCCATTAAGGCCCATTTTGGTGACTTAATGGCTGTCTAGACTACTGTCCTGCACTGCCTTACATTAGTGCTATTGCATATTGGACAGATTAAATCCAGAGACTATGTGGGCATTGTATCTTCAGAAAGTGTGGTATATGTGGAGGCAGAGAAATTTCATACAAGTTTTTTGCTCCAAGGTTATCTGTTCTACTGACTGTGTGGCTGTCTATAGCATTCTATCACTGGCTGAAGTGTGAATGCTATGCAAAATGTTTTAAATAGGGAAGGTTGAAGCTTTTTCTACTGGCCTTCCATATTTTGATACGACAGCCTGCTACTAGAGTTCTTTACTTGTCTTTTAACTAAGGTATTCAAAATTCACAAATAATTTAGTCTTCTGGAATATTTCTGGAGCTCCAGCCAGTTAATAAGGTTGAAAAGCATCCCATTTCAGTTTTTAATAAGGAATGGTTCTACTGCTCACCTGTTTTTGAAACTCATTAAATACAATACTTCATACAGCACAAAGATTGAAATTAAAAGGAAGATTATAAACACTACAGCCTGCTAACTGGCACATAAAAAGCTACACAAATACCCACGTCAGTCAGTCTGTATAAAAGTCAAATCACTGAAGATCTACTTACTGTTATTAGGAAGTATGCAACAGAATAGTAAATACCTGCCTTAAGACAAAGATTTTCCTTTCCATTTTTTTATTCTTTTAATCCTTTTAAAATTACTACATTTACTTAAAAGCTTCAGAATATCTGGATTCTCACAACAGCAAAAATACTTTTCATCTAGAATAGTTTTTAAAAGTTACCAGAAACTTTTAAATAGTTTTGATCTGCTCATATCTTCATTTTTACTCCAATAAATTACTTAATAAAAGAATGCCAATAATTTCACATACCATACACCCTAGACTAAATGCTAGAAACAAATATTACTGCATTTCTGTTGCACAGTATTTTTGTAACATTAATTAGGACTATAATTTAGCATGAAATCCTATTGGATAATTAATTTTTTTGTCCTCACATGCTATGATTTCTACATTATGATTAAAGTCTTTTGCCATTCTTTAAAGCTGAAGTCTGTGAGAAGCTATTCACTAACTCTGAGTTTATGAATCCAAAATAATGAAATCATGTCTTCTCTTGTTTTAAAGCCTACTTGATCGCTAAGGATTAAAAAGAAAAATCAGTGGGCCTTTCTATAAGGCTTTCAAGAGTAGATATAGAAACTGATACATCAGAAGCTTGATAAATGGCAGATTGCCAGAGAGTCATCCATATGGCTCTCCAGATAATGTTTGAATATGATGAAAGTTTTCTTTGATTGAAAAGCCTTCCTCACACCCTAAAACTTGCATTAAGACTCAATTCAGAACAAGTTTGCTGTGCAAAACACCTTCTCATCTGGCCAGAAGATGTTAAATGATTATCATAACATTCATCCATGTTTTCCAGGCCCTTCAGAAGTTAGGAAATTAGTCTTGCTGTAAGAATTAACTGTGCCTGGAAAAGCCACGGCATGGAATCAAGAGTGGTTCAACTCTGCTAAATATGATGGAAATATGTTCCATCAGACTTAAGCATCAGATCTATGGGAAGTGGTTTCTGTTTCCTACAGTTTTTTTCAAGATGGGCAAATATCCATTAATTTTAAAAGTCCCTTGAGATTCCTAAGTGACATATCAAATGGATTGCTTGATTTAGTAATTGAAACCAGGCATAGCCTGACCCTACTTTAACACTTTAGTGACACAGTAACACAGAAGAAGCCAGTAGAAGTGTAAGCACACGGAATCACTGGCAATCAGGCTGTACCTAGGAACTCAAGGCACAAGGAGGACGTTTGATGAAGCCGAGAGGATTGTTGACATCACTGTTTGTTATGGTGGTAAGATCAAATTTGTTACTGTACATATTTTTTAAGAGATAACACAAAATGTTCACGCTGTCAACTGCTTAAGTATTTTTTGTAAGATTGTTTTGCAGCTGCTTAAGAGGGCAAGCAGCTGAGTTCCTATATCTCAAGAATGCCTCATTTCCAGAATGAACGTAATACTTTGTCTATTAGCTAATACTTTCATGCTTGTATTTTTAAACGGAATATAGTGTCTTTGACTTCACAGACCTCTATCCAGTGGACATAAATGTTCTAGAAGTATAAATAGCAATAAAGACTACTTGCATTTCTGACATTTTATGAGGTTAAAGGGGGAATAATGCAATGCCTGAATTCAAACAAAGAGTTTAAATGTAGTTAAATGGCAAGTTAATGAATGTTTCACAGTCCAGGTTACAGATTGACTTATGACTCAGTCATTTTAGAGTTCATAAATGAAAAATTAAGTGTCTACTACTCTAGTTGACCAAGTTTTAACTTTTCTTTTGGTTTATGCTTAGATTCAGATGATGCGTACCAAATATGACTCATCTTTTTTTAAAAAATCCTTTTTGTTAGAAACAAATCCATTTTGTTTATTAATCTCTTAAATATGTCAAATGGATTTTTAATTGAGAAGTAATTGCATTTTGCCTTATATAGTATTCGTTGATTTCATAAGCTTAACATAAACCCTTTGGTGATTTCTCACCTGATAAAGAAATAACATATCTAATTAATCATGTTGTGTAATAACAAAACTCCTATTTAGAGGTACAATAATTAGATTGGGAAAATACTAGGAAAACAAGAAAATTATTCCCCAAGGTAGAGGGATTGTGGGTTGTACTTGAAAGGAAGATATACACTTTGCAATGTTGATTAATTAATTTTAAGGGGAACTCAAAAAGCTTGGTACTTTGAAGTATGCAATCAGTTTGGAAAAAAATATATCTGTGCTACAAAGATACCTTGTACCAACTTTCAAAATATTATCTGTGGCAAAACACAGCATTTCCTTTGCTATATGAAAAACCTGTTTTAACTTTTGGAGAAACAGTATGATAAATTTTGGCAAGCTGAGTGATTTCCTATCTATGATTCATTTGGCAAGGCAGAAATGCTAAATAAGAAGCTTGCCTTGAATTTACATACCCCATCCATACAGTTTCAGCTGCAGCAGCTGAAAGTAAAGAAGATGCTAGTTCAACTGAGAAGTCTTTTTGGACAAGAGTCTGTAATGAATCAGACTTAAAATATGTGGTCATTCTCCACCATGTGCATTTTTTTATCATTCTTATTAGACATACAAAAAACGTAAAGATCTCTCTCTACATCTCATTTTGGGACCTGTGGCAGAGATGAATAGATAGTTTAAATGAATGATTTGAAGCTGACAACCTCAGCAAACTGTGGTTCAGAGCAACTGTGAGCAACACAGCTGTGGCATCATGCTGAAAATATCATCCTATCTGAACACAGGTACAAACCTCAAGAACGAATGAATTGTGTTCTGGAGGGGAAAAGACAGGAAAAGAATACTAAATTCAGTTAGGCACATAAAAGGGTATCTGAAAAATCTCTTCAATATAGAAGATCAAGAGTTCTTCTCTAAAAAAGCAAAAATATAATGAAGAGAGTCAAACACAGAGAGTTGCTGGTTTCACAAAGCTGTTCTGAACTTCCATTTCTCAGGGCACATAAACACAACACTTCTGCCTGAATAAATCAAAGAATGAAATAATACAAGTACATAAGGAAGAGTCCTAAGGTTTCAAATGAGTATCTGGAAGTGCAATAGGACATTAAAGTTCAATAGTTTTCTACCATTTGCCTATTGGATAAGTTCTTTGAAAAAAAGGACTTTTTGTTTTGGCCAGCAGCTGGCCGGTGATTTGAGCTATTCAGCAGTAACAAAATAAAAAAAAAAAAAAAAAAAAAAAATAGCATTTTATGTTTAATTGTTTAAAAAATTTTCTCAAATATGCCATATAGTTAATGGATGAATAATAAAAGCAGCAGCCCAAATTCCTCAGTTTTACTAGTTTCATTATTCTTTCCCGCCCTTCAGAAATATGCCTATTCACACTTCTAAAACCCGAAAGAACATTATCTGCTTCTTCAACTCTTTAATAAAATATGAGGCCCATCAGCCCACCTTGACAAGATTATCCTGCTTCATAACACAGGATCTGCCTCTTGTGGGATACAGCAAGGCTATATCATATATAGGCTATTCATATATAATTTTGTGGACTACACCACTTTTCCTTGTCCTTGTGATTAAGCCCTGCTTAGCAGGAATTCTACAGGACTTTTTGATATATCACCATCAAAAGGTCCAACATTCAAAATTATTTTCATAATCTTCCAAGTGACAGTCAAACGAAATTGGACATAATAGAGAATTCTGCAAAAGTTATATAAGTTCTAAAGTCAACATAGCCCTAGACTCCCACATTAACATTGGGTACTTCATTTCTACACTATTTAAGTTCTAGAACTAATAATTTAATCTAAGAACTCATAATGTTTTTCGCATAATCCATTTTAGGCTGTTTAATCCTAAATGTATTTTTCTCTCAATCTCTTCCATTTCAAGGGCAGGCTCCTTAGAAAGATCAAACATCATTTATACTCAGTTTCAATGTTAATTGATTTCAGTGTATTGTCAGATCCACATGGAAAGTAAAATTCTTCTATTAGACTCTGTGACTTTGTAGCTTATTTTCCTTTTCCCTTCCTCTCCCACCTTTTCAAGTAATTTCTTAGTCTAGGAGAAACTGCTCTAAATCTGACAGGTTCAGCATTTTGAAGGCAAATCTCAAGTGTCAAGAACTTAAACCTTTCTGATAACTGCAATCCTAACTGCTTATTTCAGCTGATTGTAAAAACAGGAAAAATAATCTTTATAAAAATTATTTGAAAGAATAAATTTGCTTTTTGTGTGCGAGAACCCATCTGGAATTAAGGTCCTAAGATATCCATTCTCTAAACAAAACTGGCCTTAACTAGTCATCTCCTCTGCAGCACCTTTTTAAAGTACAGAACATTACTACTTGTCACAGAGAGGGGTTTATTTGTGAAATATTTATTCCATTTCCTCCTGATTATTTCACAATCTCTAAAAAAAGTATTCATGCAACATTATTTCAGTTAATGCAATCTGCAAATTCCTGCTATATTTCATTTTATCAAGTAAATATTCCTTGACTTTCGCTCTCCTGTCACACACTCATGCAGCTGTGTCCTTGATGAATCTGGATAGAAATTAGTTTAGTTCTGATAGCATTCATCTTGTTTGCTAATTTTAAACTTTTTCCTCTCAATTCAAACATCTCTTCATTCAGCTATTCCTGATACCCATTTATTGGCAAATACAGTAGTCCCCAGCAGCTGGCAATATGAATTATACCTATTTGTCCTAGAAATGGGCCAGCACTGCAAAATTTAAGACTGGTTGAAAAACAGACAGACATGTCAGAGGTGACTGGGAGAAGAACTGTGGTAAGGACTTGAATTTCTAGACAAGTAATCAATTTATGTTACTGTTAGTCAGTCATATTTTTCTAAGCTTAGAAAAATAAAATTTGGTTCAAAAATTCTCTATATGCATAGATAATCCTAATGTTCCTACTTTTTACCAGGTAGGTCTATACTTTATCTACTCAATAACCTTCTATCCTCTTGCTTATGATCACATGCAGTGCAGTCACCCATCAGCTGAAACTAATGAACATTACTTTTTAGGTTCATGGCTGAAAACAGGATGGCATTGTCTCTATCACAGACTACCAGTCTGTTGAAATTTCTCGTGTGCTGACGCTTACTTTAATAATAGATATGGAACATTTCTTGTTTCCTAAATGTTTAACATGGTCTGACTGCTCAAAGGTGTTATCTTGTGAAATCATTTGCTTTTACATATTTCATTGTTTAAAAAAATCCCTATTTTAATTTTTGAGTAAGGTTATAATGAAAATTCCTCCACTTGGTCACAGATGCACCTGCAGAAGTCCACTGAAGTATTAAAGATTCCAAATTCATTTCTTTTACTAGCATCATAGACGGTTATGATGGAAAAAGGGAATGAAGCTTTCCTTATATGGATGGAGAGAGCTTTCCTCATATTAGGTGAAAGGATGGAGAGTTCTGGAGTTATACACTATTATTCTCTAAACCAATGGCAATTGGACTAAGAACAACAGCTCAAGGCTTTGTGGTCTCTCTTTTGTTTCAGAAAAGTCATTTTACTGGAAGGAATTGCCCATATGGTTTTATTAAGGCTATGCTGGCACGGGGCTAAGCACAGTCAGAAAAGTCACTGCATGGAGATGCTGAGCAATCTGATGATGGGCATTGATTTGTGGTTACAGCCTAGATCAGGTATTTCTTCTTCGTTACAGGTTTTTCCTTTTTTTTTTTCCCTGGAAAATTCCTTAATTCTACCTCTTACAGTACAAAATAAAATGAAGGGAAATTATCTTTTCTTTTTTTTTTTTAATAGAAAACCAAAATGTGTCCAAAAGATAGCAATACCATATGTTTCTCCACATCCTGCTCTTCTGTTCTTACTATTTACCAGTAAGTACATAATAAATATTACACCGTTTATTACAGAAATGAACTATATCGATGAGGAAGAAAAATTGCAAAAAATTAGTGTCCCAGAAATACTGAAACTGTATAAGCAGTAGTACACTCCTCAGGCTGAGGCACATCAAGGAAATGTAAAAGGTTTTTATTTTTTTTTCTCTTTTCACTCTATTCTACAAGAAACAATGAAAATAAACTACATCATATACTAGGACCTGCAATCACGCTGGTGCTGCCACAGATACTTATATATAAAAAGGTCCAAAGAAAAAGTTGTTACTGTAAAACTGTGTATTTTGTTATTATACTCCATCCAATAAAAAACCCAGTTAATTTATGAATGCTGGCTTCTTCTTGATGAGTGTTAAATCTGAATATAATAAACAGGCACCGCAACTTCCACAATTTCGTTAAAATAAATTCAACACAGGGCCAAGTCTCCTGGCATATGTTTATGCTATGTATTGCAGGCAGATGTAAGCACACTCTGCCTACCCTCTGAGCCTGAAAAAAAGAAGCTATATAACTGCAGTAGCATGATGTGATGCCTACATTAATAAACCCTGCTGAGAGGCAGCTTTATTTGTGTAGACTTGCTGCTGTGCTAACACAGTTGCACAGTTTTCTTCTAGCTCAGAGCTCACACAGAATAATCCCAGATGTACTGTATAAACATACCAACGGTTTAAATTCACCTCCAAATAATATCTCCCCTTTTTTAAAACCATGATATACTAGAACCTGTAATCAGCTTGGAGATGTTGCCTGTATAATTCCACCAACCAATTGCTATTCCTACTGAAATGATGCCATTTGTAGAAAAATTCTGACATGAAATACATAATCATATTAAAGCAGATCTGTGTGAAGGCTTTATCTTGCTGCAATTTATCATGATATTATTATATTCCTACTTATCATGGAAAGTCATTGTCATTTTAATATAGCACTAAGAAGGAGGCATATTTAATACACACATAAAGATTATGGCAGGCAGCAAAAATATGTATTAATATCAAATATGTTTTATAATCAGTGCTGACCACTTTTCCCCAACTTGCAGTAGATGCATGTTGTTGTTTCTAAGAAGCCATCTAATTGCCATTTAAAATTACCAGAAATTATTATACACATACAAAGAGAAGCACATACACATTTCTGATTTGAGGTATACGTACATTTTTTTTAAGCAGAAAACCAACCCCATCCACAAAATTTTCAAAGTTTCAACCACTACATTTTCTTATGTAGTAGAAAGAGAGATAAAACTGCCAAGAACTCTTTCCTCCAAACTGCCCCATGAAAATGTTTGGGGGTTTGTTACCTTCTGTTTTCCTCATTATTTTGTTTTCTGCTGGCAGGAATCTTCCAATACACTTTCTAAAAAAGAAGCCTTATAATGTTCTATGTAGAAATTACAGATTTCATGTCAACCCTTTAAAACACACACTAAACTTGTGTTTAAATTTGATGTTAAGTCAAATTGACGTCCAAAACCCAGTTGCAAACCAATGCACACTGAAGTGAGTGTCTTGTCTTACCCCTAACTATCTCCGGAACATCTCCTTTCTGCATTAACTTTCTCACTAGATAAAGAAATGCTATTTAGCCCTAATATAAAATTTAACATGTATGGACTACATTAAGGATAGATTTAGACAGTAATTCATCCTGAATTAATTAAAACCATTTTTTCTGTTTAGTTATTGGTCTCCAATGATATTAGATGAAGACAATGTATTTCTCAAAGAGCTGACAAGTGCATATTCTTTGGCAACAGTGAAATCTGTCATACACTTGGTGGTTTCAATTTTCTTTCAAAATTATGCTGGAAGAAGCACTTCTGAAATGCCTTGGGAAAAAATAAAATAAAAGTAGTGAACATCTGCTGATATTGATTCTGTGAATCTGAAACTTTATAAAACCATAGATGGGATGCATCTGACGAGCATTTTTCTGGAACACTTTCAGACTAAAGCAAACAACATCTGTTAATATTGATTTTTGTGTTACATTGAAACTTTCAGAAGAATTACAATCAGTGGGTGATTGAAAAGTGTTGCCATATATGTTAGAATATCAAATACTAAGCAAAGGTTTAAAGGGTCTGTTTCCCTTTAGCTTCATTAATAATCTACAATCATTCCCCTCTAGACGAAAATAAAAAGAATAAAGGTGAGAAAACCATTTGCATTACTTAACACAGTAAAAGATCAGGGAAGAAAATTAACATATATGAAACTTCGCGAAAATGTCTGAAGCTAAATTTTTCAGTTCTGCAGCTGACGCATACATTTCTAAAGGTATATTAAAATGGAAAACAGGTAAGTAAGTCCATAGAAGAAAAATCATCGTAAGAACTGAAGAATCCTGTTTCAAAAAGACTTCTCCCAACAAAATTCCCTAATACTCAATAGCTTTTGAATCAGTAACAAAACAAAGTAGTACATTCACAAATTGTAACAAGAGGATTTTAAATTCCCTTTGTCAGTGAACATATCAGCCCTGGTTTACTGATGCCAAAGGTAACTTTATGTTTGAACTTTTCCATTTTTATTTTAAGTGACATTTTCCTTCAATAGTGAACTTCTGGTGAAATTATCAATTTACTCAGTGGTCTTTGATGTAGTAAATAATTCAGTACAATTAAAGTAAACACTGACATGTCAATATTATTTTTTTTGTGTTTCACTTTTATAGAGCTTAGTTAACTCCAAGTCTCTTGCAGCAACTGGGCATTCATGTATGCAGTATTTCATGCAATGTTAGTAGTACACAAAACAGTATGGAACAACAAATATTACAGCAAATACATCAATCTTGTACAATTAATAAAAACAGTTCAACAATAGAACACAGCTTTTAAGAAATTATTTTCTGATGCAACTGGACTCGTCAGTTATTTAGCAGAATTAAATCTCCTTTCCATGACTAAGGTAAGAATCACACAGAAGAATGTACTCCTCTGCCAAGCTCCTACATCTCTTCCAGTCACTGATTAGGCCTGGATATGCACAGATAATGGCACTAATGAATCAACTTCAGCTAGAGGTCATACAACTTTACATACACTATCAGGTTTTGGCAAACGTCTTCGGAATGCTGCCACCCGCCTAAAAAATAAGTCATTTATTCACAGAAAATAATTCAGAGGACAGAGTATTCAATTTTATAAATTTATGTTTTCACTCAAGTTAATGCTGCTTCTCTGTCCTACAGAAATTCTATTTGCACTTGAGAGATGTCTTGAAGTCAAATCCCAACCATATGGAGGTAGCAGTCAGTTCTATTTATCTTTCACACCATATGAAGTACCACCAGCTAGTCCAGTATCTTGCTGGTAAATCTAAGCAAGACATGGGTAATGTTAGTAGTCAGAAAGAAACACTTGACAGCACTGCATGCTTCCTTCAGTGGAGAACATCTGTTTGCAAACCACCAAACTACCATGAAAAAATTAAGGATTTCTTCTTAATGCAGTAGCCACATAGTTTGGACTACCATGTATATATATACATACATATGAACACATAGAAACCTTGTATGTGTGTGTTCAAATATGTTTTAACTATCTCCATCTTATTACACAATAAAGGTTTTCCTAACTCCTGACAATTTTATTATGTGTAACTTATAATTCCTTCATTGTTGAGAACTTAATTATCCTTAGATTTCTTCAGTCCAAAACAACTTATCTGGGTTTTTATACACCAGTCTTAAAAGAAGCTGCAGTAAGTACCAAGTATCTTATCTGTTGTGGACTGTTCTGCTCCCTGGGTAGAAGAGAGCTGCCTGCTCTCTCCCAGGGGAGCCAGGCCTTCCTTGTCAGCTGGCCAGCAACTACAACCTGGTGTATCACACATCTTTGGGCTGAATAAGCTCATCGCTTTCAGGACCTAAGGTAAAACAAGATTCATTAACTCGTAGTATGCTACAAAAAAGGCTTATGCCAGGAGTTACAGACATTTATGTGAGGAAAGATAACTGAAATAAATACATATTTTATGGAAAAAAATTCCTTCCATCACCGTTAAAACATTTCAGAGGGCTAATTTTTGAAGGACAGAATGAAGGTCTTGCATTGAATGCTGGAAGACGCTCAGATAATAGAGACATGGAGCGTGATGTAAAATCTAAGACTTATAAAAGAGAAATGGCAGTTCTTAAGTATTTGTGGAAATGCTTTCACAGTTTATATATAGTTCAGAGTGGCTCTGGCCATAGTCCAAAGTGCTTGTGAGATCAAAGAGTCAACCTGGCACCCATCATTCTTCTATTCTGCAAACGTAACTTCAATCGGTAACCAAACAACACTCCTATTTTATAAGCATACCTTTACAATACAACCATCACACAGGGGTTACTCCCTAAATTAAATGTTTTCATGTTGAGTGAGTTATAATGAAAACTGTAGACAAGAAAAAAAAGCACGTTCACTCATGACAGCATTTTTCCTCCCCATGCTATACAGGGAGAACACAATGAGGTCAGGAATAATCAAAAGACAGTGAGAATAACCACTCGGAAAACTCCTAGCCACTGACCAAAGGAAAATGCACTGCAATGCCTATATAAAACCTATATAAAACCTAAATATAGGTATATATATACGTACATACCCCTACATAGAGAGATAGCTGTATATACACTTTCAGACAAGAAGAGCATTCCATGCTATGAAACAGAAATAAAATGAGAGAGTGAAGTAAACACTCCATGAGACAATACTTTGTCCCTTCCCTGTAAATACTTGGTTCCAAGGAAATTGACCTATTGGTCTAGACACCATAAAAATTGAAAGAAACAGCCACGGAAAACAAAAGCATTCCCCGGTTTGATCTTCTGCTTCTAACTCATGAGATTCATACATTTTAAAATGGAGAATTTAATACTAATTACTGTGTTAGAACTAGGATTGCATCTTTAAGACAAAGTTCATGTGATTCAAAGCTGACCTTCAGAATACAGCATTTTGCATTTAAACTGTGAATCTTATCTAAAGGAAAGTACATCTTTTCTCAGTAGAAATCTTGATCAAACTTAAGCCAAAAAGAATGTCTGTTTACTTAAACTACTTCACTATGTTTAATTACATTTGTTTAGTCTTTTATGGAAATGAATAGAACAATGTAGTCTAATAAAAAAAGACATCAAACTGTTTTGTGCACTTCATATTAAAGGGCTTCCTATTTGACTCAAGAAGAGTTGGAAGTCTTAATTTATAAGGCTTCTTACAGATTAATTACAAAACTTCTTGTCACTACTTTTATCTTTCTAAACTACTCAAAATGATTAAATAAAGACATTGAATAGCTAGTATAAACCTTTTTAACACCAGCATAGGGAATGTTCCATGTGCCTTTTCTAAAAGCCAGGCACAAATTCCTGCTTAAAAGATGTTCAGAGGAATGTTTTTTTTTTCTTAAATAACGATTATAAAAGTGGAAGCAGTAAGTCATATAACCATTACTTCTGAGCTATTCACACATACACGTATTTGAAAAGCATCAGCAATAACTGATTACAATTTATTTCATATACCAAAATTCATACATATTTGCTTGGCCTGCTCTCAAACTTGTACAAAATTGGCCAGTCCCTGAAAAAAAGTTATATCTTTTGACATTGAGTAGTGTTTAGCCAGATGGGGGGGTGGGGGGTGGGGTGCGTGTCATTGATTTTTTTCCTG
>JAOXNO010000063.1:16750324-16784132 GCA_028565335.1 Limnodromus scolopaceus
CCCCCCCCCCCCCCCCCCCCCCCCCCGCGTGTCATTGATTTATTTCCTGTGTTCTTTTAAGTAGAATCAGAGTGCCATTTACTTACTAATGTAGTACCCACACACACACAGAAAAGGATAATGGGTTAAAAGGTAAAGAGTGGTCTTGTTTAGGCAGGGAAGTTAATTTTAGTTGCTTGTAATTTCTACTGTTCAATAAGGACTAATTTGGATTCCCATTTCCCTTAAAGACTTAGAAAACATTAAAAGGTCTGAACTTTCGTGCCTCAATAATGCCTGGATCTTCATGTGAATCCCATTTACAGCAGGACTAAGGTTGAAATATTTAATGATATAGTTATCAATTTTCATTAGGGGGAAAATCAAGGGTAAAGTACTGGTAGTAGGAAAGGTCAAGAAAGTCCTTTAGACTGTTTTGGAATGAAAAATTCCTGGTTTACTTTATTATAAGCTTGCTTTAGTTGATTTACTTAGAATATATAGTACAGTCAAATAAAAGATAAGAGCATTATCTAAATTACTATTGGTGTAATATTTGGATCATGGATTCCCACTTACTAACCTGAACCTTCTTTCCCCCCCCTTTTTTTTTTCAGTGAAGAGAATTTCTGAATTAGTGAGTTTGTCCTACCTGGCATGAAGACATATGCTGATAACTCAAGCCTTCCCCAGACAGAATTCTTGTCATTTGCACAGCTCTACTCAAAAGTTAAGCAGGAGAAATGCAACCGGCATTTAGATTCATACTGAGGGCATTGTGTTAACTGTCACTGAGATTAATACAACCTGCAAAAGGCATTGTGGTTGCTGGCAGTTAGATTTATATAGTGCACTTAATGAAGATATACAGTGTGTTTAAATGCTTCTGGACATTGCTGCCTGTGCTCCTCTCTTAAGTTTCCCCAAAAGTAGAGCTTGCCTATTATTTGAAACTGATACATCTTTCATATTAAAAAATTGAACCACATGCCCTTTTGCCATCTCTATATATTTATTCTGTTTTCCATGACAGTTGCCATCTACATACTGAGTATATGCACCCATTGCGTTGTTTCTAATTCCATTGAATCTTGCTCTATATTCTCTTTAAGGAATATTGTAAAAATCCTCACGGATTAAGCTCAGCGAGACCCTGGATTCAACTGGAAGGCATCTGGCAGTTTGCAGCAAAAGGACTTTGTAACCTCGCAGCTAATAATTGCCCTGCAGATTCTTGCTGTCTCTAGGGAGAGTTCTACTGAGATAAAGGTATGTAAAAAACAGCTTAGAGATGTTTGAAATAACAGTCCATCCACAGATTCCCATTGTAAAGTATCCGGGTATTTCATGGACTTGAGAAACATGAAAAAACTTCTATATTTAGTTCAGCATACAGGAAGAAGCTAAACGTATAAAGTGTGTGTATCTGTGCGATGCGCTCTGCTTAAAAAAGCATCAAGTTCTCAGAGTACTAAACAATACAACACTACTCATTAATATGTCTTGATAAACACGTGAAATAATTTTCATCAGATGGTAAAAATTCCCCTCCGATTGCTTCAGGTTCTCTACAATTTTAGGCAGGTGTCACCTTGCAGATTGTATTTTCTGCATATTTCCATGATACATAATAACAAGAAACATATTCTTAAAAAACCATAAAGAACACCAGAGAAAATGTGTTAATACACTGCTGTGGGTCTACTGCAACTGTGGAACTCAGGGTCTTCATATATACACTTCGGGAAAGTACAGCAAGAATGAACTTCATATAATAAAAATTAAATGAAATATTCTATATCTTCTACTCACTATGAGTTCTCAGAATGCTTTATGAACATTATTTGTGTCTTATAATACACTTGATTATATCAATTTTTGTACTGCATTAAAAAAAAAAAGTTAAAATCAAGCATTAAACTCTCATTGTCCAGAGGTCTATGTTTAAGCACTCCCTAAGTGACTAAAGTTTTAAAAATGTACAAATACACAAGGAGTTTTGGTGCACATCTAGGCCACCTAACTTAATTTTGTATTACTCTGACAGTTTTGAATTCATTGAATCTTACTTAAAAAAAGGTAATTTTGGTTCCTCAGTTCTTCTCAAGATAGAGTTCTTCTGTTTTAAATACAACACTCACTGAAATACTTCTTCTCATCGCTCACAATACCTTTCTTAACATTTTATTGAAATGTGATTTTGGCCAAACCAAGGAAACAGATTTCACCAATTAGTTTTCTAACCAGGTCTGGTTTATGCTACTAGATAGTTTCTTGCATTATTGCACATCAACTATTACTGCAAATTCTGATTACATGTTACCCAGTTAAGACTATTCTTCCTAAATAATTTTCTAATTCAAACACTCACATGTAAGAGGTTTTGGGGTTGAAAATTTCTTTTGAGTAGATATGCCATTTAATTGTACAGTGTGGCAATTTCAGCATCACCATTTCAAGCCCTAGAAGGACCTATCACCAAGTGATTGTATTTTGAAAACTAAGCATCAGATCAACTTTCAATGGGCTTTTTTCCCCTCCCATTTTCTATCTTCCTGAATTATTCTTGGCTGATATAAAAGGCTGATGCTATTTTGGTAAATAAGCATTTGCATCTATCAAGGACAAATCACCTAGCAAACGTAAACAGATGAATATACAAGCAAAGCAGCAAGTTCATAAAGGAGCAATGCCAATATTAAAAGAAAAAGATAAATAAATACAATCAGCAAAATATACATTAGCTCCAACAAAAGTTTTTGTTATAACTGGATTGCATGTATACAGTATGTGAAGTATATTTTATCAACTATTTGAAATAAAATTCCGTATATGAAGCGTACTGCTTTCTTTTTATCACAATAATTTTTTCCAGACTTAGTCTCCCCATTCTCTTGCAAATGACAAATATGTAATAAATATCCTTCAAAACGTTTTGAAAAAACTGCCTTTACAGACAACAGCTAATTGTGTCCTCTCCTACCTAGAATCTTCTTAAAGCTTTACCAGTTGCTTTTGTGCTTTACATTGAAGGGAATTATGGCTCCTATGTATAAGGAAGGGAGAAGATGAATATGCTAATTAAACTACATTGCACTTTCATAAAATATTTGGTTTATTCACTATTGTGAAAAAGACAAAATTTCAGACAAAATGTCTGAAAAAACACTTAGCCACTTTTTTATGTTCTTGAGAGAATTAGCATGAGATTCTATTTACCTCTCATTTGTTAATGCTTCTATCCTCAATGAAACTACCACTTTAAATATCAGTAAAACTTTTGCAAAAACACAGAAATTGTGAAAGAAAATCTGAGGTATTTCTGAGAATGATGTTAATGAGCAACAATTTCTTACTCTTGCTGCTTCTCTGAAATTTAGAATAAAATTTACCTGTGTATCATTTACATAGTATTTTATTTTCTAATTATAACTACAATGTTCTTTTCTAGTATTAGACAGCTCTGATTTTTTATGTAGTTAGAAAAATGGGTTACTTTACATTAGGTATGCATGATGTGTTTGACTGACTTGTTTGAGCTGTGGTTTGGTGAGGTTTTTTTGGGTTAGTTTTTTTTTAATGGAAAAATGTCATTCTGAAGACTAATAAATGTGATCAAATTTGAGGTCCTTAATCACATTCCAAAATTCCTCAGTGATGAATTAACATCTTAGTAATTCATAAAATACTTCGTAGATTTTAGAAAAGAAATTGCATTTTAATCAGTGGTTGAATGAAACTAAAAGAGAGATGGAAAGAAAAGATTCCCTTCCCCCAAACTTCATTTTTTACCTTTCAGTTTGAGCTTCCTATTTCTTTGCTTTCTACTCCAGATTTGTTTTTTACACCATACTACCAAAAGTAGTTAAAACTGGTAGACTCTCACTCACTAAAACTTTTTTAATGACCAGAGGACATACACTTCTGATAAGAAAACTAATTATTGGAAATTTTCTGAGATTAATTCCTTTAAAATCACACACGGAAACTACTGATATATTAACATTTTCTCCATTCAAGAATATGAAAACTCGTTTGTCTGAAAAAGCCGTAGTGTATGCAACACATAAGTCTGAGTGACTTATAGAATAATATCTGCCTATGTATGCCTGCAATAAGATATACAGACATAACCTGTCTATCTACCAGGTTAAGATGAACCAACCAGGCACTCTCAGTGCTACTCCCACTACAAAACCGAAGTAACTGTACAGCACAGTATGATTCCAAGGAAGTCTACATATTGCATACAACAAATTTTAAGAAAGAAAAAAACCAAGAAAATTATATGGACTCCTTTATGATTCCAGGTCTAAAAGCACTAAAAAAAACTGTAATAAAGATTCCTCTTTTCTGATCAGAGTGGACTAGAAAAGCTATATGTGGGTGGGGTGATCTGTGGTATGAAGTCTTTTCTTATTATACCTACTTTAACTCATGCTATTGGCATAACTCCAGAATTGGTAGGGAGAGTCTATCAGCTAAATCATTCATTATCTATCAAACCCAGCAATATACAAGAGTAATTAATTCACTACCGAATGCTTTAAATAGGAGGGGAACATATTGTGTTGGTATCTCTTATTTCAAATATTGATCCACTCACCAAGCCTAACTGTAAGCAAATAGTCATGCAGAAACTATAAGCATTATCTCTGTATCAGTTGTAAATCCTCAAGAAAATGTAACATGTATTCCCTTACAGAAAGGCAAAAAAATAATTAGAAACAAAATAGGACTTTTGTTACCGATGTAAAGCAATGATGACTTTAGACAAAACAAACCTGAAGAATTGTCAAAACTGCTTTTTCTATTTTCCTGAAGGGTATTTTATGTCAGCCATGAGTTCTTATTAAAACTCACTTTTTAAATTACGATATTTGAGTATTCACTTACAATTTATCATCTTGTTCATGGAGATGCATGATTAATGAAAGGAAACTGAAAAGTAATTGAAAAGTACTAATAAAATTTAATATATTATATCTGTTATTTTTAATTTTCCAATGGATCATCAGAAAGCCCCTCTTCACTTAAATAGAGTCTCCTTAAATAACCACAAGATGAATATCATGGGCTTCAACGCCTATCACTGATTTCAAAAGGAGCAGGGCTTTACATATGTAGAAGTCCTGTCAATTACCTTTTCTGCCACTGTTTTTTGCCCAAGTCCTGTATTATTTGATCTCAATATTTCTCTCAATGCAAGATTAAAAACCAAAAAAACTATTTATGTGAAATGCAACACTTGGCTCGTTTGACATGAGAAACCAAATGGAGTTGGAAGTAGTTCTGTTTGTATAAACTGGGACCAAATTAACTTACTATTTAGTGTGCATTTGTACCAGTTCATTTTATTCAGCCAACTAAATCTTGTCTCCTATTCCTGTGGAATTATGCACACCAAAGCATGTGTGCAGAGCCTATACAAGTGGAAGGGATGCATGAAAACAGAAAAGATACTAAGCTGCGTATTCTTCCCCGCTGTCAAAGATGGCTCAGCATGATGAATTCCTTTTTTCTAACCAGAGCACTGTGAATGACTGCAACATATCTTTGAAGATATTACAAAAATAACACTGTTGTGGTTTTAATTTTTCAAAGGTCATTCCCTTTAGAAATACGTGAACTTCTATAAATGACAAATAGTGCCTAACGATGAACAACCAGAGAGCAACAGCCAGCTGGCTTATTGATATTCAAAGCTGACTCAAAAGACAGCTTCGTAGCAAAGGGAAAGAAGTACATAGTGTAACTATGACACATGGGTTCAACTGGTAAAACACACATCAAAGAATATCCTGGGTACAAAAAGGAACTGTTTAATTAGCAGCTTCAAGAAGACTGACCATTTGCATACTGAACAAACAACTGACTTATCTGTGTTCTGATCAAAGGCATTTGGATCTGAGTGGTCAGGGATAATACATGTATAATGTATCAGTAAATTATGCATTAATGCACAAATCTGAGTCAGAAATGCTCGATATTTGCTCACAGAAACATGTTTCCTTAATCAGTGGAGTTCAGAGATCTTTTACTATAATTGCCCTACCAATGAGTTTGGTGGACAGACATAGTTCTGATGTAAGAGCAAATCTCTTCTAATTACGGCTATGGGGATAAAGGAAGTAGTAGCAAAATGTAGTTAGTACTCTTTTTCTCTTTCTTTATATAGACTTAGTATAATAATATGGATGCTGGGGAAGAACAGCTCAACAAGAATTTATAAATCCCTTGCTTTATTCCAGATGAATTCTTTCTTTTTTATTTTAGTATCACCATGTGTGAAGTCTCAATAGCTGAAAAACTTGCTTCTGAAACCTTATTTGTCCCATGGTGGTTCTAAAATCTGAGGTTGATATTTAGAATTAGCTTCATATTTACAGGGTTTGAAATGTGCGTGTGCAACTGATGCAATCAAGATGCAATTTCATACAAGCTACTGCAAACAAATAATGAGGTTCTCAGTGACGTGAAGATTCAACTGTCAGCTCAAAGCTTTCATTTCTGAGCTATTCCATTTGCTAGAAAAATCCACATTTAGAAAAACATTTGTGAGCTGAATGAAAAAGTATCCTGAGGGATCTGAGCAAAAGCAGTTAACAAAGAAACCATCTAAAGAAAAACTTGTGTCATTTGCAATGATGGCACAGCAATGCAGATCTCCAATATATTTTTACATTTACAATTAACACCACACAACTCTTTTCCATAGCTTATTATCATTAGATTTCAAAGCACTTTACAATGTCCACTGTCATCAGCCACCAAAAAACACAAACCTAATTGCTCATTAGTAGTAACTATTATGTTCATGTAGTGCTTTGGCAGTGAAATTTCTTCCACATAGTACTTGTGGCTACATCTATACTTGTTAATTGTATCATTCCCAGGCAATAAAATATGGTCCTGTATACCGTTAAAATAATCCAGGGAATGTTTCTGGCCTAGGCCAATTCGAACTCTCCCAAATTATTTCCAAGCCTAAACTGGGAGCAAAAGTATCCAGTGAGGACTCCCAAAGGGGCATTCACATGCAGCCACCCCGTTTTGGCAAGTAGGAAACTATTAGCACGGGGTTGATCTGTGCCAATTGGCCTCAGCGTCTGGGAATCTTCCCAAGCATGTTTAATTTATGAGTGTCAATAACCTGAGAGACCGAAAATTTATTAAACAATTTGGCCATTTTATGAAATCTTGTTCTTCAGTGGCAAGAAAAAGCTGGGTGAGGGAACAAAGAAATAGTATTTTGAACATCTCAAACTCTTAGGAAAAGTGAAATGAAAACTTAATAATGTGTTATACATTAGCTTAATATTACCTATTTAAAAACTGCTGACTTAACATTTTGTCCTTTTAGATAGATGGCGGCTTTTCTCTGAAGTTTTACGTTTTGGTTAAAGAGCAATTCCATCACTATTGTCAATCAGGCCTACGATATTTCCTCTTCCAAATGAAGTGACAGATGAAATATGAGGTTTCAAGGAGTATTAAACATCAAAAAAATTGGTTAATGCTATTAAAACAGCAACATGAAAATTGTCATTTCACCTCTTGTGAAATTTTATGCTGGAAAAAAACCCGAACCAACAAATACATACCCTTTGACTCCCTACCCACTGAAAATGCCTATTAAAGCTTAACTCACAATGTCCAGAAGAACTTGTGTAGAACATTGCTTTGTTTTGCTGTAGCTTTTCTAAGAGTATCAAGTTTGTCAGAATTTTTCATGATTTAAGAAGTTACAAACAGTTGAGTCCATGTTTACAGAATTTAACAAACTCTGCTAACTTTTCTTAGGTAGGCTGGCAGGTATCCATTCTCAGCTTGGGAGAACTCAGTCCAACACCGTACCCTTTTCACATTCCAGACACCAGGCTACATGACATAAGAGACTTGTGTGATGTGAGAATCTCTCTTATTAATAGGTTACAGAAAGGTTAAGTGATTTACAGAAAGAACTTTCCCACATGAATACTCAAACCCCCATGATTCTCATTGCCTCATTTTTAATTTTATACAAAGCAAAACAGATTCTCAGATGCCTATCACTGAATAACATAAACCTCACTGATTAAAAACTCTGGAAAGGGGAAATACAAGTGGCTAATCTTATTATATCATAGGAACCAAAACCAATTCTCTTCTTTTCTGAGCACCCTCACTACTGAACTATTTGATGAGAGGAATATCTCTTTCTGCCTGGCAGCTTTCTGAATATATCCTTTTATCTCTTTTGATTTTCCTACAAATGCTCAAAAATATAACAATCCATTACGAGGCTGATGAAACATTTGCTAATGAAAAAAAAAGGTATAAAAAAATCCAGGAAGCAAAAACATACTGTAAAAATAATTTCAGTTTGACACAATTTTCCTACCAACTTTTGGATTCGAGTACCAAAAAAAAAAAAATATATATATATATAAAAATAATTAACTATTTATAGAGTTCTAGATAAGAAAAATGCTACATGTGTTTCCTCTCAAAAACTACTTTCACCTCAAGAAAGGAAAACAGCAAACCAGAACTACAGGACCAACACAGGAGGACTTTGTGAAGTATATTAACAACTTCTTTTTTAAAACAGAAGAGGATAATTTTGCTCTTTGGGTTTCAATCTAGCTGAACACAATCAGCAAGTGACTGATCTCTAAATCTCTGTTTCGCAGTGAATTGCTATTTGGTACTGATTCAACAGCATCAAGAGCAAAGTGTGCTTTGCAGACAGAGAGGGAAGCGGGGAGGAGCTAAAACCTGCTTTTGAATATGTGAGTGAAACCAAAACAAGACTCCAAGTACTAAAACGTAAAGACTTTTTTCTCCTTCTTACCACTCAGCTTTAAGCCCAGGCCACATTTTTAAAAGCACCTGAAGTGACAAAAGAATTAAACTTCCTCTCAAAATAGTAATAAAGACAGAAGTTAAGTTTTAAAGGAAACAGGTTTTTAACAACTTTAACCTCTTGAACAACACAACTTGAAATCCTCAGTAAGATTAAAATCATGAAGCGCACCTGTGGATTTCTTTTCTCTTTTGGTTTCAAGAATCAGATTTACTTTGCAGCATTGATCCCCAAAATAACTGCTAATGTGTGGTTGTGAAATGAATGAACTCGTATCATCTGCTTTGATTTAAATATTGATTCTTAGTAATGTATGAGAGCAGCTGCTTTTTGGAATTAGTTTATAGCTTCCTTATTACTAAACAGATCATTGGTTTATCTATGGGATTCTGATGCTTAAATAGCATTTCAAGTAGACAATCTAATGAACTCAGTCAGACAAGATTTATTCACTGAAATCTGAGGAAAATACAATCTAGATTTTCAAACACTGACTTAACAAAACATGACTTCGGGAAGTTACTTGATATTAGAGTAGGGAAAATTGTCTACACCAGTAAACCTGAAACCGTGGTGTATAATTAAATCAATAAATGAATAGATTGGTTGAAAAAATGCTCTTTACCTAACATGAAAAAGTGTTTAAAATAAAAATAAAAAAATTATTTCACATTAGGCTGACAAAGAACTGATGCCTTCAAAGGATTAAGAGACAGAATCTACCCTCCTAGTATTAAGACTCTACAGACACTTCTCAGCTTCTCAGATGACAGGCAGGCAAAACATGGTGCTTGCAAAGTGGGAAGGAATGCCTCTTCCCTTAAATCTTCTCCACAACAGCTATGACTAATTTTGTAAGTAAATGTGATTATTTTTATGTAAACTAAGGGAAGTTTTAACTCATTTGTAAATCAGGCATTTAAGCAAAGCTGGTTTCCAAGGTTTCCAGACTTCATATTCTCAAACATCTACCTTCATATGAAATGCATAGCTGTAAAAGTTCCTTCTCCTCTATTTACACAGGAAGAGTAGATGGCTATTACATAGTTCCGGTGAGATAAATCCCATCCGGTTTGTACGGTGATATATTAAGGAATCAAAATAATTTCCAACATAATCTTTTTTCTCTCAGTAAACCAAGTATGGGTCAGAGACATGTCTTTGTCTCAGCTTTGTCTATCTTGAATTAAAATTCTATGTATTGCATATCATGCATCATTTTCATATAAATCAGCAAGATGAGATAAAGGCAAGGGTCCTTGAAATTCCATTGTCTTTCTTAGAGTTGCAGCTCAAGTTAGTTAAATTCAGACAGCTCATTCAAACATACGTTTTTTTTCAAAGTGAAGAAAAGGTCTAAGTCACTTGTCCTCATATGTCCTCCCTCCAGCTACACTGGAAGCTGTACCTACAGAACTTTGACTACTTCAGTAAATTATGCCAAAGGCAGGCTATGAATGTAAAACGCTGTTGGCATATCAATATACAACTTGGGTGTGATGTTATTCTCTGACGCATATTCTTTCTTCCAACACGCATCACTCTGGATGCGGCTGAAGTTACATTGAGAATTCTAGTTATTTCAGAATAAAAATATCCAAATAGTCGCTTTCCAGTGCAGTTACTATAGTAACTATGAGAGTGGGAAATTAATTCTAGCTCTCTAACAAGAGTCAAGAATAACCACTTTCCATTACATATGCATAACGATAAAACTATGTTAGCTCATATAAAATAATAATTATGAAAATTATTTTTTCATGAAGTGGATTTTTATTTTTAAAAGTGATCTTGAGCAAGCAAGTAGAAGCAAACTGTAAAAATACTCTGCACAGTGAGCTAGTTATGTTACCAAAACCTTTGGAAAATGTTTTTTTTTTTTAATGTCAGACTGAAAGCACATTTTTGGAATACCTCTGCTTTCTTGCTTTCTTCTGTACCTACAGACTCTAGCAAACATGAAGTGTAAATGATCTATAAATTTCTACATGGTGCTACACATACCTCAATGTACACACAAGTACAACTTCCTAAATATCTGAGTAAGCAAGAAATGCATCATCTAACTCTCAGCTGGCAAATATTTTGTCACGTAAGAGTTAAGAGCATTGGATTGCACCATTCAGATTTATAATGCTTCTTCTGGGTATAGTCTCAGTAGCTGTTCCGCTGTCAGTGGGCTTTATATGATCTGGTATGTTTAGAGCAACCCTTCTGCTTTTTATTTTCCTTTCATTTTTTTTACTTTGCTGCCTGAGTGCTTTCTCTGTGAAACAAGGAAAAGGCATCCATGTGAACTCTCTTCAAATCCTTGCAGCTTAATTGCTGTCATCTGGGGACTTGTTATTGGTAAATTTAATAGACATTGGGGTGTTCTCTACTGAGACCTTTAATGTGTTCGGGGCCTTAGAGATCTCTGAAGAAAAATGGAACTTATGGAGAGAAAGTCAATGGTCCACTGACTAAGGAAAATCATGCACCTGCCAAAGAACATCTTTCTTTTAATAATATACCACGGTCTTTATGTCCTAAAGGACTAGGGATGACAGAACTAGTTTAAACCTTTTAGTCTTGCTAATCTTATAAGATGATGTACAGCAGGAATATACCTATAACTGTTTGTAAAGTGACATAGAAGAGTATTTTGTTACATGTAGTTACACATTCCTAACATAGAGATGCAGAGTTCCTTATTGTAAGGGTGGGGGTTTTTAATAGCACAGAAATAATTCATAGAGGATTCTAGATTCATGGTTACATACTTCAGATTTCTATTTTTAATGAAGTATAACATTAACTCTATTTCCATCACATTTTCCTATCTAAAGATTCACATATCACTGTAAAAAAGACAGATTCAAGTTATTGCTTTCCCAGAAGGAAAGCTGGTTTTGCAGGAATGTTCCTAGGTGCAGCACTGACCCTGTGATATAAAGCCAAACTTAAGTGAGGTTTGAGTCCTGTCTTCTAGCAGAGACATTTTAAGCAATACAGATTGGAGTTAAAAATGTATCAAACTGATGACTGCATTCTGTGCATGTGGAACCTGTACAAAAGTGCCTTCTGACTTGGGAGGAATGTTCTTTGTAGTTCACACAGTCAGGCAGATGAGACTCTAGATTAACTTGCTATCAAAGCTTTTTTCTATTCATATGAAGGTATGTCAGGATTCATTGTCAGGTTTCATCCTCAATAACCTGGAGTTTCACACCTATTTTGGTTTTCTGATATCTTAATCCGCCCAAATCAACCATAAAACATTCCAAAATTAAGGAGGAACTCTGTTATTGTGAGATTACCAGCCTGATTTCCAACCTAATGATGTTCAGCTAAACAGTCAGTTTGGAAAGCTTATCCATAGCAAATGTTTTGAGTTTTATACATTACTTCTGTTCTGTAATAAACTATTCCACCTGGAAGGAATTACAGAAAACCACTACTGAATGAATCATGCTGTGCTCTGTAGTCAAAAAACATGTATTAAAATTTTTGTCCTTTTAGAAAAATAGTTGGCTTGTATACACAGTTGACGAGACTTTAAAAGGTTAAAACAAAAAGCAATCATAAATACAAGGAGAAAACATGGGTATGGAATGAAGAGATGTTTTTCAGATGAGAGAAAGAAGCAGATGGAAAGCTGATGAGGCAAAGAAATGCCAACCTGGGACTTTACCAAGCCATCCAGGTGGCAAAGCAAAGTGTTAGAGCTTAATTCCACAAGAATTACTGAGAAATTCTTGAGATTTTATGTTCCCCGATCATCCCTACAGATGAATTATTACAGCAGGCAATTAATTTGTACACTGCTCTTTATTAATAGCTTGTTAGGAGAAATAAAATACAAAAACTTTTTGAGAAGCTGAATTTCTTTTAGAGTACCTTTGGTGATAGCTTCTGAAAATTCCATGGAAAGGAGGCTTGGTTTTGGTACATTCAGAGAGTTAATCTGAACTGTATTCTAATAGCCCTGATGTGTAAATATCATACCAGTTCCACTCCAAAAGCGAAAATAATTTGCAAGACTATAGCTTTGAAAAAGCTCCTACAGTTTCTTAGATGATAGATATAAAATAAAGATGTTGGGGACCATTCTACCTGAAAAGAGACTGTATTAATCTGAAATATTTTTTATTCTAAGGACTGTCATCTATAGAAAGAACAAGATTTGTTCAAAATGGTGCTATTGCAAAAATCTTTCTCTGAACTTCCACGTACAATAATTTGTCAATACTCAACACCTTCCTTGATCTGCCACAACTTCTCTCATTTGCATTTGCCCTCCCATGCCTTTATATCTGACAGTCTATCACTTGCCTGCACATCCAGTGCACAAGAATAGTTGTTTGGACTTTCTTTTCTCCATAATTTTACAATACACTTTTATCCTCACAGCTACTGGTAAGGTCACACAGGTTTAGAGACTCCTAAGAGTGCAATAAAATTGACTATGCAAAGAGCATCAATCTCAAATGCATGCAAGACTATCTTGTTCACACAGCAACAAGGGAGAAATGAGTGACAGGTCTCACTTGAAAGGCTATAAAGAAAAGGGAATGGTTAAGAAAAAAAATGCAAAAGGAAAAGCATCTGAGTATTAATTTGATTTAAAATAATTTAGATATGATTAAAAGAAAAAACTAAAGAAAAAAGGATTTGAAATAAATTACTTGTTGTATTTTTATCTTCAGATTCTTGACTTACCACCTATGGCAAAACTATGCAAAAGCCAAAGCGTAATTCTTAAACATTTTGTGAAAACTTCAAATTCTACTGAAGTCAATGAGTGGTGAAGGTAGTGAGGCAGCTTTATAAAACTGAGTGTTAAAGGCAAGGAAAAGAGCAAGACTGGTGTCAGTTCTATCAACTCTGATATCTGGTGACAGTCTTACCACTGTTACATCATGTAATTATTTCTGAAGTTTATTTCTGAAGTAACAGGAAGCCAAAACTTTATTTTATTGGGGGGAGGAGAAGGAGGAGGGGGATTTTTCTTTTCACATTTTCCCTTTTTTCTTTTGAGCTCATGCTGAATTAGGAAAATTTCCCTGGGAAATACATCTCTTGGGGAATATGTATTCATTATTAGTTTAACTGCAATGCCAACACAGTAAAAACAGCCGCATCTCAGTTTTCCCTTAAGAATTGTCTTGTCTTTTGTCCTAAGAGGCTAAGAAAACACATAGAAAAAGAAGTAGGAAGTATTACAGAAAGGTGCTAGCAAAATTGCAAGCAAATGGAAAAGATTTCTAATGAAAACTATGACCACTGTGAAATATATACTTAAAATTTGACGCAGTTCTTAAACAGAATAGAAATGGATTTGCCAGTTGTCATGTGTTTTAGAACCATTTATACCATTTATTCTGAAGCAGCATGACATTTGTTTTCCTGACCTGCCATGAGAAAGGGTTTGAGATGTTACTGCCACAGCTGAAATATGTTGCTGTACTCAGCAAAGATATTCAGCATTATGCTGCACATAATAAGCTTCACCACTCATCTTATAATTAGTCATGTTGACACATTTTTATAAATTAGACCTAGCAATCATTTTCAGATGAGATATTTTCCCTGCAGAAGGAATCCTTCAGCTTTGCAGGAAGCATCAAAAGTCAGGCATTTATTACAATAGAAAGCAATTTCTGTTATGGAAAAGAGAAAGGTGCCTTTTGTACATGCCAAAAGGAAAATTAAATATGAATCAAATTTATGGTGGCAACAACAAAAAAATTGTTTTCTTCAAGTGAAGAGACATTTCACATAGCCTAACGCCTCTTCTGAGCTAATTGTTCAAGTTCTATATATCACAGTATAACCAGAGGTAAAACAAAGCAAAATAAATTCCACTAATGACTATGGCACAGATTCTAAGAGGGCATAAACCAGCGAAGTTACATTAAACGCATGCGCCATAGCAGCTATTTCAGATATGCAGTTGGTGTCACAGAGCCTGAGAAAGAAATAGAAAGAGACAGAATAATACTTTTCCTTCTGTACAAGTCTGTTTTGACTGATGGATTTCTGATGAATTTCCATTAAATATGAAATACTGTGCTAGGTACATATTTTTAACTGCCTGGTACTTAATTTTACAGTTTTGAGCTGAAGACCTGGAGCTCTTCAGTGAAGTACATTAACTACAGCTAAGTAATTTGTCTGGTTAATTATTCCTCTTTTAAACTCTGATAAATACAAGTTTAAGAAAGCACTGCTGGTGCCTATTTAAGAAAACACTTTCCATATTTATATTTTTATATACCAAATCTGGCAGAAATTGCAAATTACTACAGAACACCATAATAAATTAATCATAGCACCTCTGTGGAGAAAATATAATTCTTACAGTCTGAAAACATTTTAAAATTACAAAGTCACACATCTGAAGACTTTGGATTTGTGAAGGTCAATGCACACTTTTCACTGTTTTACAGTAACATTTCTCAGTAATGCAGAGGTGTTTTATTCATATTCCGCAGTGGATTCCAGCAGGGTCCCTTTTGCCAAAGGCTGTTTTGTCAAATCTCACCCGCCACACAGAAATCTTCTAAAAAGACTCTAGCTTTACTCTAGCAACTGGTGATGGTGACAGGTTCACTGTTAACTGCTTTCTTTATTCTGTCCTGACCTTGTGGTTTACTCTAAGAGCTCCACAGAAAGCACTGCAGAAATCTTTTCATCAGCATCAAGACTTTCATGTGCATTATGAAATGAATAGGGTAGCACTGACAGTATGAGACATCATCTAACTTCAATTTACAGTTAATTTGCATTGCAATTTGTTTGAGGAAACTAAAGACAACTATGCATTCAGGTTTGACTGGAGTGTTACCTGGTTTTAAATTTTGTTGTAAAACTTGCAAATACCTGCTATTAACTACCAATCTTTTGTTCTAACTATTACATCCCATTCCAGAGTAATGAATTCTACTCCACAGACAGCCCTGTTTGCCAGTTTTGTAAGTCTATCAAGATGCCCAAGTATATTTAAACAGCCCAGAGTGTGACAAACTCAATAAAATGATCAAAGAACTTCAAAGTGTCATAGCACCTCACAAGGTAGATCTGTGCAAAGGTATCAATTCTTACTTTGCAAATATTTGCAAGTAAAAAAGAGATTTCCATGAACTTGTCAAAAGGCAAAAAATGTCACTTCTCCCAGTAAATACAATTTTTCATTACGACAGCAGTAAAAACAGAGTGCCCTGAGCTCTGCATATCTTGTAAAAATGAATGAGATCATTATAGCAAAATGATACGAAAATAATTATGGAAATAACAGGATTTTAGTGACGCTTGTATTTTTTCTTACTTTTATCACAAACACTTTTTGAACACACAAAGTACTGTATTTCACTTTAAGTAAACTACGGTAATTTCAAAATAACAATATTGAATATTAAAAGTAATGAGAGGAGTTAAAACCTCTCAGCAAAAACAGTAAAAGGCACAGATTTCTCCCTCCAGAGATGTGGATGGCTCTTCAGTCTCTGGCTATCTACCTGCAATGCATTATTCTCAACAAAGAAAACCAAACACAAAGCTGTCTGATTCAGCAGCATATAACTTCAAAAATGACAGGGGAGGTGGCGTTATATTTTGCCACATCCAGGAACCGAAAGCTTATGGCTTACATGTTTTTTGTATATGGTTTTTTTATTCCCAGAGAAGAAGGTTTAGGTTCCTATATCTGGTTTAAAAAGCCTCTGTATTTTTAAGCTGATATCCATACATAGATATATGCACTGCATATAAATTCTTCTCGCTTTACTTTTCTCCTCTTTTCAAAAAGGCAAATCTGTCTGCTTCAGAGAAAGATAAAACTTCAGCACCCCTATTTTATTACTTAAATGCACAGTTGTAAATTCTGAACCTACTAAGCTTATTCTGAAAATATTTTACGAGTATAGTGTTTTGATTGTGAATCACAATGTAATTAGCTTTTCTTTCACAAAGAAAACAAATATGTAATGGGAATACCCATATTCAATTTGTACACAGATGTATGTACATTACAGAGATGTATTTTAACACAGATATGTGAATGCATACATGACCGCAATCACAGAGTCATTTATACCTACTTATACCTATTTATTTGTTTTTTCTAATGTAACTTATAAACGAAATATATCTGGCATGACTGTGGGGCACGATTAAACTGTTTTATTGGATTATTATTCAACACTTTTATTATGGGGGTGCTGAAATAGTAGTCACTGTGATCATGTACATAATTTGTACCTAAAATATTTGCAATTTAAATATAAAGGATTGACACCGTGTAGGGAAAGGGAACAGCAGCCTCAACAGAGTGAACACTGAGTTTGCACAAATGACATGATTCATTTGAACATGTGAGTTGACTTAGGAGGAAATTACGCTACTGGAAAGAAAATTAATTTAGTCATATGGGGATGAGAAGACATGGGGGAAAGGGAAATTAAGATGAAAAGAGATGTCAAATGACATTGAGCAGAAGGAGGAGTGTAACAACCAGCCAATGTGTAACTCAACTAAAAGAACGCTATTTTCTGAAAAGTTCCATTTGTATCCCCAGTCCCATACTGGGCCAAGACCCAGACGTGTTTTATTTTCCTCTGTATCCATAGTCAAGTTTTCATGAAAATGAAATCTGACTTCACTGAATAGGAACCACAGCACTCCTTAGAAAGTACTATCTGCTGTTATTGTTGCTTTCATTCTTACTGGCTGTTTCTCTTCCCTGTGAAGTCTCTAACATGCTTCTTCCTGAAGTTTTCCTCAGGGATATATGATAACCAAGAGGTTGGGAACAACAAAGGGACATAGCTGTGAGCCACACCACAAGCTGGTACCTGGCTCACCCAGTGTGGTGCTAATGAAGATACCTGCCTGCCTTACAGCTGTGTTATAAAACCTGTGTAGCAAGCTTTTGTGGCTATCCTGTAAGCCAGCACCATTGACCCAGCTGGAAAAAAACAATATGGCACACCACTGTGTTGTCTCTGCCTATATTCACCTTTACAAAGTATGTAAAAGGGGGATATTGCTGCAGAAGTAACTGTTTTAGGGTCTTGGGAAGATAATATGCCATGGCTGGGTACAGTGAGATGTGCCAGGGTAGGGAAATGAGCATCATTTTGTACTCTATGTGTGTGTGTACTTTTACTTGTACACAGTCTAATATAATTTATCAATTTAACACACCATCTTTAAAAAGAAAGTTCTTATATTGGAAGAAGGCATGAAAAAAAAATCAATTCAGTGATGGATTAAAAAAAAAAAGTAAACCTTGAAGCCAAGTTAGAGTACATGCAGTGCATCTAATAAGGTTCTGTGTTTAATTCAGTGACTGGGTGGGTGATCCTGTGCAGAGCACTAATCTACTCTCTTGCTACTGTAGCTACAGTAGCAAGAGAGTTGTCCCTATTTTTTTTTTTTTATTTTCAGTTCATCATCCCAAAGTAAATTAAGCTAATTTCTACTGGAAAACAAACAAACATAAATCATTAAAATACAGAAATAAAGCGTTCCTTCAACAAGCCTCATATCAAAACCCTTAAGTATTCATCGCTACTGATACAATCTATGAAATAGTTCACTATAATGTTACATACATTTGTGATGTGTAACCTTTTAGCACTTTATTTTCTATTCTGGGGAAGTTATGCTATTTGTACTATTTGGTAATCTCCTATTCTTCATTGTTGTTGGTTTTGTACTGAATCCTCTCTCTTTTTTTGCCTTTTTTTTTTTTTAAACTTGAAATTATTTTTACCTCTTCTAGTTCACTGTCGGTGAAAAAATTAAAGGAAATTATTTTCAAAGCTCTCTAAGTTACAAAGTACAAATAGAAACACTTAATGCTTAAGTAGAGATACAACTTATATATATAATGCAGAAAATCTAAAAGTGCTACTCAGAAATATTATTTCTTAAAATTGTCTTATATACTCATCTCTGAGTACCAGAGCCACCAGTATAGAAACTTTTTAACCATGGAACAGAAGGCCCAACACTTAGTTTTTAATTCCTTAGGCTTTTGAAAATATCACTATCTACAGTATTTGTTGTTCAAAGATTTTCTTACATTTGTTATCACTAATTCCATTGAAAACTGCAGTCTTTTAAGTATGTGTGCATATAGATGTGTGTTCATCTCCTAGATCCCTGAAGTAAATGTTTTTAGACCATTGTTGCATTCAGATATATTGTTTTCCTGAGAGTCCAGAAGTGGAATGACTGGGGGCTTATTCACTAAGGGAATCTTACCTGCATGAAAGAGCAATATTTTTTCCTTACATTTTCCATTAAAAATAGTCAAAGATGGATAATAAAGATGTAGAGTTTCTGACAGATTGGAAAGAACACAGAAACCGGTCCTTTCAGCCCCAGAGGTAAGCACAACAAATTCATGGGAGATTTCAATTTGGATGTGCATTTTGAGTCATTTCTACACTGAGAGCGATTTAACGCCAACATCAATTGTTTCACTACTGACATCATCTTGGAATTTCACCTGCTATCCCTGGGGAAGAGTGACTCAGACTCTAAGTTTACTCCAGATTTTTATTACATGAAAACAGTCATTGAGGAATTGTCAGTACAATTTAAAATATGTACTTATTAATCTATATGGTGGATTTCATCCTAATTCATTGAAGAGAAGCAAGCAGATGTTAATTAAAGATTCCTCTGACTAAACATATCTATCCCAGAAGATATCTCACACTAATAAAGAAATCACTTCTAAAGGCTTTTTTTCCCATTTTCCAGCCTTTTCCTCCTCTCTTTTGTCACATTAAGCCTCACCGGTCATCATTCTCACCAGTTCCCCCTTATATCAATCTATCTTCAGCTTCTGATTTTCCACTCCATACTCCTCCAGTTTTACAAAAACACCTCCCCCTAATCACCTTGCATTTAAGAAGCTCTTCAGCTCCACAAGAGGTGATGACGTGTTAGGAGTATGAGAGTCCTATTTTTGCTTCTAAGCCCAGCAGTCCTAAGGTAATTGCCAGAGTTATAGTGGCTTTCAAGTTGAGTTTACAAAATCAAGCTGGTTTCAAAGCAGCATTTACTGCTCCATAATTTCATCTAATCCCCACAGCTACTGACATAAACTAATTGCATGTACACATATGATCCCATTACGGATAGTGCAATCCAGATGGTGCCAATCTGGGACTGCAAACAGAGTTCCAGTGCTGTCAAATGCATGCCAGGCTTACCTGCTGCACTTACATCTCTATTCTTACTTCTTTATTGTAGACATTTCCTATTCAACTGGTTGGCCAACCAGTCATAAGTCCCCATGGAAAACATTGTCAAAAAATTGCCCTTACAAGAAACCCTTACAACAGACCAATGCCTGAAAAGTCTTAGATTTTGCTTTAAATCATTCTATCCTTACTATTATCATTATCATCATCATCATTATCACTATCACTATTTATTATTAATTCAGCAGCACTTCAGAATTCCTGTGATGAGCAATAACCTAGCTGCCACAGAATCTAAAATCCCAGGTAGGAAAAGACAGTTCATACCTGAAAGAACATACAGTATGTATGGTTATATTTTAGTCTAAATAGAATTTGCAAACTAAGCCTCCACATGGCTTGTGTTTTTTTCCTATCATCTCAAACTAAATAACTAGAAACCTAAAACAAATCTACACACCTTTATGCAGATACACAGATACTGCACACGCAATTACTTTAGAAGAAATTCACTGAAGCATGTCTGATATTAAAACTGATCTTTACTACTCAGCCTCTCAAGAAATCTCTGAATAAAACAAGTGAAACAAAAGGTAAATAAAACAATTCTTATATCCTTTCACTCTTTGGTTGCCTGTAGAAAATATGTTTGGGAAATCAAACAGACCCTGACAATTTAAAAGTGAAAAAGTTTCAGTGAAAAAAAGGAACATATTTCTATGCTGTGGTCCTCTGCTAGCAGAGAATGTGCATGCAGTAGCCCTCAGACCAGTCTGGTACAAACCATGCCAAGTCCTTTAACTGAAACTGTCCCTCGGGCTTCATCCCTAGGTTGATGACTTAAGCTCCCTGATGATTTCACTGTATATAGTATCAAAAAGGAAAAGGAGTAGTCATTAATATAGAGGTTCAAACATGTTGTAAGTTGAAACAATACTTTAATTATACCCTTATGAAAATAGGAGATAGCTTATGTCATAAGCCAGAACACATATAAAGGACAGAAAGCGTATCCATATACACCTTCTTCACCATCAGAGAGGAAAATCACTGTGATCATAGAGTCATTTCAGTTGGAAAAGACCCTTGGGATCATCAAGTCCAACCATCTACCCTACTCTACAAAGTTCTCCCCTACACCATATCCCACTACATTTTTGCAAGAGGTGGGGAAGAATGGCATATTCTTCTGACCTATCTACCAAGGTTATGTTGTACTAAATAAAACAATTAAAATTGGCTATAAAAAAACCTTCAGAAATTTTAGTATTACAAACCAGCATTTTTCAGAATGAAAATAACTTGAGGAAGCCATACGAAGTAATTTTGGTCAAATCCTTACTGATTAAAAAAAGAAAAAAAGAAGAAGCTCAAGCTGCAACCCGTCTGACAATTTGATCTTCCATTTAGAGGCAAATAGATACATGAAGTGCCAAGCAATGTTTCTCCTTTAAAAAAAGAAGAGTCGGTTCTAAATGTACTCTTCCATAATTTAATAAAATTCTGGTAAATACTAATAGTAAAATCTGCATTTGGACAATCATACTGGGAAGGATGCATTTAAATACTAGACACATAGCAAATATTAGTTAGTAATTTTGGGAAATAGTGTTCCTAGAGTGTCACAGAGCACATAGTGTCATAAAGTGTGCTATGTCTCTGTGATATATTAAAAGTAATTTAGTTTGATTCTCTTCTCACTTTTTTATTCCATTGATTCTTGAGCTGTGACCCTGATCTACATCAGCTCCATTTAGACTAAAATCAAGTCGACTTAGACAAGTACTCAAGTCGGTTTAACATTCACTTTCTATGCGCATTCATGCAAGTAAAACTTACTTTTCAGAGTAAATTTAAAGTCAAATGAAGGGCCACTAGCCTGGATGATGTGAATTCAATTTATAATTCAACTGAATATTCATCAGCTCATTTTTTTAATGATATTTATTCAGCTTTGGAAAACATTATATAAAAAATGAACAGCTGATATGAATAACCTGAATTTGTAGAGAATTAAAGTGCCAGATCATTCAGGGGTATAAATCAGCTTGGTGGCTCTGCTGGAACCAGTGGTCACACACTGAGGGACAAAGGCACTCAGTCATTCTTACATCAATTCTGATTCTTTCCATGTTAATATATAAGCACAGATGATTTTATGATTGTTGTTATTATTGCTCTTCATATTATTAAACAAACAGTTCAAAATTACTGTATTCAATTTGAATAGCTTCTCACAAAATCACTAGCAGAAATCCTTTCTGAACATGCAAGAGGCACTTCAGTATTTCATGAAGTGTTAAATTGGCAAAACAACAACATGAGTTCATTACTGCAGATTCTTTCCAGATGGAACCATAAATGTACTGTACTGTACTGAGCACCCATGGTACAAAACAACTGAGTTGAATATTATGACCACTTTTTAAGGAATAGTGTTTCACATAGTGATCATTTATCTTTGCAGGGAAGAAACTAATTTTAAAAATAGCCTAGAAAAGAAGGTTCCAGAGCCTATCTGATTTGTTTTCATCTTTTTCTTTCTAGCCTCTGAAAATCAGGATGGTATTTTCACTGCAGCCTTTGTCTAGTTTTCAGCTCCAAAGCTGAACCTATGCTCCACTACTCCACCTCTGAGCACAATACAGAAAGGCTGGGCCAGAAGCTCTTCTCAACACACCTGAGCCAAGATACTGACAGGCCATGTAGGGGGACTACAAGATAAAGCAACATTAAAACCAGTCATGCTCTTCCATACAGCAATTTCTAAAATGGAATGAAATTTCCAAATAAACTGATAAAGCCAAGGGAATAGAATTCTTTGAAATTTAAACTGATGAATACATAGACAATGATAAAATGAAAGTGATAATAAGTTTCACAGTTGACTTCAAGAGAAACTACTGAACTTTATTTTTTTATTTACTATGCCAGGTTTTAATAATGTTTTTTAATGTGTCCATCTTTTTATTTACAGATCCGCTTTAGAATTTTAAAAGGTGTGTATGTGCCTATTTTAAAACATCAGTCTAGTCTAGTCTCATCCCAATATAAATTAAGAATAATTTCAATGGTGTAAAACAAACATGAACAATGCATACATATAAATATTTAAAATATAATCAGTTGTATCTGTCCACTATTCTTTGCTTAAAGGAAAAGTCACCCAAAAATGTTCATACCTGAAAAGATTAAGTTGCTATATTTTGTCCCTGCTTACTTCGAATAGGTCTTGCCCAAAAGCAGTATCATTCCATTAATCCATACCATTTCAGTCAGTGGACTTCCTTTAATCTTCCACTGTTGTGCTGGAGATTATAATCAACCTTTTCATCCACTCTATCTGAGCTGTTGTTCAAACTAATAAATTAGGTCTACTTCTTCCCTTGAATATATCAGCATTTTGGCCACATTTGTTTCTAGTTAGAAATGATTTATTTTTTAATAAAGCTTTCAAATGCATGAAAGAGGTAGCTACTTTTTTCTTAGAATTTTAGATGTAAAACTAAATATGGAAATAATGATAGAGCAAACAAACAGCAACACATTAATTTCCTTCTGCTTAAGAAAGGCTCCGAGATCTCCAAGGGAGCATCCAATATGAAATTACGCTCCCTGGTCCCCAGAGGTTTTTTTGAACAGCCAAATTCCCTTGTAAAATGTTAATACCAGTCTTCTCAGTTCACTTACATGGCAGGAAGCACATCTCGCATTGAACTATCCATATTTCATAGACAGATAAATCTCTCTTTTATTAAATCTCTCCTTGTGTATTTCACAGCTCAAAGTCGAAATTTCCTTAAACTCTAATGAAGAAAATCATTATAGGAAAATCATATTTGTCCCAATTAAAAAATAAACACCACTAACAATGTGGTAAGATCAACTTGATGGGAAAAAAGGCTTTTATAAATGTATTTGTACTTTAGGTTTTGTCTGGAAATTAAAAAATAAGAGAAGCTTTTATCATTCTTTATTGTGAGATAGGGGGTAACTTTCTTCAAAATGAAAATAAGCTCTGTAGTACTACCTTGTATTACTGCAATGTAACCACTACTGTTTTTCTTTCTCACTAACTACAATCATGTAATTTTGAAATGGCCATAATGGTACTCTAAAAATTGGCTATATTGTTAGACACTCCTGTAAGTCTTTTGTCCCAAAGAAATCACAAAAATATTATTGCTCTTGACAAAGTTGATTGACATGGAGTAACATTCTACTTCTGTGACATCTTCAGAATAAATTCTGAAATCACAATCCTGTTGCGGATCCTGCATATGCCAACTCTCTGACATTAAATAGGGCAAGAAGAGCAGAAACAAACTCCACAGTAGTAATGAATTTCCATAAGTAACCACAGTGTCACATCTCTATTCTTCGTGCACTCCACCAAAATTCTTATCAAACTCAGTACAAATAAATCTGCCATCAGGGTAGCAGAAAAAGTTAACTTATATGAATGTATACATTTCCATGAGGGACAGTCCAGAGATTACAATTAACCTCTCCAAAACCAGATGCACTAAGAGTCCTCAGACTCCTTTGAAACATCTGAATATCTGGAGAGCACAGATAGTGATGTGAAGAAATATTTCTTGTATATACATACTATCATGTCAGAAAGTAAAAGAAATATATTCCTTTAAAGACTTACTCTTCAGCAAATTCATACACTTAATATTGATGCTTCAGAACATGAATGCATGAGGCTAAAAAAAAAAGGATTACTCTATGTTTGTTCAATTTTATTTTGGTGGATGTTTGTATTTATCTGTGCGTTCATTAAGTCTCCACAGATAAAGCAATATACCTACATACTAAGGCAGAATGGTCTAGCAGCCTGAACATCAGGGTTAAAATTCTTGCTCCAGTAGATCAACCACTTCATTTATGGGTTCTAGCATTAGGTTTCATGCCATCTTCACTGAAGAAGCCCCTTAACCAATCTGCCTACATTTCTGTAACAGCGACGTCAAACTACCTCTTTACTTCTGGAGTCTGATGAAGAGTAATGAGTTACCATTTTGAAAAGGCTCCAAGGAGAAAACGATTCCACAGTCATTAAACTGTGATTTCCAAGATAATCAAACTCTAGAGGGAAAGACGGCAAAATTACCTTTTCTTTTTTTTCCCCAGTATGCTTGTGTTAAGTCTGGTTTCTGCTTTTTTTATTTCATGTAAATTTAGATGTTTTTAGCAGAGCCTGGAACAACTGAGCAGACTACCAAGTAAAGACACAACAAATATTCACAATCAGAGAGGAAAATCACTGTGAAGCTACATTTTTGCAAGAGGTGGGATAGAATGGCACATTTACCTGAGTAACATGCTCTAGCTCTGGGCAATCCTGCTTTGGCAGGGGAGTTGGACTAGATGATCTGTATGGTCCCTTCCAACTCTAAAAATTCAGTGAAATTCAGTGAAATTTTTCTGACCTATATGCCAAAGCAATACCTGCCATTGCGTAAGTTCATGCCTATACCTGGAGAGCACATATTCCACTGACTCCATTTCAGGAATTAATACTCTTCTGCAATATGAGCTATTGTGTATTACATTATTCTATGAAAAAAATTTCCATCCCTTCATCTTAAGCATATGTAAGTGCAGCATATTGTTCCTTTTGAAGATTTTCATCCTTTTACTTTGTAGACCAAGCACAAAATCATCCTCTTGAAATATGTGTGTTCCTATGCAAAGGAAGAGGATACAACCAAGGGAAATGTCTGGAGATTCACCATTCATACTGACAGCCTACAGAAAAAATTTCCAAAAGGCAAAAGTGCTTATACTTGGAAGACTTGGAAAGCCCCTCTGCAAATTATGTTTGGTAGAGTATTTAATATGTTGGAGCTCTAATATATTCCGCTTTACTCTTAAAATTGACAGGAGAGGCAGAAAGGGAAAAGTGTGCTGTGATTTCTCTAGTATTTCTTCCTTTCCTCCCACTGGTAGAACACAGGTGTGCCCAAGTATCAAGGTGCTGTCCAGAAAAAGGACAGCCTTGCATTCTTTCACAACTATCAAATATCTAATCCACCTAAAAATATGCTTTATAGGTGAAATTTTATATTATCAAAAGCTATTATATTGCCTTAGAGTTATCACCATTCAAACTATTTTCAATAGTTCAATAATTTCATTTTAATAAATGGTGATATTTCTTACAAATTCTTCAGTTTTATAGAATATTATATTTAAAGTAGACCATAAAGATATCCAGTCTTTTAAATCAAGTACAACCTTTTGACAGGATTTGGCCGACTTGAAACCCATTCCCCATTCTCACCTACTCAGCAAGAATTCTCTTTATACAGATGAACTGCCTGCAGATATCCAGAGTGCATTAAGAGTCTTTTCTAAGTCATTTTGAAATGGTTACAGAGTTTCGGGTTATAGAATGACCTTATTTTGCATACCAGTAAAAGTTATCAAATTTCCATCTCAAGTTTCATAGTAAACATATCTTACCATTGTATAGCTCTTCAAATGTTTGAAATTCCTTTATGCTATTTCAGATTGCTCTTTAAATGAGTTGACAAACAAGAATGCTATCTAAACCACTGTAGAGAGACTGACAACCAACACAATCTGAAGTCAGATAAAAGTGTATTTTTGACGGGTCTGAAACTTATAAGCAAGGCAAAGAATAAATCTGTTTCTTGTAAGTTACTTTCTTAAAGGAAAAATATCCGGAGTGTATTTCATCTAGGACCTGTCAAAATAATAGCTTGGTGATGTGAATTCCAAACATAAAAGTGTTCTATTAGCAGTCAACAAAAGACAAGAGATATACCAATCTTTTCTAGTATAGTTTATCGACATATTTGTTTTACTTCATGAGATTGTTCTAAATCCATAAAATTTACATACATATGGCTGCATTGTTAATTCCTACTATGAAACTGTTCAGAAGAGTTTCCATTTTCTGCTTAGTAAAGGAACTTCACAGCCAAGAAACATAATGATGGTAGGTAGTCCTCTGCTTACATCGGTACACTTACACAAAATACCGTTTGAAAAGCAAGTGAATAGCTCAGTTCTATCATCATCATAATAATAAATTAATAGAATTGCAGACATTACATATTGTAACTACAAATTAGGAAGAGTAAGCAACTCTAAGTAAACATACTGACAGCATGGCTGAACTATTACAGAAGTAACCTAATTAATTTTTCTTTTTAATTCCATCTTCAGATATCTGATTATGGACTTTGCTTTCAAACACAGAGGTTTTTTCCCCAACTCTTTTCTCCTTTCTTACATAGTGGCAAAGTAGTGCTAGAAAGAATACTTCTTTGCAATTGTTGGTTTAAACAATTAGGTTTCTACTGCTTATATGAACACAAGCAAAAACAAAATAGCTACTCAGATATGAGTTTCCTAAGAAAATGTGTTTTGTCACACCTTCAAGATATCTGCATTGAAGGGACAAAATTACAGTTAATAGTTATCTTTCTCTAAACTAAAGGTTCTGTGAAAGAGGTAGCAGAAAAATAGCATTCTTACTCAGCAAGTATTGTGACAAAACATTCTTAGTTCCTTATCCAGGTAAAATTACATTGCTTTAAATTCAGGATCAGAAGAATCCTAGAATTATCAAAATCATGAGCTTCCCTTTATTTTCACAATGAAATTAATCAGAGCTTATTTTCACAGTGACACCAATCCGATAAATTATTTCCTGCATTCAAGCAGAATTTGGCTTCTTATGAAAATGCCAAAATTATGCCTCCCTGCCTTATGATCAAAAGCAATAATTTTCATCAAGTAAATTTAAGTTCTAGACTTGTTCAGATATGGAATTGCATCTGGTGTGGAAGTCCACTAAGAAAATTTTGAACAAGCTTACTTTATTTTCTTACAGCAATGAATAAGTGTTCCCAATGAAACGGTAGCAAATTAGTAAGCAAATAGGTCACAAGTAATAATATTGATGATGATTTTAGGCATATCTCCTGATTGATAACAGAAAACAGGGAAGGCATGGAGATACCTTGGGGAGATTACTGCATAAACAATGCAGATCTATTGCACTATCCCTCAGCTCCATTGCCAGGAAGTCAACACTCATTCATAATGATCTTTACAAAAAAGAAATTAAAAAAATGAATACATGACCTTTTCATCTCCATAAAGCACCTAAATTGAAAAGCGTAACTGCAAATAATAACAAATAATACGACTGTTGTTCAGACTTCAGTGTAAACTCCAAAACACAAGTTAATATGTAAAAAGAGAGGCCAAATACCTGAGTTCCATGTAAGGCTGGATTCACAAAAGATAAATAATATTTTTCTCCAAGTTTGTCCTAATGAAATCTGGATGTAAAATACTGTGATAAATTTTGCTTGCTGTTGTTTGAGACTGGCATGTGATGCCTAGTTTTAAGAAAATCTTAAAAGAGAGGTTTATTTTGTTCATTACTTACTAATCTGATCTCAGGTTAGTAATATCTATATTGACTTCGGCTGACACACAGTGCTACAAATCACCCTGCTTTAAATCAGCTGATTTTGTGCACCTGTCTACACTATGAGGATTTTATCAACTTTTACTGGAATCTGTCCTTGTAAGTGATTAAGATTGCTATTTTTCACATAAAATAAAGAAATAATTTCATTAAGCTGATAACACAATGCTGCATTACGCTGCTGAACAGCGAATAATTCCTAAAACTAACAAAGACTACTTCAAACTGCTGTAGCAAATAAACTCAGCTTTTACCTGTTACATCCCGAAGTCTTTTAAAGTATGTGGGATTGCACGAGTAACAAAGAATGTGATACACTCCAAACAACATACCTTTTGCACAACCCTGCAAAAATGCATGTAAAATATGGAAACTGCCCCATTACCAGCAGTCCCCAATGATATTTCCTACTTTTAGACACAAACCTCAGTTCAGGAAAGCATTTAAGAACATGATAAAATGTGGGAAAGTGCTAGTATTATTCCATGAAAGCAAAAAAGACTTTAAACCACAGGTTTCAATTAAATATGTTCAAGAAACTTCATTAATACATAAACACTTGAAGTAAACAGTCCTTTTTTTGTAGGCCTGCAGTTAGAAGTGACTGGTTTGGAAAATGCATTTTCAGGAAGGCCAGTTACAATTTGGCCTCTTATTTAACACGGGAGTTGATTCAGCCAATTGCTGGGACAGCACTGGTACCTGGATTTGCTATTTTTGATCTGCTAACAAAAATGCAAATATTTTATCACATTGTTGCCTTCTTATATCTCCCTTTTTAGTCAGAATATTTGAATTTTAAAAGGAATTAAAATTTTGTTTCACCTAGGAAAAAAGATTGGCTGCACTTTACGCAGGAGAGATGAAGCAGAGGTCATCAAAGACAAAAGGCATGAAAAAACTGTAAATAGAAATGTATTGGTTGTCTTTGAAAATTTTAATGAAGTGAATACCAAACAAAAAATGTAATTTCAAGTGAATTCTGGCAACTATAGGTACCACGAAGAAAATTTATTACAAGTACCAAGTTGTATCAGATAAACATTTAATAAGACACTAGTAATTAAACTTACTGATTCATTAATAATATCAAAACACAAAACTCTCTTGAGAACAAAGATACTAAGCAATTTATAAGATTCTGGGAAATTTTACTGAAATTCCTATTTCTGCACATATTTTGCAAGATATTTTCAGATGATTCATAGCAATTAATCCATCTCTGTAATGATAGAAGCAGTGTCAAATCCTGATACTTTTGACCTGAATGTTTATAACCATACCAGTTCTTTATTGTCCACAGTATTAAAACACTGTTTTAGCATAAACATATAGGCTGTAAACATCCAGGGCTGATTACAGGTCCAACAAATAAGGCCCAGTACTCTTTTGCAGGGATAACAAGATGATATCAAACTAATTTTACAACAGAGGATCACGTTTAGAATCATAGAATGCTTTAGGTTGGAAGAAACCTTGAAGATAATGTAGTCCAACACCCCTGCCATGGGGCAGGGATATCTTTCACTAGATCAGGTTGCTCAAAGCCCCATCCAACCTGACTTTGAACACTACCAATGATGGGGTATCCTCAGCTTCTCTGGGCAATCTGGGCCAGAGTATTGCCACCCTCTGAGTAAAAAAGTCTTCCTTTTACCTAATCTAATTTTACCTTCTTTGACTTTAAAACTGTTGCCCTTTGTCCTGTCACTACAGGTCTCAGCAAAAAGTCTTTCTCTGTCTTTGTTATAAGCCTCTTTTATATATTGAATGATAAGACTATGACAAATCAGTTGAACATTTATTTTCTGAGACATAAAAATGAATGAATCAGGCAACAGGAAAAGGTATCTATGAAGGGAAACTTTTAAGATATTCTAATGGTTCTAATTTTAAAAACTGCCATCAAATCTTGACGGATTACAAAAGTGTGTCTAGTTAGACAAATTATAGACATGACACTTTGGAGATCAAAAAGGTACCTTAATTTATTAAATAGTGACTAAGTACAAGCAGTATGGCTCAAAAGCGAAGCATGCTAAGTTCAGATAACTGCATTTAGAGGGTGTGAAAATGTATTGAACAGTGGGAGTTCTATTTTTTAGGTTATTTGCAAAGATTTAGCATGGGCCCAAGGTGGCAAAACATAAGGCAGAGATACAAAGAGATCAGCAACAAGGCGTTCTGTATTGATATATATTTAGATATTCTACAGGAAAGATGCTGAATGATGCTGTAATGCATTTTGTACTGCATGCAGCATTTAACATCAATATTCAACTCCCATTCCACCAGTATTAAATGTAACATATCTTGTCAGAATAAAGAAAAATTACTTTTTTTTCCTGTCCTTAACATCCTTCTGTCAATTTACTCATTCTTAGTGCTGGAGTTTAAAAGGAATTGTTTTGCTCTTCTGTGCAACTACAAATGAAACCATTTTTTTTTTAAAGTATATTACTTAGGTTTACATAGAATCATAGAATGGTTTGAGTTGGAAGGGACCTTAAAGGTCATCTAATTCCAACTCCCCTGCCATGGGCAGGGACATCTCCCACCAGTCCAGGTTGCTCAAAGCCCCATCCGGCCTGGTCTTGAACACTTACAGGGATGGGCCACCCACAGCTTCTTATTATAAATCTCTTCCTTATATCTTACTATAAATCTCAAAATGACAGTGTGTCAGAAGGCAAAGAAGTTTCCCAGTCTGTGAATCTTTTCACCACAAACTGAATTTACCAATTGCTAGATTAGCTGCTGGACTCTGTGTTTTTCTTCTCTGCTGAGAATAGGGCTGATTTAAATGCCCTGACTCTCACACCACCTTGCATAAAGCTGATACATAGACTCAGGCAAAAGTTACCAGGTTCTCCCCAAAGTGAGAGGGATAGATATGGTTGGTTGTATAGTTCGATGTAACAATAATATTTATCATAATGCCTTCATTGGCAATGTAGGAAAGCACCTCAGCAGGAACATGGAACACTAACTGCCTGCCTTTGCTATAAGAAAGCAGAGAGCTTTCCAACTACTTTCCTGTGTGACACAGGCTAGTTTCTTTCCCATGCTGTTACTTTTTCATTGAGTAGTGAAATGAGTCATGAAGAAATCTGAAATGGAAGACGCAGAATTGCCTGGCAGAAGATTTTCAGGAAAGGCATATTCCAGACACATAGTGTAATACAACAGAAAAGACTTCTAATATAACTGAATAATTATGATTACAAAACACATGAACTACACTGCAACCTAAAAACTGAGATTACATCTAATTGTGAAACCCAAGTCACCATGTCTCAGGAAATGTAAATCTGGATTCGAGAAGCAATGTGAGCAAATTAGATACCTACTAAATTAAGGCACCTTGGATTACCATGCCTTTCTGTAAATCACTGTTTACAGTCTACCTTATTTGAATACCTCTACTTTGGCTGTGAGAAATATACGGTGTAGTCTACACACACTGAATCAAGTAATTTCTTTTATTTCTATTCAATTTAAAAGCTGAAAAGGGAGCTAGATTTAAGCTGCGTTATCATCTCTTTAATAATGACATATTTAAGACACCTATTGAAAGCCCATAATGGGAATTTAACAAATAAAAAATACAGTGGTAGAGTCCCACTGCAACACATTATTCAAAGGAATTGTTTTACCACACCACAGGCATTTTATTGAGACAATTCTATTCTGAGAAGTATGGCACTGTAACTTTTCAGCAACATAATCTTTAATAGCGGTCTTAATTTTTTTTGACTGTCAGCAACGATACACTCACAATGCAGTTAACCCCAACAGGAAATGCACATGATATGCTAATACATAAAAAGCCTTTGCAATCTATGATCTGGCTGCATCATCTTTGTAACAGCCCAAGGAAGCCACAGACAATTTCTCCATATTCTCTATTAAAGACTGAGGAGGTGGTGGTTTCTGTGCGCACTTCCATTCTACAAAACCAGAACTGGATAGTTCTGGTTCCTAAAAAAGCACTGGGATAACAGTGAGAATCGTCTCCCTTTCTGCCTTAGAGCACAAAAAGGAATTGACTCTCAGCAGCTCAGTGCTCTCAGTGAGACGCCTGGCACAAAGACAAAGCACTGGGATTATTCTGCCAGAATCACTCAAGTAGTGTGAGATTTAGTTCTCAAAAAACATAGAGAATGTCAGGTTGTGGGGAGCTGTTCTTGCTTGTAAGCACTTCCCAGATCATCCTATCTGAGTTATAGCTATACATCTGTACTAAAAGCCTACAATATTTTTTTTTGCCTTCTGAAATTTCCACTGAAAAGGTTTAAAAGCGCAATTACTCTCACCGGTATAAAACCAAGTTAGAATCCAAAATCTGTAATACAGTAATACAGCAAAAACTGCCAATACAGTGGGTTTTTTTAACTTCCTAATTAACAGTAGTTGTATCTAATTAAATAGCAATATACTTTTCATGTGAAAAGGAACAGTTCACATGTAGCCAGTAAGAACTAAGTGATGGTATTGTAATACCAACCCACAAATTAATATTTTTCCGCATACATTCAGTAAGTATTTTTTGCATTTAAAATTTCTCCTTCTATGCCCTGATCACAATAAATTCTTTGTAAATACCTAACATCCATACCTAGAGTTTAATCATCTGAAATTGTGGACAAGTTTTGTTACATCTTGTATCACAGATCAGGTGGTGACTGGATCAGACTAATGTTTTGGGAGAAGAGGAAGTTTTACAGAAGCTTCTAAGGAAAGAACGTAACAGAAGGCAGAAGATAAACACGTTCAGAAATATTTACCAGGAGTGTTGTGTAAAATTTCTCTCTCTCTTTGGAATGAAGCATACTTTGCCTGAAATAGCATTCCAAGGAAAATCAGGACTACAGATTGGGGATTTCTTTCATGCTATCTACCAAGAGTAATTCTGTGAAGACAGCATCAGATATTTTCTGCTTAATTTAAGCTCCCTTTCTCTTAGAAATTTGGTGAACGCTGTGGTAACCCTATTTCAGCTCTCTGTGCAGTCACACAGAGGAAACCGTCAACATATGAAACCAAACAATAAAACCAGCCATGTCCACTCTTTGCAAGCTTAATAAACAAATCTCCTTAGCAATACTTATTACTAGGCAATAATTCATACTTGGAAAATTATGAAGCCTGGAAATATAAGGATTTGAAATGAATATATACTTAAATATATGCAAATATATATTCCTGAATTTCACTGAATTTTACTGAATTTTTAGAGTTGGAAGGGACCATAGAGATCATCTAGTCCAACTCCCCTGCTGAAGCAGGATTGCCTAGAGC
>JAOXNO010000063.1:16784232-16806410 GCA_028565335.1 Limnodromus scolopaceus
CTGGCAACCGCTGAAAAGAGTCTGGCTCCCTCCTCCTTCAACCCACCCTTTAGATACTTATAAGTATTGATAAGGTCAATGTAAAACTCTAATTTCTGATTTTTTATGACCTGTGCCTTGACCACATTTGCATGCACTTATTAATTGCTTATTACTTATTGCAGCATTTATGTTAAATATATTTCTGATTTCTGAGAAGAAATGTAGTAATAGGCTTCAAAATCAATCCACAAAACCAGCTACTGCAAAAATCTAACAGACAGTACACAAATGCACCATGCTGAGAAGGACCAATACAGATATATTGAATGTATCTACCAAACTTTGAAAATGCTCAGAACTAAATTAACCCAAATACTTCTGGTATAGTAGGAGTTTAGCATTACATAGCTTATGCTCCTTTACCTGCCTTTGAGGTTACAAAAGTCTGATATCAATATTCTTAATATTGAGTTTGAAATTCCCTTACAGAAATCTCTTTCGCCCACAGAAACTGCTCTGAATCCAGCATTGATACAACTAGGGTCTAGGGATTCTTCTCCTGTGGCTTTTATTGACATATCTATTGTCCTTTTCAATCTTGCAACAAGAGCTACTCTGAGATTTTCTTCACTAAATTAATTTCCTAGCAAACCTAAAATTGCCGCTCTATTGCTGCCAGAAATACCCACTCTACATTGTGCCCGCTTTTGCCATGACAGGCAAAGAAACTAGCAGTTTCAGAGATATGTAAGACAAAGAGGGAAAGCACAAGAAATAATCCCTCTTTGCATCTCTGCGTAGTGGTTAAACATTTAATTTACAGTAATATTTAACTTGATTCGATTACCAACCAGTGATTTGCCCCATCACACCTACTCTGCTACTCCAGGAAACAGAAAGAGAATAGTGTGAATTTGGATTCAGAGCAAATTATGGCACGAACTGAACAATTAATAAGCTAGAGAAAGAAATGGAATCTCCAGAAAGAAGACTATGATTGAGTTTTTCAGAAACATTTTTTAAAGTTCCATGTTAAGTCCTATTAATTTCAAAGAGAGTAAGGAAAATACACAAAGCCAGGCACTGTCCTAAAGGCCAATCTGAATTAATCCGTTATACACTGACTTGAGGAGTGATTTTTGCTTTTGATTGTCCTTAAATTCCATAAAAGGAATATATTTTATTTTACGATGGCTCCAGTTCAAATTCAGTATTCTGGTAAAAACAAAAAAAGGATGTCCAATTCTATTTGCAGAGGGCTAAGTTTTCATGCTGTTCAGGAAGGCCAAATTCAAATTGTATAAGGCAGGCAGTTCTCTGTCCTTTTGTGCATGAGATAGGAACAATTTCTATCCACTCTCCCTGAAAATAGGTAAAGATAGAGAAGGAAGAGACAGAGAATGGCTGATAGATTTGATATGCCTTAGTCAGTTAGGCTAGACCAACTCCCCAAGGTGATAACTGCATCCCTCAACAAAGTTTTAGCAGGATGAAAAGACAAGACAGAAACTTTGACAGAACACACTCAAATGAGAACTTCCAACAAACATTAGCTCAGACAAAAAGGAAGTATCCACTTGAATGCAAGTTTAGATACAGCATCTGCTAGTTTTACAGGTTGGATCCTTTCCTGCAATTATCCACCACACTAAAAACCAAAACATTCATTTTGGTAGCGGCTTCATTTTTACTTTGTTCAGGGTATCCCAGGTTGTCCTGTTATGAATGACATTGGAACATGTACCTTACCGAGCATTAATTTTGGATTTGGGTCATAGCTTTACTAATCTTAAAAGATACAGAAAGATTTACTCTGAAGTTCTGAAAGTAGATAGTAGTTCTGAAAGTAAACAGTTCGGCCATTGTACAATTGTACAATTACAAACAATTAGCTACTAAAGCACATCCCCTAAACTCATCTACAGCATGTATCTTAGGAAAATAAAACTCTTTTTTGCTACAAATCCATAAAAGCACATAAAGGATTTCACTGTCACTGGTTTTCAAATGATGATGTCATTTTCTTAAATGTTTTTCTTCTAATTGGTCGATTATCAATGTCAATTTGGTGACCCTTTTCTTTAAAGTACTTGAATTACATTTCTACACACTTAATGCATCTATTCCAAATGGTACTCCTACAAAGACAGGAAAGTAGATTATACAAACACTATCCATCTATCAACTGGAAATATTAAATAAAAATGTTTTCTCATGTACTAGCTAAAGAAACTGAGCCCATGAATCAGTATTCATTTAAATCCTTTTAAATTTTCCATTGTAATATTTTGTAGAAGGGTAGTCAAACAAAGGAAGATTTAGACAAATGGTGTCAAATTTAGAAAAAAAAGTGTTTTATTTTTGAGAATCAGTACTGAATATGTGAATTGGCATTCAGAATTTTAATTATACACCATAAAAATTTTAGGCTTTTATAGGATGAATATTCTCTTGATTTTGGTCAAAATTTTGTACATTTAATATATTCTAAGACATATCAGGAGGCTAATGGCTACAGATTTTCTAACCCCAAAAAATCAAGTGAGCAAAATCACATAATCTTTGTTTCCACCAAAGAAGAAAATTTGGGTAACCATCTATGACTTTCTAGAAATCCAGCTTAAATGCATAGGCAATTTAGATAGGAAAGACAGGTATAAAAAACCTTGCAGACAGGATGCAGAAAGAAATCTCTACTTCCATGAGACAGTTAAGCTCAACTGACAAAAAGAGGTAACAGAAGTAACGCTCCTGCAACACTAATGGTCTTTACAGCAGGAGGATCACAGAGGGATCATGCTACAAAGCTTGAATCTCTAAAAAATATATGTAGTTGGTCCCTAGAAATGTGAAATATGAATATTTCCCTACTAACCTATGTATATGTGACATAAAATTCAATTCATGCATTACCATTAAACAACAAAATATTTTTTCAGGGCTATAACAGAAGCTGGAAAACTGTCACGTATCAGGTTTGCTAGTAGCAATGTTGACTCAATATTTCTCCAACAGTTCTTTGTCTCTCACAAGGGATAGTAGAGCACTATGTAACACTTCTATTCCTGACAGTTTTTCTTGCAGGTGCATATAGTCAATCTATTTGCCATTTCTTCTGTTGCACTCCCAAAAGAATACATCTTTATCGGATCTAAAAGCAAGTCACAGATTTCCCCCTAACTGAGCAGTCTCAGACACTTTCTTTATAAATAAGATATTTCAGAAATGTTTCTGTATGTGATAAACTGGGAAAAGGCTATCTAATCTATGGCAAGCTAAGAACTCGAATCTCCAGGAATTTTCCTTGAGGAAGCGTTTGGGGCATTTATATTTTCGTACCAAATGAAAAGCTGTACGTTTGCTGTTATACAGGCAGGAGCAAGATGCATGAAGGCATACAAAAGGTATAGCAGAGATGAGATATTTCCAGAAATAGTCCAAAAACGTAAACACCAATGAAAATGAAAATGCCGTCTTGCCCACTGTTAGAAAACATACAGATTTTCTAACCAATTTCATATACAATCTAAGTTTATGTAATTTAATGCAATAGATACTGTATTCCCTGAATACAATAGATACTGATTCCACATCCCAAGATAATGCAAATACTTCCTGCAAATAAAGATGTATTTCAAAACTTGGTAAAACTCAACACAGGAAAAACTATTCAAGGTCGCTGCTAGTATATCATTAGCTTTGTGAGTGTAATGACAAAATTACAGCACCAGACCCTCAGCTGGTATAAACCATGGACTATGCTGTACGGTCATGACACCTTAAGCTAGAATGAGCAAACAAAATAAAGACATCACCAACTGGAATCAAAAGCAGTATTTTAACTGCTATAACTAACTGTAACTATTTAAGCGAAAAAAAAAATAGTTTATCAGTCTATATTGCTAAAAACTCAAATTAACACTCTTTACTACTGCTCTTCCCGGAATAGGCTACTAGTTGCCTTGTCAATGTACCAGCGAAACAAGATTTCCTACGTGCACTTTGCTACTACTTCTTTACTCAAGAGAAAACCAAATTCTAAAAACAAAGCTATCCACCCAAAATATTTTTAGACAATAAACATTGGTGCTAAAACTAACAATATAACTTCCCACTTTATTTGCCAAATATCTGTATATGTAAAACATATTATAAAATACTGTTACTCTTGGTTTGATTAAATCAAATAAAAAGAAAACCTAGCATTCTTTGATCTGAAACATGCAGAACCATAAAATGTTTGGACATGATAAAAATTTGACATCATGGATAAGCTTCACATCTTTTATTCTTTTTCATAAAGAAGTGTCAGACAACTATATAAAAATAATAGATCAAATAAACATAGACACTGTTGTACACAGAGCATAAAACCTTAAAAAAACACTGAATAATTCAAGGGAACTCCAGCAATACTTGTAATTTACAACACTTGCAATTTTTCATAAAGCAATACTTTTTTTTAATTTTCATCTTTTTTCTATGGTGCCTTAGGAAAAAGAAAGGCAAAATTTGAAACTATAACTACAAATATTAAAGTGTTTCCTTTTAGTATCAGTGTAGTAAATATGCCATTACTCTTAGATGGTAATGCAGTATGCAAACAATAATTGTCCCAGATCACCACAGTAAACAACATTTTCAGAGACCAGTATTTTCCCCTCCTGCTATTTACAAAATTACTTTGCAAAAAATGACAATTTTTGAATACTTTCACAATAGACAACACTTTCCCATTCCAAAACAACAGAATCACACACAGATTAAGCATCTTTTTCTGTTCTAGGCTAAATGCCGAGATTTTCAGCAATGTAATTAGCCTACGTTTATCAGGCTATATCTGCATTAACTTGAGTATCTCTGCATTGCACTGCATGACATTTGTCAGAAGGAAACCAAGTATCTTGTCTCCATTTTACCTCTGATCTTCTCCTTACATCTGCTGTGTCACTTTAATATACACATTCTCTTCCATATATTGCCCTCTAACTAATATTCCTGTCCCCCAGCAGTTGCAGAGGTGCAGAAGAAAGAACAGCTCCCCAGGAAAAACATCGACATTCAAACAGTCAGTAAATACAAAATTGGGAGTTAAAACATATAACTTGACTTGGAGAAGTAAACATTTCACATTTATCTCCTATACCTATGTTCCATGCTTCGACTACTGTTTAATTATTTTTAGGATTTTTTTCCAAACTTCTCAATTCGAGAAACAGCATCCTAAAATGTTGTTTTCCTATCAGCCAACCTTGAAAACAATTTCTTTTTCTCTACCCTTGCTAGACATACCAACACCATAATACTCTGGCTTCCCTTTCTCTCCCAGACAGTTTCTCAAATCTGTATCTCTTTTTCATTGTCACAGCACCAGGAGTTTTGTTAACACACGTTGAAAGGTCCAGATGCACTTAGGTATTCTGAAGGAAATGTATACACTGTTGTTGCTATATGACCATTATGGCTAGCTTATCCCACAGGAATCATTTGACTGTTTCAAAATCCTCCATTTGACCAGCCCTCTTGTCTTTCATTTCTTTAGACACTCCTAACGAATCAAAGTGAATTGTCTTGGGTTTATATATTTATGATACATTGTTACAGAGTTTGATACTCTAAACAGGTATCCTCGGTCTGCATCTGAGCCACAACATATGCAAAATAAATCTTTTTCTTGTTTTTCTCACTGAATTTTCCTTTCAGAAATTCTAATTATAAAGCACCAACTTAATGCTAGGTCTACTGTCTAAGTTTTAATGAAGTGAGGTGCTTTAGGGAGAGATGGTTGTATATACGGGACATTATTACTGTTCTCTGATGTAAGAGTACTGACACAGTTTAAAGTCCTTATTAGCTGCAGTGGTTTTGTCAGCTTCATGCTTAAGATATCATTAATTCCTTTAGTAACTGAACTCATAACAAACCAAAAGGAGTAAATTAAAAGAATATATATATATATGTGTGTGTGTGTGTGTTATATAGTGCCATATGAGTCACCTTGATCTCCATTGGGATGGAACTCTAATTAACACTGGAACATATTTTGTCTATAAAAATTTCTGTTGATTGCCCAAGAGGTAACAGGAACTCATTTTGCCAGATGATGTTAACTTTTATGGGTTAAGGTGGTGAGTTACTAGGAGCCACAGCTGTGTTTTACGCTCAGGGCACTTTTTAAGCAACTTGATATTTTAAGAATCATGACATTCACATCTGATGTAAGAAAAATTAACAAAAAGGAAGAGAAATGATAAATCATGTATTCAAATATTAGAACTGAGAAAAGAACTGTGTTAATATTCTCACATATCACTTATGCATATATTATATATAAGTTCACGTAATTAGAATTACAGCAAAGAAATTGACATTAGATGACTGTAAAGACAGCTGTTGTTAAAGCAATGAAATGGCCTTTGCAACTCTGAGATTTGCTAAGAACTCTTGATAAGCATATCTGCAAATTGAAAGAATACTAAAATCACTTCTATATGATGGCTTAGACACACAGTTATTAGTATTTCTATTTTATATCTGTTTTCAGAAGTATTAATATATAACAATTGCATAATATTTCTTCAAGCTAAAATTTAGCTTGGAACACAGGAGTCTGCATAAAGCAATCTTGTGCATTTAAATAAAACCCCCATTATTTAAAATGGTTTAGACCTTCTTTGAATTTGAAATTTAGAAAATATTTTCCACCAAAAAAATTCAATTTCGGACTCAGTGCAAAAAAAAATATACTGTTTTTCAATATGTTAAAGTATGCCATGAGTTAACAAAGGGGTTTATCATTTTATCATTCTAAAACAGCTTTGTTGCTAAACCTGGAGTGCAGAATACACAGAATACTTGTATTTTGGTCAATTAGCAAAAGAGAAAGAAAATAGTGGAACTGCAGATCTTCAAAACAAATCACACTTATTAGGTCAAAAACCTAAAACACACACCTAAAGCGGAAGATTTAACTGAAGCTTCTCTTTCTTTTCAATTTACCTTCTTTATCGAAGGAAACACCAAAACCTTCTTCGACAGAATGTTAAGACTTTTGAAGCCCTTTCAAACTGTTTTTGTTCCTTTCTACTATTTTCATGGAAAAAATTAAATGTCACAAAAACAAATGGTAGATTAATTTTTGCATCCTCATTCCTCTCAATAAAGAAACGTATAATTACTGATACAAGTTTCTCCAAAGTATCTCTATTTTTTCTGAAAGGGGTATGTTTTAGTAACACAGAAACTTAATTCCTATGAGGCACCATAACAATAAAATCCTGACATACTAAAAACAGTCACTGGATGGGTTTAAATGCCCAAATCCAGAATCATTATCCTTTAAAAAGCCCTTGCTAGTACCTTATCTACCAAACTAAGTTATTGCTTGTGGAAACGATGCTAGATGAGAGTGCTAGTTCCTCCATAACTATCAGCTGTCCTTGTTCCTCTGCCCTGGTAACTGACAGCAACACCTTAGAGAAATTAAAGCTGAGGGAACCCTCTCTAGTATTGATGGTTCACGTACTACTAGCAGAGGTAACCAAACTTCCTTTCCAAGACTGTTTTTAATAGCTGTAGACACTTCCATTTGAACTGTGTTCCTAGAACCGAATAGTACAGTTCAGTAAAGCCTCTTCATGAGTCCTCCGTGTTACACCTGCATTAGGGTTTTTTTCCCACTGAATATTACCCATTGAATTTGAATTTTTGTATCAGTTAATATACATTGAGCCACACAAAGTATGCAAAAAACCAAAGATAGGTATCTAAGAGCTCTAAGCCACATATTAAAAAGCCCAATAAATGAAAAACACTATCTTCCAAGTGAAACCAATTTTACACATTATTTAATTTCACTGCAATCAGTTCAGATTTGCACTGGAACACCCCTCTCAGCATGCAATTGCTATGTTTTCTGGATTTTCAGCTATTTCTTTCAAGTCTGCCAAAGAACTATTAGTGTTTCAGATGTCAGTGACACCTGGCATCCACAGTGACTCTGCAAAATGTAATGGCAGCAAGGGAATTGTTATTGTCTATTGCTTCACTGGTCCATGAACTGAGGAGTTCCTGAGCAAGTCTTGGCACAGTGCGGCAAAGCAGCTGTTAGGCCCTATTGTTGTCAAGAATACGCATTTTGACAACTACTAATCATGTATTTACTCTGAACAGTGAATAATCTTATACATTTATTATTCTCAGAATATATTTACCCAACAAGTAATGGCAGTGCTAAATGAGTTTCTTATGTCCTAGCAAGAACACACAAACAGTAATTAATTAGTTTATTGTTATTTAGTGACAACTTATTTATTTCCCCAAGCCATTCATCAGGCGTAATGCTAAGTACATAGAGGCAGGTAGATTTTGGAGGCATTTATGGCTATTAAGTTTTTGCCCAAATTCCTTACAAACTATTCTAGGGAACTTCAGCTGTCTTTAAGATAGAGATCTAAATTTGTCCTGAAGTGGGCACAATTTAAAAGACAGAAAAATGGCTGTAAAAAAAAAATAATAAAAAAACCCATATTAAATATATAATGTAAATATGTAATGTAAATATGTAAAAAAGTAAAAAAAGAAAACGCTTCAACAGTTACAGATGAACGGGTTTGAGTTGGCAGTTATATATTCTCTGTTAAAAAAAACTAAACCAAACAGGGTTGCTAAGACCGTGGGAGGTGCTTTCAGCGGAGGCTCTTGGCCTTGGCCCCACCTGAGCTACAGCCTTATATTGCGCCATGGACCTTATTAATCCGTACCCCAGCCCATGGGCTGATGTCTTGGCCTGTCCCATCACTATGGTCATGGCTGACAATAAAGGGTTTGTTTCACTCTGATCATGGTCACCAGGCTCCTGTCCTCTATCCAGACTTGACCTCAGCCCTGCCCCTTCTTCACAGGGACACCTGATAACTGGGGGCTGCCCACAGCTTTTCCTGATAGCTTGCCCTGTTCCCTTGGTGGAAGACTGTGGGCAGCCCTGCCAGTCTCCATGGCGATTCCCAAGTGGCTCCAGGCCCCCAGGCAACTACCACCCTCTATGCACTGTACTGATGTCACTAGCTTGTGACTAGATCACTCCCAAATAACACTGCTGCAGGTGAAGCAGGATATATCATCAGACATTGATCTTGAACCAATTACCTATTGCCTGAATAACAATTATTGCTTCTTGCTACAGAAAACTTCTTTTATAGAAAATAAAAGGTTCAGTGATGGTTTCCATGAGTGACCACATACAATCACAAAAAAAATGTAACTGAACTGGTGACAGTAATACAGCATGGATGATCATTAATTATTAGATTAATTCACTAGAAGCACATGGGATACAGTCCTAATGTTAATTTAAATCACAAATAGAGCATAAGGATGTGCGGGCTATATTATCACTTGCACAGAAAACCGCTGGTAAGTTCTTGGCAGGAAAGCAAGTAAGTACTTAGTTGGGGCTACTGGTCTAACAGCAGGACCGCTGATAGCGGAAGTGGAATAGGTTATTTTAACAAGCTGTTAATATGAATCATTCCTTATTACACCATGGCTAAATGTGAGAAGTAATGAGGTACAAAACTTAACTACCTTAGGATAAGCCTGGAGGATATGAGTTAAAGGGAAGAGGAAAAGAATCTCTGAGCAGCTAAATATAGTTAAAATCAAAAGACACCTAAAAAATACTAGAATCCCTGACTGGCTTTGCACAAGCAATTTATCATATTTAAACATAGAATACAAGAACACTTATGTTCATGAATAACCTCAAAATCTACTATTTTTAGATGTTGTGATGTAGCATCAAAATAATTCTTTTTGTTTGCTTATTTTAGCCCAAATCTTTTCTGTTTTCAGTCAGTCTACCATCACCTTCTGTCTTCAGTTGGAATGCTGCCTTTCCCATAATCTAAACAGAGATGCACTTAATCTTCTTTTGGGGCTAACAAAAACATTCAAGGTCTATTATTTTGAAAAGACTATAATGATTTGTGTTGAAATACTTGATTTAACTTGTCATCAAAACATTTGGATTTGCGACTCATACTGAATTTTATTTTCCACTTTAATGCCCACAGTCTCAGAGGCAGACTCAAATTGTGACGGTGAGCTATATGGGTTCAGAAGACTTGCTTTGTCTCTTAAAACTTCATATGATCCTTCTTTATTGTTATTCTTTCTTCTTCGCCTGCTTCTTCAGCCTCCAATTAAAGACTGGAACAATTTGGTTTTATTTAATTGTAAGTTTGCTAATTGAATAGATATATAGACAGTTGAAAGCACCAGGATTTTCTACAGGGTCTTGTTTATCAGTGTCTAAATCTTGGTTAACAGCTTGTTACCGTTCTAAATATACAACTATTTATTTAAGTATTTATGTACAATGTATGTTTACCATGGCAACTGCTATATCAACTTGACATACACAGAAGTAATTTTATTCAGATACATTTACCTCTTTGTTAGAATTCACCCCTATTTTACAATATTTAAAGAGAAACAAAAACAAATTCTCAGTATATGTTTCAACTTACTCTATGTGTAAAAGGTACTCGTCAATTTTCTAGTATAATGTACATGACTAAAGGTATTTGCCAACCACAGAATTAGTCAAACAGTCAATTAAATCAGTTGGAGAAAAAAATCATGGAAATCTTTGAATATTATTTAACCCGTGGTCCTTCCATTAACAAGGTTTTTTGTCATATTTTGAATTTATACCCTGAATACAATTTTGAAAAAAAGAAATATGAAGAGGAAAACATACACATCCCAGTAAAAGTACAGTTTCTTTAATTATTTTTTTCTGCCACCTTTTCTTACACTTCAGTCTCCACAGTCAGTAGCTTCTATACTCTAACTTCCCTTAGAAACTAACCCTGCTCTGTTCCAGATCTTCAGAAGAACCTGGCCCACATCTGAATGCATCTTGGCAAGAGCAATCTACTACTGACTCCTGAATTGCTCAGAGCTGAATACTCAAAACACATTTTCTGATCTTTGTTACAATGCTGTGAAAGAAAGAGGCTATAGAACTGATTGGTTAAATAGTTACAAATTCACAGTTTGTTAACTGACTGGACTATGTCTTTGGTTCACTGAAAGACAGGTTCCTCATCTGCATCTGTGGCCCGACTCGTTAAGTTATATGTTATGGCTAGATATATACACATTGGCCAAAGTAAAAAGCATAACTACACACATACAGTTCACAGAAATACAAGCCCACAGTTCAGAAACCCAAAGGATAATTGGTGATCTGTCTCTTCTTGACCTGTTACACTGAATTTCATTGACATCTGATTTACCAGTGAAATCAGAAGATGAAGAATATACAGCCCTAGAACTGCCAAAATTAAGACAGACCCCAAAGGGAGTTTGCAGGGTTAAAGAGAATAATAACTACAGCAAGAATAATAACTACAGCATGACTGTAAGGAAAGGAAACTAGATATAATAGGATAGGTAATTACAGAAGGCAAGAAATAATTCAAGGCTGCAACATCATGAGAGCACAGTACCAGGAGAGATTAGAGAGAGAAAGAAATAAGACTGGTCATGAAGTACTGTATACACTGTTGAGTTTCCAATAGGGAATAATTCACTTATGCAATTCAACTCTTTATCCCTCATCACAGCCAGAAACCGCCCTGAGTTAAACAGAGGACAAAATTAAGAGATACTGTGAATTCTACAATATCTTCTGTACCAGCAGCCATGATCCTGTCCTTCCTGCAGTAAATGAGTAACACTTAATAATGATAATAGTCATAATTAATATTGGTCTCTTAGTGAAGGTTTATTATCTTCAAGTCCCATTAAGTAATTAACCAATTCATTAAAATTGCTAGTGTAAAAGCAAGCAATAAAGTTACACAGAGACACACCCTGCAGGTCTAACATTTACCGATCTATTTCAACAGTAAAAAACATTAGCATTTATTTCTTAATACAATAATGATCTAGTCCTACAGTTATGCAAAACAAATATGAAGAACACATTTTTTTGAAGTTCTTTTCAGAGGTTGCTGTTGGGTTGCACAATTTCAGCTGGGAAAGAATGCATGAGCTTGTTTGAGGTAAGTCTACCCTACAAATCCTACCAAACAATGGTAGAACCATGAATTTCACAAAACAAAGCAGAGATGAACACCTATCTATTTATTATACACAGTTCAAGTAATCCTGATCACTTTTGAACTCAGTGGACCAAATCCTGCAGTTATGCAGTTAGAAAACCAGAGCAATTACAGTTACTGAGGCCTCCAGTAAGAAGGAAAGTAACAAAACCAGATGTGAAATACACATGTCCCAACTGGAACACAAACTGGTTTCCAATGCCTAGCACTTCATGTCACTATTCTCTTTTGTGATCTTAAATTCCCTTGTGACTCAGTTTTCCCAGTAAATGGGTGGATAAATTATCGCTATTACTTGCTTTCAGGCAGTTAGCCAGTGGAAAAGAAAACCAAGTAGAACTTACATCTTTTCTGAGGAGACTGAAATGCATGCGAAGTTCACAGTTCATGCAGGCTTGGTTTTTGTAGTAGTAAGTGATAATTATTCTAAAGAGGCATAACTCCCTTTTGTAGTATAGTCTGCTGAAAACATTGTTCATGTTTTGATTGGCAAGAAAGAATGTTTTAGATCAGATGTGAGAACATTTACTTCCATTTTGCAATGCAAGTGTCAAATGCAACTTCTGCTTTCATTTTATATCTTGATTTACAATGACAGTAAAATATTAAGACCTGTACTTGCTCTTATTTTACCTTTAATTTTGTGTTTGCAAGGTCACAACTTTCTCTTCTTCATTCTAGTGAAATGCAGAACTATCTAAACTGAGTACAGTAGGCTGAAAAAAACTTGTACTGCTGAAAAAGAGGAAGAAATAAACACGCCATCTTTTACCCATAGGAAAACAAAATTTAGTTAAGTATTTTCTGAAAGTTACACCTTATTTCCTCCTTTCATTTACTCAGTTTCCCAAACTTGACATAAACAAAGTTTCTCCTAACTTGTTACTTGCTTCTTTGCCTGAGAACCCACCTCTTGAGAGACACGGTGCTTGTAGTACGCAGTATTTTAAGAATGTGTTTCTAATTAAGTGAACAGGTGGCTTCAGCCAGCAGGAACTACTGAGCAAACAAACCCAGTGAGAGCTGGGACTAGTTGTAGCAGATGGTGTGGTCTTTGTACCACTTTAATGAAGACTGTGCCTGAGCTCTCTGTTGGGTTTAATAGAACACTTTCCTTACCATTTGTGCAACTACATTTAGACCAAAATAAAAAGAAATTCTTTCTAGATTACAAAAGCCATAGATTCTGTGCACCCTTCAAGTATGTTCAAGCAAACCCTTATCTGATAAAAATACATCACATATAACAAAATTAAATTAGAAGGTCAGTTCATACCTAACACTATTATCTATATCCATCCATCAGTGAATTACTCTTGTAATATTTGTATCATGCTAGCAATCATCTTGTGAAACTTTGCATAGATATTAACTGTCTTTAAGCAGCATATAGACATTTATAGATTTTTAACACTTCCTTGCCAACCCCTGTTTCTAATCTAGTCTATCAATGGTTTGGAATACATTTATTAAATCATAAGCTTCCTTTTATAGATTTATGTGAGCATACTCCAAATCAGTTCATATTAGGAATGGGAAAATTTGTTTAAATGCTTTTAACAAGGAATAACTTTCCATCTTGCATCCTCCCATTGACTTAGGTGAGTGTGATCAGAAACAAAAGCAGTAGTATAAAACAATTTCAATAGAAAAATAACCATTCAAACTTGAGCAAGGATTGAAAAGAAAAACAGGGAACAGAATAGGGGAAGAGAAATTACCAGTACAAATTCAGTAGTTGAATTCAGAAATTCCAATAAATTACACTTTAGTACAGTCCAGTATTATCATAGAGAGCTCATGAATTTATAAAGTATTCATACATACAGTCTTCCATTCAAACATTTCCTAAAATGTATCCATATGTAATATAGTTCAAATACCTGACAAGAGTGTACTGCAAACTGGTTTTCCAAAGTCAGAAATAGCTCACTTATCTCTGAGGTTCACTTGAATGGGTAAGCTTTCCCCTTGCTACATGGCTGTTTCAGGCAAACAGTGTGAATCTTCTAAAGTAAATATTTAGTGATATTGTCAGTAAGTTACACAGCAGTGATGCAGGAAAGTAAGCCAGTGAGTGGGGAGAAAAAAATATAGAAAAAAAAAATATGTGTGGACCATAAGGTAAAGAAAATGTAATGAGTGTTATGGATGGTACCAGACAATTTCCTAATATGCACTTTGTGGTTCAAATTTACTTCTCTCCTATGCACAAAAAATATGGTGAGAACAAATTTCAATATGATCGATAAATCTGCACCCCATCAGAAAAAAAGATAAAATGAGAGAGTGATTTAAAACTAATGTAGCTTTCTGGTCATTTTTTATTTTCACAAATTTCATTCTATCTGTAGGACAATTAATACACATAGTGGAGAGTATATATGGCATCTGAAGTCCAGGAAAGATGCCATATATCTCTAAATGCATGGAAACATTATTTTGGTTTTATCAAATGGGATAGATGTTTGGAAGGATGAGAGATTAAGATAGCAGCTAAGGGTACCATGTTTTTTGATTACATCTTTGTTCCTATTATTGTAATTATTATATTTGCTGACATGCTGTAGTGCAGTCTGGCTATACGCCTTAGGTTTACAATCATGTGTGCTTGTATTAGAAGTACATTTAAGAAAATTAATTAAATCATTTAGTATGACAAAATCATTAACGAAGAAGAGTATACCCATTTAAAGTTGTTACACATTATATACATTTCTTTATAGGTGTTAAAAATACTACTGATGTGGAAAAGATGGACACCCATAGAAAAGAGGTAAAATACATGGATCTGAAAATGAATGTAGGAAAAGCAACCTTTTAACTCTAGCAGTTTTACCATGAGAAGCACTACTGCATGATTGCTGTATCACTTGACAATTCACTGAAAACCATATTCTAGCCTCTCTTTGCGCAAAAACTGAAATGATAAGGAAAAATAAAGATACAAAATGACCCTTTCTCTATATAAATATTCCAATATGTAATAATTTGGCTGGAATACTGCAAGACTCATAGTGTACACAACTCATTATTCTTACTATTCATATCACTGAACTTGTCTTGCTAGTTTTTCACTGGAGTAATTCTTTTGGGAACTTCAAAGCAATTAGTTCAGGAGCGCATGTTAAAGGGTGAAGAGTTTCAATGTTGCAGCAATGTAAGATAACTATAGATCACAAAATCTGTCATGGAATAATGCAATCAAGAACAAAGCAAATTGAAGCTTTGTTTTCAAAAGATAAGAATGCAATGGAATGCATCACTAGCTCCTCTTATTTCTTGTGCTGTCTGTCTAAATGAGACTCCCTGCTTGCATATTTCAAAGTCATTGGTTAATTATCCTGTAGCAAAACCACATTTTGGGTACTGTGATTTGAACATAATGATGTGACTATAATTTGAACAAATTAGAAATATGCAAAGTTGAATACTTGATTTCAGATATAATCCAGTAATTAAAAACATAACAAATCATTTAGCAAGAACGTTGCCATTGTTGCTGAGAAAAATTGCTAATTGCAATGCCTGTATCCCCCCATATTTCCAGTGCTTTACTCCAACCCCCAAATCAAGATTCAATGGCAAAAAATAATGAATTAAAAGGTATATTTACCAGACTTTTAAACCATATAGACAATACTGAATAAGAAGTAACAAGATGGACTAAACAAACATCATGTTCACTGACAATTTAATGTTTGCTATGCACTCCCTATACAACAGAAAATAATAATATGCCAGTAGGTAAAGTTACATGGACAACATGGGAATATACTAAATATAAAGAGATCATCAAACACAAAATAAATGCTGAGGAATATTCCTTTTAAAAACATGCTGTTGGTGTTACCCTGATACTTTTTCATAATCCTGAGGCAAGACTTTTTGCTATCAATACACCTAATTAAAACATATTTCTGGTATTTTTGATAATGTGTAGGAATTATATTTTTCCTTAATAGAGCGTCATGATTCTGGATGGATTTTAGGCATTAGCATTTACAAACCCTTCTAGGTCTCCCTGTGGCAGCTGCTCTCAGGCACTCAAGGTTAGTATCACTGAATGTTCTTTCACTGGGAGACTCGGCATCTGTGTGAAAAAGGCCTGCTCCAAACTTAGCAATACGAAGGTAAATAGCAATGGCTATTCTACAGCCCCCTGAAATTACAGGCAGCCTTAAATTCCCTGTCTTCAGTATGATCTCAAATCCTACAGTGAGATTGGTTTTGCCATTCCCTGATGAAAAACTATAAGCATGCTTCACGTGTATTGAAAATGCATGTTCAGCAGTGCCGTTCAGCCGTGAATATTGTTCAACAATAACTGAAACGAGTAGATGAATGATACGAATGTTTTACAGGTCAAACCTGCTATCTGAGAAATCAAATGAAAACTGCCTTTACTAATTCCTTGTTCCCTAAGCAGTCTGCTTGATCACAGAGGTAAACCTAGGCTTTCCCACATATAAGGCTGCCTCCAGAAGTTGTTCCAGTGTTGTCTATTTTTTTCACCTCTCCTTCTATAGGGAATGTGTAGCATCCACATTCCTTTGAAATGCAACGTTGTGCTTACATAGGAAAAATATTATTTCCTATTGACAACACTCATCACTTCTGCGAGTGTTTTTATCTCCTTGCAGTCAGTTCAAAATCAGCAGCTCTGGTGAGTTTAGACTTAATGTTCTAATTATAAGCACAGGCGCCTGCTCAGCTTTTAAGCAGAGACTAAAGTTACTTCAGAGGGATGAGTTGTTTTGTACAGATAATGATTCACGGACTTTGAGTGAATCACTGAAAATCCACTGACATTGATTGACCCATGCCCATTTATCTTTCTTAAAAATCTGGCTCAGTCTTTATTTCCTCACTATATAGAACAAAACTCTCCTTAGAATCCCCAGCAACTTGTTTTACATGGTGAGTGACATAAAAATACTAAATAATATTGTATTCTGCTTGTCATACTGACAAATTCATCACCCTCTATCTTATTTTATTTTTGTCACTTTGCAAAGAGGTGAAATGCCCATGATATCAACTTTTCTCAGATGCAGATTAGCAATTAACTATAAACATCTATTTTTTGTTTAAATATTTCTCTTCTGCAAATATTCTTTAAAAACTGAACCTTTGACTCTGTTAGAGAAGTAAGGAAGAGAGAGGATTGTGGATTTGAGAATGCTAGATTTGGCTGGAGATTGGATTCAGAATTGCCCACCAGCTCTTCCTTTCTTTTCTTTAAACAAAAAAGGCAACGTTGTGACACAACAGTTTGGTGTTACAGCATTCCTCAAAAACGACATAAATAACATAAACAATTTCACTGATGAAAAAAAAAAAAAGAAGAAACTCAGCTATATTATCAACAAAATCAACAAAAGGTATATTCTTAGTGACTTCATGTAATAATACACTGTCAGTAAGTGCAACAATAACTTATATCTATGACCTGTATACCAGGATGCTAACCGGTTCCGAAGTCACGTTCCACATTCATCCACTCTGAAATGATCTAAATCTGCTCATCTTCGAGGACCTGGAAGAGCTCATGGCCAGACTAGGAGAAGGGAGCATAAATGGAGGGCTGACACAGATGATTGCTTTCCCTCCCTTTTCTGTTGCAAAGACTGCACTCGGTTTAGTTCTGTTGATCTAGTTATTTTACATTATGTGGATCTTCAGAATGATAGACTGAAGTGCTTGGAGAAAGTCTAAATACATCAGGAAATGAAGAAAAAATTACTTCTAATACATGACTCTCTCAATTATTTAGCACTCACGGGCATTAATCATTTCATTAACTCCAGATTAAATACTACTCATTTGACTTTACTACTGTCCATATAAGAGAGTATACTCTGCATATACTTGTGCAGAACTCTTAAAAGGTAAATATCATGCCAAGTTAAATAGAATGAGCATTGGACACAAAGAAATGGAAAGACTACCCAAGATATCTGAAAATAATTATATCAATAAAAATCAGTCACCGGAACACCAATCATAAGGGAAAACTGCTAACAGTATTGTATGCACCGCATATAAAATAAAGTTATTTTTTGTCAGGAATTGGCTCAAAAATATGAATACTAACTGCTCAAAAGAATTTTTTTAACGTCTCAGCCTCTCTTATTTTCTTGAGAAGACCCAAAACATGCCTAAGCATTTTAGTATTTTGTTTGAGAGGATTCAAGATAAATTATTCTTAAATCTATAGTAATTTTTTCTTTTTTTTTTAACATATGACTTGAAGTATGGCAGCACACGGAAGTATCACGAGGACTGGCATGGAAGAATACAGACCTTGTGCAACAGCTACCTCAACCTTCTGGGACGAAGACAGACCAAAATAAGGATCAACTCTCAGTGTCACTTCCAAAAACTTTCACACCTGTATAACCATACTGACTTACAATGAAGTTTAATTTGATTTACATGCAATTCGATACTATCACTTTGGCATTGTTCCTAAGATACATCTGCTCCAAACAATATCCTTTTACCTCACTTCAGGGTTTCTTTACACTTGAGTTGACTCAGAAGGTAAAACTGAAAGAGGCTTACACATCTTGTACACAAGAATTTAGTAGCCTACAGACTGTGAAAACAGAGATGATGATGTCCAAGTACTCACAGATCTCCAAATGCTGTCCTAGAGTACTTTCTTTTATTTGGAGAGAAGGACCCAAAATTACCTCACAGTCATCTGGAAAAGGATCAGTGGTATAGCTTACTGAGGAACAAATCACCTTAGGGCACACCCTCCGAAATTCTTACATCTTATGTTCATAAATGCAAATCTAAACATGGCTTCAGTAACTCAAGTGTGGTTTTCCATGGAGCTGCAAATACACAACAGAGACTATGTAATCAATATTCAGATTTAAGCCACTCAAATTACTAATTATTTTCTGTTTTCTTATTTAGGTAGCCAGTCATACTGAACTACTAAACTCATATGCAGTGAACTACCAAAAGCAGTAATAGTTTTGAGTCCTGCTATTCTTAACACATCATGACATGTGGTAGTTCATTTTTATTTTCTTTGCATTGTATTTCAACATGATGCCACTTTGGAGGCTACTGAAATTATTGTTCATGGCCTGAATATCTGGTTAAACAGAAATGTGTGATTCAAATTATTAACTAAAATGAAAGGAGAAAAGATGACAACATACAGGGTCTTATTTTTAATTCTCTTTGCAAATCTCAGCAGTTAAAAGCCAGATGAATAGAAATCAGTTAAGGTTCATTACAGTTACAATCCATCCAGAGAAAGATAGGAGCTCTGGTACATTAACTTTTACACTTGTGACCCAGTAAATAATGTTCTAGTTAGAGCTATGACTTCTTGCAACCCAAAGCTCATATAATTTCTAAAATAATATATTAATTTTTTGCATTGTTAAGTGCTACTAAATGCAGATCTGAAAGATGTCAAATTGAAAGCAAAAATGAGAATAATAATTCTTTAAAAAAAATCAAAGCTGTATATTCAAATTTTTTAACCATGATACTGTTTAAATAAATGAAAAAACAAGGCCATCTGTCAAATCTACAGCAATCCAATTGAAAAATCAAATTTATGATGAGTCTAACACAGATGACATGCTTCCATTTTCTCTTCACACATGGGAGAGACTAGATTTTCAGTTAGCTTGGATCATTTAACCAATGCATCTGTAATTCAGCTGCAAGCACTGAGCATGTTACCTGATCAGACAGCGGAGGTGTGGGTTGAGGGAAGGAGTTTGACATTGTATTTGTCCCTACAAAAGGACTTTGATCATATCATAATGCTGTTTCACGTGAGAGAAAGAATGAAGAAATTCATTCAAATACAGTAAATTACATCTAGAAAACAGATCTACCTTATACTATTATATTTATTGAATATAATGATTAAGAATTAATTCACTGTGGAAGTCACATGAAAAGGATTCTCTTTTGAGGTATGTGCAGGTTCGTGTAGGACAAGCCCAAACTGCTGAATATAGACAACTCGTTAAAAATACAGGGAACCTTTTACTCGTTTATCCAGTAGCATCTAACTTGAACAGTTGGGGAGCCAGTAACTGAATTTTCAAATAAAAAAAGCAGTTAATGAATTACAGATTAGCATTGTAAGGCTGGATTCAGAGGTTAAAAGAAGGCTGTATATCTTCCCACCTGTCCTCTGATGTGGACAAAAATGAAAGTCCATTGATAACAATGTCTGGCGAACTCGTTAGTTGCAGGACTTAAGATATTTTCAGTAGATACAGTCAAGATCAGAATGTTGGGAGTATTGTCTCTTCAGTTCAGCACATAGTACTTCAAGTTCTGCAATGCTGTGATAAATTCAGGTTATAATTTAACCTCACTTTCTTCTTATTATTATCTGGCCTGTCTGTTTTAATATAGGTTATCAAATAATTGATACTTCTACTTGAGTGTAAAGTCCTTGCATGCATATATATCTTATTCAGACCCAAAGTATAACCCAAGTAAGCAATCTGCTTGTGGATGATGTACTTTCATGGAAAAAGCATGAGCTTTTCTGAGTTCCTGAGGTGCTTTATGTGCCTCTCTCTGAATTTCTGAGACCAGAGCCTGAGAAACCTATTTCCCATTACAAAAGTCCAAAAAAGAAACATATCTGAACAAAGACAGGGTGCATCTAATGCTATTAATGTTGCGCAAAATCTATCTCCTGAAGCTTTCTAGTGCTTGCAAACATGCAGTTAAGATGCCTCTGGTGATGGATAGAAATTGCAGGTTTTCCTCCAAATTTTTTAGCCATTTCTTATTTTCATTCTCTTAGCTTTTGCTGAAAACTGATTGACTGTGAAAGATCTACTGCAATGTCAGTCCCATTAACAGCTGGGAAGTCACTTTGTCTTACTTGCAGTCACAAAGAAACACAAGATAATCATATTGTGACAGCCATACCCAGCAGAGAGGAAGAGAAGCAAATCTTTTTTTATTATTCTACTCTGCCCATTTCAGCCCTTACTGTATTTCCCAACAGCAAAAGGAAGAATGCTCCTTTTCAATTCCATTAATGGCTGAATAGCCAATAGGAAAGCTTATTTTCAGCTCGTAAAGGATGTTTTCAGAATAAAGGTAGATTTTTCCCTTCTGTGCTACTAAAAGTACATTCTACAGTTTTCATTAATCTCTACCATTTTAGGGGAAATAGCCTCCCAACTTTCCAATACTGCTTCCCACACTGTGTATCTCAAGGTGGTGTTGAGCCAGACAAGAATATTCCAGACTGAGGAATTCAACAGGGGAAAAGTATACAAAGAGACAATCTTCTGACAGAAAAGCCCGGAACTGAACAGCATTAATGTCATGTAATTTAGTTGCCAGTTTCTACAAGCACTTGAATGTAAATCACAACTTCTACTGAAACTGAATTTAGTTATTAGAAACACAGGAAAGGAAGCATAAAGAGGATAGTCTCTTTCTCTTCATTGCCTCTGAAATGCTTCTTGTTTCCATAGGTGATGCTTCTCATTTAACAGAGACATTAGCATAGAAATAATCTGCAGCAAGTCTGTTTCAAAGCTCTGCTCAGTCCCAGGAGTTTTGGCTGCCTAACTGTATTAGGATCAAAAATAATTTGATTCATTATATTTTAGATTCAGATTAACTAAAGAAAACACAACTTTATTTTTATTAACAGAAAAACATTTAAAAAATATTATTCCCCTTATATTCACATAACATTAGAGAGCTTCCTTATCATAGCAGTTCATTCAAAGAGCTAGAAAAAAGTAGGAAAAAAGATCACTAACACCAGCAGATTTCTAATAGAACAATCACATCCAAGTCAGATCAACTACCTATCCTATGAGGAAAGGCTGACGGACTTGGGTCTTTTTAGTCTTGAGAAGAGAAGACTTAGGGGGGATCTGATCAATGGTTACAAATACTTAAAGGGAGGATGTCAGGAGGATGGGGCTGGTCTTTTCTCAGTGGTGCCCAGGGACAGGAAAAGAGGAAATGGGCACAAACTTGAGTATAAGAAGTTCCACCTAAACATGAGGAGGAACTTCTTTACTGTGAGAGTGG
>JAOXNO010000063.1:16806510-16872275 GCA_028565335.1 Limnodromus scolopaceus
TAGACCCGCTCCGGCGGGAGGGTTGGACTAGATGATCTCCAGAGGTCCCTTCCAACCCCATATGATTCTATGATTCTGTGATTCTACCTAGAATTTCACATTCCACGTGGCATGTTCCCTGTAAAGAAACAGCTACATTTTTTTTTCATGAAGTATGACAATAAATCACAGGTCACTACTCAAAACTTTCCTAAAAAAACCACAAATCGAACTTAAAAAACTGCCAAGTTCTGCACTGGAAGCCCTATGTTACACTAGCCTAACTCCCAAACTCTTGGAATCTATCATGAAGTCATAGTTTTATCTACTACAAAAATTAAGCTTGGCCAAGATTATAACAAAATTGGCAATAAATCTGAGATTCTATATAAAGAAAGGGCAGGTTAAGGATACTTTGCCATTTATTTCTCTAGATTGGTAGTTATTTGTTGAAGCATTCAACATTTATGAATTTCTGAAAACCTAAAAGTAATAACTCAGTCAGCCAGACACAGTGTCCCAGAGCCATGAGCCAGTCAGTAGAAAAATAACCAGTAATGAGTATGATGTATTGGTTAGAGCAGATACTCCTAGATTCTTTATTTAGCTCTGCCAGCAATTAGTATGTGACCTTGAACAAATCACTGAGCTGAAAAAACCCCCAGTCTAAAGCACTATACTGGACTATAGACTGGACATAGATACACATGTCTTCTAAATCTCATAGACTTTAACACGCAAATAAATAATTCAGGTTCTCTTAAATTTTTACGTTATTTTAAAGGAAAGCTGGAAGAAAGTAAGAAATTTAAGTTCCACACCTACTTCTACTGAATGTTGTTTCCAGCTCCTTTGAAAAAACTGTCAAATACAAACTTTTCCTGCTACAATATCTATTTACATTGTGTACATTATCACGGTATTCTGTATAACAGTGAGGCTTTATTATGTAGTACTATTACAGTGCTGCATAACAACAAGGTACTGATAGCAGCCTGAGTGACTCAAACATATCTACACCTGCTCCTCCCTTTCTGATTATATCTGAGCCCCTCAGCTCTGGGTTTCAGGTATCTCTTACTCATCTTTTATAAACCCCAGTCATGCTGGATAGGTGCTTTAACAAGTGTTCTCCATGCCAATACATGGGATGAAGGGCACGAAGACACTAAGTAGCATGTGTAAACTAGTATTTTTAAGAAGTACCTTTATATTTACACTGTTATCAGAGCTTCAGAAATTCTGTCTGTAGCATGGTACAGTTACCCTATGCAGATAAGATCAGTTAGCATCATTGGCATAATTAGTCAAGAGACAGCTCTCTCAGAGGCATAAAACAATCTTTCTTCCAGCTCCTACTCCTGATTTTTCCTTAAGCCCTGTATGACAATGGGTAAATCTATTGGGCTTTCTATGGCTTTATTTCTCCACCTACAAAATAGAGAAAAAAATGACCACAACCACAACAGCTTTCTCAGATGAAAACCATCAATGAAGTACTCTGGGATCATAAAATACAGAGCATCAACTATTCATACTGCCTGCAGAATACAGAGTTGTCTACTGCAACAGCTTCCGCTCATTTAGCAAGATTTCTGCCTGAGAACAGAATGCACTGTTAGTTCACTGATTAGCTCATGTATTCCAAGTGCGTGTCTGCCACTGCATTCAGCTGAGTCATGAGTTGTGAAATAGTGAAAGTCCATTACCATGAATAATACCTTCTAAACAGAACTAGTTGGGGTGTAGTGTTACTGTGTCTACGTTTGCCTAATACTTTTTCAGCAAAGCTCTATGAGGATGTGTTAAACTGACATTGATTAAAAGTTATAGAATTCGTTATATTTAGAACTTAATTTAAAATCTTAAAAACACCCTGAGGCCAGCTGTAGGAAGACAAAGCATTGTTTTCTAATTAATTTTAATGGAAGCACTTTCAAATTTTATTTTACTGAAGAGCAAGCAAATTTTGAATATTTTTGCAGCCTTTTAGAATGAAAAATCACTTTTGCAAATACAGTTAATCTGAACAAGTTCTTCTCTACACCACCACTGATATTTATTTTTATACTATCCTCTATCTCATAATATTGGTAATTACCTGTCAATCATTAGGTAAAATACATTTTACCCAAGATTGTGTTTTTAAAAGCATTTCAAATCCCAAGGGCAAAAGATGTGAAATCAAGCACAAGTACTTATCAGATTTTTTTACTTTAAAACAATTACAGGAATTCCCAGATGCCTGTGATAGAAACAGAGAAAACAGAACTCAATTCAGCTAATTTACTTTATCAATGTAAGGGACAAGAATGCTAAAGAAGAAAAAAATAGCTTTCATAGCTACTTACTAAGTGATGGTCATTGAAGAGATAACCCATTTAAGTTAAAATTCCTACTAGTCTGTTGCAGACACTGCTTTCTTTTCAAGCAATTTAAATCTATTTGTTTTGGTATTACTATTAGTCCAATATTTTACAATAAAGCCCATCTTTTGAGATGTACCCAGTACCCAGTTTGTGTGTCAGTGGAAAGGGTACACAGTATTTCAAACGATCAGGTTATACATTTGCTTATTACCCACACCTTTCATTTACTTACTTAAAAAAACCCCACAACACATAGGTATCTAAATACTTATCCATTATTTGAAGTGAGAGGAATTTGCATAAGAATTAGTACTTCCTATATATGTTTCATAGGGTTTAGACCATGGTGCATTTTTATGTTTTGCTTCCTACTACCTTGGGTCAATACCTGCTATTACTTAGCAAAGATGAAAGAAAGAAAAAGATAGTTAGCACCACATTCATGTTCTTTCAGCCTTGACACTGTTTAAACAACTACAGACACCACCTTAAGTTTTAATCACTTTAATCACTTTAATCACAAATTAGAACCAATTTAAATTACACCTAGCAATTCATGGTCAAATCAGCAGTTTCAATTTCTGAGTCAACTGAAATGCAGAATAAAATAGCCCTAAGTCTTCTGAAGTGTATCATCTTAGCTGCACAGGCAAAAGGGAAGTAAATTTAGAGGATAATATTTGAGGTCTCTTTCAAGTGAGGCTCTGTAAGAGAACTTTTACATTTAGGGCAACATTTTTTCCCTTGATACCAGTAAGTCTGTTTCCCTGTGTGCGTACCAGTGTAATAAGGGGTCAAATTCAGACAAACAAATAAAAAATTTAAGTATACTATTGCAGAATCACAATGAGTTTTCCTGTAAGTAATTGATTTACCCTTTAAAGTTTGTTTTTATCATTAATATTCATGCAATTGTATGAATTATTTGTACATTAAAAAAAATATTATATTTCCATGTATTTTGCAGCTTTGTCCACATTCATCCATCTGTGGATAAATACAATACTGTGTGGCTTATTTCATCAATCATACAAAACTGAAAGTATTAAATAAGATCAGTTTTGATAAATTCACTCATGCCTCTCCTGTAACGGCCATCCTTATTTTGAACCAAGGTAAATGTTGAATAAAATGTCATCTTTTAACTTGTAAGCTAATACGCAAGCTTCACTTAGGGCTACTCAAACCCCTTCTGGATACTTTGATACTGCTGCAACATGGCCTCTGCTACCCAAGCACTCAAGCTTTCAGATTCAAAATGAAATATTTAGGTTTGGTAACACAATCTATATGTGTAAAGCGAGTGCCATATGTAAGAAGAATAAGAAAATCAGTGCTATCGTACTGTCTTTTTACAGAAACATTATTTAAATACTAATTTCAAATAGTTTGCCTCAAACAGTAGAGGATCACAGGTTAAATTTCCAAGCAATTAAGAAGTTTTAAAAACTCATGTAGTAGCTTTAGTAATGCCAAAGCATATTCCTATACTTGGTTACTAGCTTCCATGATAATCATATACACATATACCACCATTAATAAAGCTTTGGGATAAAAGTTTTAAAAACATCTACATGTCTTAGCCAACCAATTTACTTCGATACACTCACTGTATCAACAGTATACAACCCACTTGGCTTATTACTCAACTCCAAGATTACTTTTCAGGACTTCAGCACTACTTCCTTTATCATGGTTAATGAAAATATTTAAGCTATCTAAACGCCACAAAATAGCTTACTGCTTTCACATCCTCATGGACAATGGATTTTTTCAACAGCCCAACTTTGAGAAGAAGGTATTTATAGCAATCTGACTTAAGTCTCACTTTCTTCAAACAATAAGGATGACACGGAACATTATTGGTATTTCCTTAATTTCTAATTGTATTTGCTCACAAAGAAGTTAATAAAACTTTATGCAACTTCTTTTGGCAGGATCTCTTTTCAAGATTCCAATTTGGTATTGCTTTTCAGATCCAAAAGGAACAATTCAATCAAGTTCAAATATGTTTCAGAAATAGGATGTCAGCCATGTCAGCTCAGAAGCATGACTGTAATGAACTGAAGGATAATCACAGCTGACTAGTTCACTAGTTCACATTGGAAACATTTATCATGAAACTTTCTCTTAACTGAAACTTTGCAATCCAACAGCAATATCTGTCAGCTAAAGGGAGAAATGACAGAATTGTTCAATATAAGTCTTCCTCATTAGAACTGGAGTTTTTTTTTCCTTTTAAAAGAAAGGATGTCTTATGATTAAAACATCATTTTAAATGAGATGGTAGCCTGCCATGAGGAAAATTGAGAATCTCTGGTTCTGGGGAACTGTATTCCAGCCTGAGGGATTTTAACTAACTTAAATGACAGACCTTCTTGTCCCACTAGTTTACATATTTAATTCTGCATTAACTATTTTCATGTAGACCTTTTATTGTTTAATGTGCTTCAAGATATAAAATATGCTTATTGTCTACCTGCTTTTATTAATATGCAGTTGTATATATGTATGATCATATATGGAGTACCATATACAGTCACTTCATTTGGATGAAGACATTAAAATCTATAGACATTACTCCCATTGCAATAAGAGTTTCTTTCTCTTGAATTGACTAAAATGTAAAGGAGCTGTACAAGCATAAGATTTTTATTGTTTAAGAGTTTCTTCTTCCTGAATGTAAAAGTTCCACCAGCCACATGAAAGTTTCACTAGCACAACATTTTTTTTTCAGTTCTTTCATTATTTTTACATAGATTAGACCGACAGTAACCACATTTTTCTTGCAGGGGAAAAATATATGTTCTCCTATTAGATCTTGAGGGGATAACATCAATGGTTGACCTCAATTTTTGCAGACTATTCTACTAAATGCACTCCTATTATGCTTGCCAATCAGTTAAAGTACTTTTGTCAGACCTAAGTGCTTCACCTCTATCAGCTATGATCAAAGGGGGCCAAGACTTCCAATTTTAGAGGATTTTTTTTCTTCCTCTTCTCCCAGGAAGAAAACAAAAAGACTATGTTTTAGCAACTGACAGTCACAGGACAAATTCATACTCCAGTATGCAACCCAAAGGAGTATCTTGGTGTATAAAAGGGGAGAGAGCAGCAGCAGCAGTCACTTCTAGGATATTCATGCATCATAAAAGATAAAGAAGTCTCCTGAGTGTTTGTATCTTTTTCTAATTTTCCATGTCGTAATTGTTTAATGGAACAATGAGTCATGGTGTCTAAGCTTTGTGTCAGCTGGCAGATGCAAATCTCACTGAAGCCAGAGAGAAAGCTACCTATTAATGTCAGGGTAAATCAGGTACTTTATGCCTTTTACTTACCCAATCTTTACTGAGATTGCTGATTAAGTGCAGATATGAGGGTATCTAGCTTTGTTTCAGAGAAATAGATTTGCGTGAAGATGGTATTTCTCCATTTAGAAATCACATTGATGTATGACATGCAAAGGTCTACTCACCCAAAAAATCTGCATTGAGTAGGCATTGATCTTAATGATCACTTCACCTACAGAGATTAGGTAGGAAGCTTTTCCAGGCTGCTGGGCTAACTGTCCTCTGGCTCACACTGAACTCCGGAGGCTGGGAGCAGCCTACCTTATACACCTTCACAAAAATGGAGCAGAAACAGTGCAGGCTGCTGCCTAACACACGTTTTGGGCACTGGGCACAGAACATTGATATCTGTGGTGTGGTGGAAAGTGCTGCAAGGCAATGATGCAGCAGAAACTACAGTGAGGGTAAGCAGGGTACCTCAGGAACTACAAGTCAGCCTAATCAAACATAATCTGGTTAGCGTGTATCTCTGGCACTCCTTTCTCCTCCCCCGTCCTCCCAGAATCTGAACTTCCCATTCAAGGAGCTAGTTGGTGTACAGCAATATGAAGCACCTTAATATTTAGGGAACAGAGAAAACCAGAAAATAAAAGGAGAGAGAAGAAATTAGATCCCTTAAAGATTTTAATATAGCAAATATTAAGTTCTTTCTTGATGCAAGGACATAGTTCATTGCTACTGGAAAGCTTAATTTCAGCCATATACTGAAGCATTTCTCAAATATGCCTATATTTACCAAAATATTTAACTTAATAAATAAACAGGCGTTAAAAACAATGAAGTAAGCAATGCATATATATATGCAATTCATCTGAAGAAACAAATGTAATCATCACAAGTCAAAAGACTACAAAATCAACATTTGAGAGAGATGCTTGCAACTGATCCACAATTTCAAACAGAGAAGAAAAATTTAGATTGTTCAATCATGTTTGTATATTACTTAAGAGGATAAATTAATGGGATAAATTATTCATTCTGAAAATTTCACTGTGCTTTACTAATTATCACAGCAAACATAAAGCAGGAATTCAGTAAATTCCACTTCTACATACGAGCACATACAAATGCAAAGACATGCTTGGAGACACACTACAGGCAAATGTGAACGGTAAGAGATATAATTAAAGATGCCTTAATAGGTTTTCAAAGTTGCTAAGATACCATCAGGTAGCATAGCACATCTCGGACAACCACAAATATCCAAGACTATGTTCTAAATATTCATTTCCTGTAGCTTTGCTTTGTTTTTGCCTTTCCTTTTTATTTGCCTTTCCTTTCTTCTTTTGTAACTTTCCTGGTAATTGTAAACCTCTTCAGATAAAACATCACCATCTGACAGGAAGAAATATTTGTGTTTGGGATTCACTATATCCACTCAGCAATGAAGGAGTTTTTACAGCTTTTCTGAATAATAAAAGGCAACACAAGTATAAAGACAAAGTTATCTGCAAAAACATGACTTGTAGCAAAGCAGGCAGCTGAGAAGATATATGTCTACCACTTCCGATACAGTAAGGAAAGTAGCAGGAGATAGAGCTTTCTTTAACTGTCATACAAGGGTTTTTACAGTAGCATAACACCTTACACAGCTGTATAACTGAAAAAGAAAATTAAGGGCATTTGCATTAGATACAAATACGATGATGGAATAATGTGAAATAAAATACCTTCACAGATTTGACATAAAAATAATAACCTTGAATAAACTGTTCTGATATCACTACCTGCTTGAGGCTTATAACGACAGAGCAATTTCAGTAAGTGTATATCAGCTAATACTAATTGTTTGAGAAATTGAATAATTTAGGTGTTACTTTAATCCATGTAATAATGTTCAGACAGCCATGTACAAAGGCTTCACCATTTTTAACTACTACCACCTCATCATCTAGTAAGGATACTTCAGCAAACATTCCTCAAATTAAAATTAAAAGCTAAAATATCTATACATTCTGAACAGCAATCACTTCAGTTCTGATTGTATTGACACAAAGTAGGACGGAAAACTTCTTTTCAGCTTTGCATGTGATGTCCATATTTTGCCATACAGATGATTGTACAAATGCATTCCAACCCCACACTTCGCAATGGCTGGTTCTTTGAAAACAGAACGGTAAATGCCTACTGAACTTTTCTTTTAAAACTTAACACCCAAGATCAAAGACTAATTCAATTAATTCTAATCTCTAAAGTTATTAGATCTGGGGGCTTTATTATTAACATTTTTTAGGCTTTTAATCCTTTATACAATGACTTATGCAGACACATAATATCCCAAATGATAATAACCACATTGTGAATTCTAATAAATTTTTATCTAGCACAAATCATATATAAAACTGTCAGTTTACCTCCTTCTCTGTACAAAAGAAACAGAAAATCCCGCACATGATGGAAACAAGGGTGATAAAGACTACAGATATGAAAGCACTATTTGCAACTAATCATTTATTCAGAGATCAGAAATTGTTTCCAAGCAGACACTGGGGCAGTTCTTGGCACTTAACATGATCCTGTTTCAACCAACTCTGCATTAAAAAGGGATATAAAGCATCCCAAGGACTGTGAAATACAAAAATAGCTTTCAGCTGCCTTTTCTCCTGCATTGCCCATAGTCACGAGAGGCAAGCCCTGACCCCACTGAAGTCAACAGAATTTCTGTCTTTGCCAGTAGAAGGACCAGGCTTTATCACTGTTTTTAATAATAATCCATTCTTCAGAATGACATTATGAGTATTTTGGCAGTGGCTTTGATTTTTCCAATGAAGTAAAAAATTGATGCAAATTCAAAACAGATTTGGAGAATGTTACCAGCTCTGATATTAGGATTAGACAAATTGAGAAAAAATTGCACCATATATGTTATTCATCAATGAGGCCCTACTCTTGCTAGCTACCCTAAGCTCCAGTTCCACTTGAACTTTTAATTAAAATACCATCATAAAAAGAGGAAAACATAATGAAAAGCTCTAGTTTTATGCAGAGAAAGTAAGCATTTACAAAAATGGCAGACTGGCCCAGAAGGATTATAATTGAGGTTTTTAATTAAAGCTCATGATAACATAACCCTTTTTTTTTTTTTCTGAGATAATCTTAGATAGCACTCTGCGATTAGTCAGTTAAATAAAATGGAATCTCATGACATTTACATGAAATATATTTCCATATTATATATAAACGCAATACTAAGGTGATACTAATCACCTACCTATTGCTCAAGCTCTGCACGGCCATTTTGTAACTTTTTAGCCAACAAAGACGTTCCACCATATCTGCTAATCTATTGCACAACTGAGAGTATATGTGGCCTTCTTCAGCCAAGTCAAAGTAGATCATAAAAATGTTGTGCACATTGGAGCTGATTTTAACCTAGTCTGCATGGATTACTTTTGTCAGCCATGACTTTCTAGAATGAAATACAGTCTAACGTAGCCTACATCAAATGGGTGTGTCATGCTAAGATCTCTGCAGTCTCACAATCAGTATTGCTACCATTGGTAGTCATTACACTACTACAGGTAACATGATATATGACAAATCATACCTTTGTGTCGCAGCTCAGGCCTGAACTCTCGATAGCATTTCCTCCATCTGTGACATTATATTGTTAGTTGCAAAACACAAGTACTATTCCATTATCAAATGAAATGGATTGACCTGGATAGAAAAAAAACCTGTTGACAATGTCTCAATGCAATGAAAAATCTGTCAGGAGTAATGTATTTTTAGTGAAACTGAAAACCAATCAATTTCTAACCTTTCTAAATACAAGATTAACTCATGAAACAATTACACTTAGTTCCTTGACTTCCAGAGAGAAGAAGAGACCAAGTCTCAAAGTTGTATCTTGAGTTGCACAAATACATGAAAAATTTCCCCAAAATCTTCATGATTTCTTTGCATCAGAATTCTTATTTATAAAGCATTACAAATCTTAGAATTTAAAATTACTAAAAGATGTATAGAATGATCACATTTTAGACAAATTCATATATACTGAACATTTATTAAAGAGTATCTGAACCAAGTGTATTATTTTGGATATTTTGTCAGTTACGTATCAGTCCAGCAGACAGCTGCTGTGAAATTGTATTTGGAATATTGCATATACTGTTAATGGATGTATGAATGAAGTTTTAGGAACTGTGTGCTTTCACTTAAACTTCACAGTTAATGCTTTAGATAGATGCTGAAAAGGATTTCTCAAAAATTAAAAGAAACTGGTGACAATTTCTAGATATTAGCATAGTTTTTACATTGTTATACACTTGCGCTTTTTACTTCCTAATCCAAATTCTCTAACAAAATACTATAGGATTCATGAACTCTAGACTTAATAGCCTAATATTCTCATTAATATTCTAATATTCTCATTCTCCAGGAAAGAAGATACACTCAGTAATTTTAAAACAGTCACTTGCTTCACCACCATGATACTATTGGAAAAAAATACCAGACGGAAACACTCCATTTCCTCAGAAATCGGTGGATAAGGAGGTAGAGAGTAGTTGCCTGCAGTTTTAACATCTCTCAGCCATGCTAAACTACACATAAGTGTTAGCTAAAGTTTAACAACTATTTTCCTATAATATATGAATTGCTTATGAAGAATTTCAATAGCTCAGAGAAGTTGAAAAGCGTAAGGTGTTTTAAAAAAACCAGAAATTACATCAAACTCCTCTGCACAACCAGTTAAGTCCCTACAAACCCAGTACGACTGAACTGCATCTCACCAAAGTCTCAGAAGTGTCTTTGCATGAAGTATGGAGTACAGCTATGAATCGCTTCTGTACCCACTTCTGACACACATCCACCGCAAAACTGGAGTGTGTTACACTATGCAACAAAAACCTCACTGAAGATTATTAAGATCTTTTAAAAAAGAATATCCAATCTATGTTAAGAGCCATGGAGCATTTCAAGAAAGCAGAATTAAATGTTACTAAGACTTAACAAAATTAGAGTACAATGTAAATGATACCGAGATATTATTGCTACTTCAAAGCTCTTTGAAACCTGAATCCTAATGTCCACAGCTTGAGTTGCTTAAACGTCACAGTCTATGAAATAATTTTGGACAGACTGTTAACTCTTTTTTAATTATAGAAGTAATATAGCACAGATAAAATTAGGTAGGTTTTATCTGGAATGTTAAATATCATTAATACAGGTGAATAGAGCAAAGAATTACTGATTAACTGTCAAGTGTACTTGGTAAACGGTCTACATGTTTAATCAATGAGCTAGTACCCTGAATAGAGTGATGCTTAAAGTACTTACCCAAATTTAGAGATTGATTGCCTTCTGTTTTATTTTCAACTTACTAAGCATGTGCTGTGTGCAGTGCAAAGAATCTTTCTCATTGGCCTAAAAAAACCCACTTGTTTTCCTGGATATATTATGGACTTATAGCTGGCAAAAACCATTTCACACTTGCAAATTAAACCAATTCCTGTCAAGTGACTGAGAGTCATGTTGATTTCAGTAAATCCTGAGAGATCTGGTAAACTGTCAAGATGAGTTTGGTTAAATGTTAGCAGAGTTCAAAAGGAGCATAGAGAACATCAGCTCTAGTAAATTCTGAAAGTAATTTGTGTCAAGTTTACTTGAAAGAAAAAAAGGTAACAGAAAAGGTATTCAAACCCTAGAGAACCATGTCCAAACCCTCTCAACAGTTTTTGGCCTTTGTGTACTCTGGCATTTAAATAGATATATGGAAATCTCCCTAAACACCACTTACTGCCTATTTGTTTATTATATTTAATACAATTGGAAAATCATTCTACTCTACCAATTCATTACAAAAACCATTTTGGAAGAGCCCAGAAACAAAACAGCCAACCTACTACTGCAAGACAAAACTAACAGAGACTGATATCTCATGTTTACTTATTTGGAAATATATGATAGCAAATATGGACAGAAAGAAAGCACACAGTTCTTTGCAAAACAGCTGTAATGAATACAGAAGCTGTATTCATTCTGACATCCCAGGCTGTCCACAGAAATGACCTGAGGTTTCAAGCTAGCGGTACAGAATGGTATACAACCAGCTGCTGATATAGCAACATTCAGAATGCAGACATGGAAAAAAGACAATGTCTTCAAGAGCAGCTGCTATATTGAGCCAATATGAGCAGTACTGTACATACCTGACACTTGGGTGGTTTTTGGCCAAAATTTCCATAGAAAAACAGTTTAAAGTTAATTTCAACTATCTTGTATAGTTCTTGAATGCAAACAAGGACAGTGGGAATTACTTGAGTGCAGTCTATCATAAAAGACCCCAAGACACATCTGGAAATATCTCAGGCTGTCCAGACTCTGTACTATTCCACACATGTTTCTGACAGGTTGAAAGTTGAAAATGTATGGATGTAAAACACTATTTTTGCTGAAACCTTACATAAATATTCCTTTTGGATTTGTTCTTGATGACTGTTCCACTCAAAGCACTTAAATGCAACACAGTACACCACATGTAAGAAAATAAGTGGGTTTTTTGATAATTTTTCCTTTAACTCCAGCTCCTGCTATTGCTGTTATTCAATGAAAAGAAGAAAAAAACCAAAACCAATGTTTAATGAATCTGGCTTGTTTGACTCATGCTTACAAAAACACCTGATCTCTATTCCAGTGACACACTTTAACATCTTGCCATCTGAGCATCTTTATTTAAAGCAATACAGATACGTTGTAAGCTACTGCAAGGGTCATGACATTTTGTAGTAAGTAAAGATACAGTAAGAACACCTTTAAAAGGTACTGAACTCCCGTTTTTAACCCTTTCACTTCAAGTTAATGCTTTTTGCCCCTCATCCATCATCTCCACACAGGAGACTTGGACAGAAAAGACTGTCAGAGTGCTGCTTGGGAATTGAGTGGGCCTTATCAAGTACCAAATCGTAGCCAAATTGTTTGAACCCTGCTTTGTGTTGTTCCACTTCGTGCTTCTCCTTCATACTCACATCCATCTTGCCAGAGTCCCTGCCTCTGAGAATATAAATGTTCTCGATTTTTCCAAGGTAAAAAAACTTAAAAGTAAAGGAAAAGAGAGTAATTTGAGCACAAACCCAAGACAAAATGCAACCTGACCTTTTCCTGACCTTAGTTTCATAAAACCAACATTTTTTCCAATTCCATGCGCAGGTGATATCAGCGTAGCAAACATCACGCTAAGGTGTACTATATTATTTAACTTAGCGTTTTGACAACTAGCGGCTCTCTCAGAATTAAACATGCTATTTAATTAAAACTTCCCTATAAATTTGAATTAAAAAAAATGCTTACTTAGTTACTTAAATTAAGTTACTTACTTAAAAGAAGGATTATTACATTTGCTGAAAACATAAGAAAAAGAAGATGCTCCTCATAAGACTTATCATGCGCAGTATTGGGACATACCAGAAATTACATTTTTCCTCTCTGTATACATATCTATAAGCTAAGTAACAACAACTCATTCAATGCTGAAGATTGCATGCTTCTACTGAAATTCTCCATCTTACAGTTCCACATTTAGCAAAACCTCAGTTCTGCTGCGTGGGATTTTCACTCAGGAAGTCTCATAACTTGTCTCCTCAACTGTCTCCCCATGTCATTAGTCAGTATTTGGGCAATACTCCACAGACAGCTCAAAATTTCTGTACACTGTGCAGGAGAATCAGCTTCTGCAGTAACAGGATTGTCATTTGTCACCTTGAGTTTCTCAGTATTTCACTGTATCTCATTACAAGCTAGTGCGATTGTACACAAGGTATTAAAAGACAAAGTAAATTTAAAGCTTGCCTGACATGAGTAACTCAGTGATGAGTACATCAAGAAGGTATCAAAACATGTAAGGAAAAAACTACCCAAGTCATATTACATCTGAAAGCAGAAATCCAAAGGTTTTGCTTGTTTTCGGACTAACTATAGATTAACAAATTAGAATCACAAAACTTGAGTTCATTCACTTTTTCCATGCATTAGTGTTTTTAATTAAGCCCAGGACTGTCTAGCACAACGTTGCCCATATTTACAAAGCATCCTTTATAGGTCACTAGCTTCTCTTCAATTTTCAACAGCAACTTTGTGTCTACTCCATACTGAACTGAACTGAACCCCCGTACACAGCAGGATTTTTCTGACCACTGAAAGGAGTTTCACATCTATTTTGTATGTGCAGTGATATCCTGAGCACAACTGATCACTAAAAAGCCAGAAAAAGGTCTCCGTATCTTTTATGCCCTCATTTTCCACATTACTTCATGCAAACCATTGAGGGCTTTTTATCAAATTTACATAATTTATACTCTTCCTTCCCTTTCCTTTTACATGCATTATTTTTATATTCTGTTTGCACAGTGCTCCAGTGATATACAGATAACAGGGAGCCTGCGATGCCTCCAGCATGCATTTGTGTAGCTTACAAGTACAGAAAATTCCTTGTTCCCCTGGTTACTCTCACTAGAGTTACATTCTAACGTTAGGAGAAAGAACGACAACTTCCTGGTTGTCACCAGGAACCCATCAATTAAATGAAGATTTTGCAAATAGATATTGTTTAAAATTTTAATTTGTCCTTTGAAAACAAGTAGGTCAGAGGAGAAGAGCTGTCAGTAAACAAGCACTCTAAAAGAATTAAAAGTCTCTGGAACAGAAGCTAAGAATCTGGAATGTTACATGGCTGACAAAAGCAACTGGGGAAAGATGATGTTGGTGAAATCAATTGTGTAAATACACTTTGCGAAGTGATTGGAGCACAACAAACTCAGATCTTAATCTCAGAGTACTTGACTGCTTTCGAGATCCAGACAGAGCCAAACACAGCATCAGACATATGAACATATGTATTGACCTAATATTCCCCAGCAGTCAAGAGTTCAGGATATGAAATTCCAGTTTTCAATGAGCAAGAAAGATTTACATACAAATGCAAAGCATGATAGAACATGCTCTGAATTTCAAGAAAGGGCTGAACTATCTATGGGACACAGTGTAATATGAGAAAGTGTGGTACATCTCAAGTAATCCTTGTAACAAACATGTTCAAGTTATCTGATAAAGTAAATGTCTGCTATCAGGCAGACTACAAACAATATAAATTTAAAAATTACAGGTCTGGTCAAAATGTAATGAAGCCACTCCTTACAGCGATTCCTGCACAGGACTTTTCTCTTGATATTTTTGCTACATTTGACACACTTGCACTTTTACTAGCAGATTACTTACCACTCCAGATCACTAAAACGGATATAAAGCTAAAGAACATTCAGGAACGTGAAACATGTTTCTGACACGCTGCATGATGTGTTCTACATCACTTACTCTATCTCAGATCATGTTACATCATGTCAAACATCTAGAAATTGAACGAATAGTACATGACACAATACATGTTACATAATGTGACGTGACTGTTCAAATTTCACCAAAAATATTTTCCTGGTCCAATGACAGGCAGCAGTTCATCAATCCAAATGGTATTTGGCACAGAGAGCATGAAAGTAAAAACAGAACAATTTTGAGCGCACACTATACACATAACCCTGTACAAAATATAATCATGTTGAAAGAGAGATGAGGATCTTCCTGTTTGAAATTGCAGACTTGTGCAGTTTTAAAATTGCTTTTTTATTTGCGTATATATATTAACAGAAATCAAGTGGATGAAAATTATTTTCTTCAAGCACAGTACAGAAAATAAACTTTTTCCTCTTTTTACGCATCAGCCATCGTTAAAATAAGGGATTGGTACATAGAGTAAGTCTTTCAGCAAGAACAGTCTAATATTTTTTAGAAAATTTTATATAGTGACACCTGTCCTTCTTGATGCTTCCAAACTGTTTCCTAGGCGTACTTCTTCCTGCCTTGTTCCGTTAGTTACTACTAAATCTGTTATGGTCAAACACAAACTCCAGTAAATATCTTAATCAGGCGTGCAAATTTCTAAACAGCCAATTAATATTTAACAACCTGGTCTAGTGGAAGGTGTCTCTGCCCATGGCAGAGTGGTAGGAATTAGATCATACAATCGTAGAATGGTTAGAGTTGGAAGGGACCTTAAAGATCATCTGGTTCCAACCCCCCAGCCATGGGCAAGGATACCTCCCACTAGACCAGGTTGCCCAAAGCCCCATCCAACCTGGCCTTGAACCCCTCCAGGGATGGGGCAGCCACAGCTTCTCTGGGCAACCTGGGCCAGTGTCTCACCACTCTCACGGCAAAGAATTTCTTCCTGAGATCTCATCTCAATCTCCCCTCTTCCAGTTTAATATCGTTCCCCTTCCTCCTATGGTTCTCCTCCCTGATCAAGAGTCCCTCCCCAGGTTTCCTGGAGCCCCATTAGGTACTGGAAGGGGCTATAAGGTCTCCCCGGAGCCTTCTCTTCTCCAGGCTGAACAACCCCAACTCTCTCAGCCTGTCTTCATAGGAAAGGTGCTCCAGCCTTCTGTTCATCTTCAAGATCCTTTTCAACTCCAACCATTCTATGATTCTGGGAATATTACTGGCATGGCACATAGCTAAACTCAGCTAATTATTAAAAAGAGAGATTTTTGTGAAAATGTCCACAAAAATTAAAACCAAATAGCAGAGAGAACTATTTATGTCAACAGTTAAGCCCAGAAACCACGGATAAGCCAAAAAAACCAGTAAGAGTTATCATTTTTAAGCAGTGAAAATTTTCCCTAGCAACTGGTTAATTCTAGTTCTGTTCTCAAGTAATAACCTAAGTTCTTTTAAGTTTACTGCCTGAAAACGTTTTGAAAAATTATGGCCTACTTTCAGACGTAAATGTTTTCTGGGAAATACCAGAGGTGTGGCAACTGCATAATCAAGGTGAAAAGCAAGTTGAATTCAGACAAGTTGATGCAGGCAGCATCACCTTTGACACAGTCACAGTGATGCAACACACCTGTGTTAAAGAAGACAGAAAGACAAGAACTGTGCTTTCACTGAGCAAAAGACCCAGTGCATCACCCGAGCATACAAACAGAATAATCATGTTTTAAAGTAAAAGTTACTCATCTACCATCATGTCTCCTTACAGTAGCTCCTCCTTAATTAACAAAATTACATGCAATATCTATCTGAAAATATAGTCAGAATGAACTATCTGTTCCAATAAAATTGTCAAAAGATTGCCATAAGCAAGTGATAGTGGAAAGAAGTAGTGACATTTTGAAGGCTCAGTATGGTCTGCTATTTTTCAAGGGGCATTCTTTTTACATGCTGTACTGTCATACGTTAAAGCAAGACTGCAGGATTGCTACTTTGAGCTAGCATTAAAAAAAATAAATTCAACCATCTCATGACATTATTATTTATAAATTAAGGAAGTTCAGCATGGACCATAAAGTTTCATTTTTCATGCATTTGCCATTTATTCTAATGAACTCAGCAAGTTAAATGGGATAGGTTATTCTCTTTAGTTTATCAAGGTATTCATGTACAAGCACAGGCACACAGCCTGAACCTTGTAGTTCAACATCTCCACCAAATCTGTTATTAAAACAAAGTAAAAAGCATACCAAGAAAATAAAGTGCAGTAATTTGTAGTTCACAGCAAGGAACTAGATACCAAAAGAAACACCTTTTTCTGGAATGAAAAGCCTTTTTACCACAGAGAACAACTGCTGGAAATAAAACAAGATTAACGTCTCTTCTGTCCTCATCCTTGTAGTGGACAGGAGACAGATACAATTTGATTGTTGTCCTACAGCAACTGATTCAAAAGGAAAATTCTATCTGTCCCATGATTTGGTCAAGTCGCATCACAGAATGGAAAGGTGGACCTGGAGAACTGAACTAATTAATCTTCATAAGACAAAGCACAACCAACTCTGCTCAAATTACCCCTTGGAAGTGCTTGTTTAGTCTGCTCTTAAGTACTGCAGTGACAGAGACTCAAGTATTTCCACAAGCGATGTGTTCTAGGATACAACCATTTTTACAACTGGAATTTTTTTCCTGATGTCTAGCCTAAATCTCCCTTGCTGCAGTTTAATTCCATTATTCTTTATCCTGTCCCCAGAAGCAATGGAAAACAAATTATTCCCTTTATCTTTGAAGCAATTTGGAGACACTTGGAGACTCATCATGTCCCCCCTCCTCCTTACTCAAACTGAACAAGTAGAACTCCTTCAGCTGGGCAGGTTTCCTCAGCCTCCCACAATCCTTGCCCACCCCTCTCGATTCTCTCCAGTAGTGTGAATTATGCTGCACGATATCCTATTTTCCTGTTGAAACATCCAAAACTATGGAAAGTTTGTTTAGTGTGCCTTTCAAGCAAGGCTCCTGCTCACAGGTGGCAGCAGGTCTGCCTTTTCATAATGTAATGACGTCGGTGATTAACACTCAAATTGTCACCGAAAACCAACCTCCACATCCTCCATCCCACCTAGCCAGACGTTTCCTGGCTGGTAATTACACAAATAAGATTTTTTCCTACCTGTACTGGGCACAAACAGTGGTGTTTCGGTAGCTGGGGGCTGCAGCAGTGTGGCTGTGTGAGGAGACCGCCAACCACCCAGTACCGGTCTCAGCCGGTTCCAGGCTGCTCCAGCCTGACAGGAACGGCCCCCTGCGCGCCAAAACCGACACCCGCCAGAGGGGTGCGCAGCGCCGCCCCACAGATCTGTTCAAGAAGGGACGAGCCTTGTGAGGGAAAACGTAAGGAGCAACATGGGGAGATGCCTGAGGAGAGGCGAGGAGGGAGGGATGGCTGTGGAGACCTGCGACTGGAGGTGCTCCCGGCCATCGCTGAGGGAAGGCAGCCCAGGGGTGGCCCACACAGGGCGGGAAGGCGCTGAGGGAGCGCGGCCATGGGCGGCCCACGCCAGGTTGGGCACAGTCAGAAGCCAGGGTTTAGGCAGGCAGAGGATAGGCGATTGGGTTAAACTGAGCCTGAGAAAGGAGAATAAAAGGTGCTTATTTAAATGTTTACGTCTTTCCCCTCCCCACCCCCTAATATCCAGATTACTGAACAGAAGCTGGTATTAATTGCCAGTAAATTAAACTTATTAAAAATTCCCCAAGTAATGGATGTTTTACCCATGGCATTAACATGTGGAATACTTTTAACCTCTCTGCTCTGAGCTACATCCTATTCTTTTCCAAACTACTTCTGCGAATTCTGAAGATCGTTTTGCACTTTTATCTTATCAGAGGTCTAAAAGCACAGTAACAGCCTTGGGGACAAACCCCCAGATTATCAGTTTATTTTCCAAATGAGCTGAAAGAAGTAAGTGCAATGGACACCAAGAACAAAAGAGTACTCTTTAAATTTACACTAGTGCATTGTGGTGTCCAAAATACTTGAAGTATTTGCACACACGTGCTATACAGATTAGGTAAGGATCATATTTATACTCTATTTACCCAGCACTGTAATAATTCAAGTGTTATTCTAAAATGTTCTAGAATGCCATTATTGAAGGTTATTTTTTCCACTTGATTTATCACACTGTAGATGCTGCCACACTTAGGAACAAGAGTGCCACAGCTGCAGAAGCACCCATCCTTCCACAACCCAGCCTGCTACACTTCATGAACACCATACTCCCCCTGAAGTGCCCAAGCAAATGAACTTTGACATGTCACTTGAGGCGAGAGATAAAATACAATCTCAACAATTTACCTTGTTGTGTTTGTGAAACTGAATACATAAGAAATGAAGAAGTCAGCAGGAAGTAAAGGTACGTTCATTAATATCAGCAACAACACACAGACTGGGTGCCCCTGATCACTCTAGTCCTGTCAGCATAGGGTGGGACCAAGCTTTTGCTGCACTCAGGAGCAGTACCCTTGTGCACCACCAGCAGCTCAGGGTAGCACTGCACCATGCAAAACAGTAGTGACACCTTGTGTGCAAATAAGACATAAAAATGCTTGGATTGGGAACCTAGGTTGACGAAAGGATTTCTTTTTGGTATAGTGAAACAAAACAAACACACAAAAGTTTTCAGTAAGAAGAAACCTATAAGACATATTTACTAAAAAGGCACACGCACCACAACAGGTAAAACCCAACCACCATACTGAGCTGTACAAAAGCCCTGCTCTCATTTGTTGTTGTAAAAGGAAGTGCAGTGCTTTTAAAGATACACTGCAGCAATGAAGACTATGATTTGTAGATGATTTCTCACACTGGCTTTCTCTTTGACACCAGGCAAACCCCTAACTTTAGCACTCTTGGTTTCTCACTGTAAACCTGAGAAGCATTTTACCACTCATCTGAGTAAATATTCTGAATAATACCTGGCGATTTTTCATCAAACAATTAATTGTGGATACACATTTCATCAGTTTTAATAATATTTACCTACCTCGTATGGGTGTTGCATGTATCAGTCAGTTAATATTTTCACGATACTTTCAGAACACAAAAGTCTGGTATGATGACAGAGCCAAAGTTAATAAATGATACTACTGTTCCTTAGACTAATAACACCTTCATAAAGGATGCCCTCTGAAAAAGTGCAGACTGCTTTTGTGCTGTATTTCAAATGGCAACAAAAACCATTATAATTAGACATTTTCCTGGTTTTAAGTGCTCCTTATAAACAGCTTTTAGCATCATCTAAATTAATTTTCTTTCTCATTTAGAAGAGAGAAAGAGAGAGAAAAAGAATTGCTTGTCATATCATTTCTCAGTACTCTGCAGCTCTGCACTGAAAACGTACTTCAATGACTCAGGAGCTGTGAAAATTCAGGCTGTGATCATACAAGGGGGAGTTGGGGGCTGACTTGAAGAGGGAGGTGTTGCATTTGTTACATATTTTACTTTAACATAATACACAGTTGCCAATATGAAACAAATATGCATATACTTCTCATTCGGTGTTAGAATGTGCCAAATATCAGTATGCCTTGTTATATAAAGTAATAAGTGATGCGCCACTCACTTATTTTTTTAAAATTTTGTTTATGATTTAAACCAACAATCACACTAAACACTTGAAAATAAATTAAGCCTTTTCAGACTGATTAAATTGGCTGTATGCTTTAAACATGTGACTTTGGCAGATCTAATCATCCCAGGATAGTCAAGGAGTTAATCATGCAAATGTCTTCAGGTATTTCAATTTGCAGAGCTGTGTTTTGTAGCATGTACTCTTCCACAGCATCTGTGTTCTGCAGTGTGAGCTACAACTGTTCAGTGACTGGGCAACAGAAAAACCTATTAACTAGCAAAACACTAAGCCAAATAAAGTAATACAATTAAAAAGTTTTAATCAAAAGAATATAAAATTTGCTGGAGATTTTACACCATTGTAGGATGGTGTATGTGATGTATGTATCATTGTAGGATGATGTATGGGCCCATTGGCTCCTAACAGGAGTAAGGAATACAGAATACCTCTGTTGTGGTTTGGGCCACACCAAACATGTACCCCACAACTTCACTGGTCATGCACAGACGTTCCAGCTTACTAGATGTACTTCGTGGAATTAGACTTTTCTGTGCCTACTGCATATGATGAGAGCAATGGTGTTCCAAAATAATCCTTGCTCACTCTGTTTTGGAGACAGCTTCCATCAAATGTGAGACTGCATTTACTACTCATAGTAATCCTTTTTTTCTACCTTCCTTTCTGTGTGAAAAAAAATTTTAGGATGAATGAGGTGAATCACGGATTCCACCTTTCAATGAAACCCTATTTTATTTTGAGCAGAATCTGAACCTGTCCTACCATATTCTCTTTCCTGTCTCTGAGATGGCTGGAAAAGATTGCATCTAGATCACATATTTTGATGTTACAGCTGACCTTCTTTAAAGCTGTCATTTATTAGAGCAGTTTGAAAAGGATAGAATATGGTAGAAGAAACACCATAGTTTTATAAAGTTAACCTAACCACTTACATTTTTATAAATTATCTGTTCTTTCCTGAAGCAGATATTTTCCTTTGCATTAAAATATGCTATGGCTATTAATAAGATTTAATAGATATCTAACTTTATATACTGCATACTGTCTGAGTTCTATTCCTTCATTAACCTGCCTAGACACTATTAAAACAAATAAGGGTAATGAAAACACAGCAGCTAAGTCCACAAAATAAACTTTAGCAATAGTCTCAAAAAACCTTCAAAATAAATTCCCAAAATTTTAAATTCTGCCCTGTAATTAACTGGAAAAAACAGTTTTAGTTCAGCTGTATAAAACATTCAGCTTTATATATAGCCAACCAATCAGACTTAAAGAAAGTAAATTAGGGAAGAAGATTAAAATCCATCTTATGGATAAGACAAGGAAGGATCAAAAGATAGCTGGAAGTTTGACAACTCCTGCATGCCACCAAAAGATGTCAGCGATATCTTGTCATTTTATAAATGGATAAAACTGGTCTTGCTTGCCTGCGTTAGAAGAGTATGGTTATGTTGAACATTCTACAAAATTGTGAAGCATAACTGGTTAATAAGACTTTTGAGGGATGAACACATAAATCCTGAAAACAATAAGAAATAGAATTGACCGGAGTTATAACTGAGATACTACACAGTATTTATTAGTTCACTATAACTGGTAAGAAATGCAAGACAAATCTAGGTCTTAAAAATGAGTCCCAGAGCCAGTTTGTTTTTTCCTGTGCTTTCTTCCTACACTCAGGAAGAGCCTTCTTCAATGACATTAAGGTTATGATGGAAAAATGATTCCAATAGAAGTCTATAGAGATTTTGTTAATATGCCTTTATGATGTGATATTATGACGGCAATTCAATTTCATTGCAGGCCTAATGAGACCGTGTTACAATGTCAAAATGAAAGGAAACTATATCAATCAAGTTAGAGTACCCTGAGAGAAAGAAAAACCTAAAGAAATTAACCCCATTAAAAACTATTTTAAAACAACATTAAGATTTAGTGAAATCAGAATTGCTTTGCTTTTGTTGGTTTAGTGCTTCAGGTAGAAACTAAATTTGGCACTGATTTACAACTCATTAAATATATTGACATCAGGGGAATCAGTGAAAGTTTTAAGGAAACAAACAGAACAAAATTCACAGCAAGTACTGTGGTTATGTAAAGCATTGGCCAGTCTGTTTAGTTCTACAGCTAAAATCTTTTTTTATCTTCAGCAAAACCAGAATTTCAATTTTTTTCGCACTTAAAAAAGGTGGTAAATTGGCCAGTGTCTAAGAATTTAAGTTGTTCTATCTCAACTCACTTGATACCATATTTGAATCTGTATTAAACACTGTAGAATTACATCCCCAAAACTGAAAAAGTGAACAAAATTCTTACTGAATTTATTAGAAACAAATATGCCATTCTCAACAATAAAGTAAGAGCCAATACATACCAGGACAACAAGAGGAGTCTTGATTTTGTCCCAGGTTGTCAAAATTCAGTCTAACAGAACATGATACAACTGATAAATATCCTTTGCTAGCTACGCCTTTGGAATCACGTATGAGGAAGCTTAAATCAAAGTTATAGAAACCATCTTAAGCCTATTTCAAAATACTAAAATGTCCATATTAAAAAAGTAAAAAAAAAAAACCAAACTAAAAATAAAATTGGGACATAATGCCCGTTTTTCTTTTTTGTTTTTCTTTTTTTTTTTTAATTTTTACTTTTTGGCAAGAGAGGCCTTTTCATATGCAGTCTTTGAATTTTTAATCAACAATTTTTGTCCTTTCCAAACTAATGTTTCCTGTTATTAGAGCTGTAACATTAACAAGAATTCCATAAAGGCTAGTACGTGTCTTCCATTTAAAATGTACCACTGACTTTTTCCAAACCATGTGTTAGTGGCAATATAAAGTTATGGTCTCTGTAAAAAATGCCACCCACCTGAACAGGTTATGGACTTGCTAGTGCAGCAGGCAGAGCAACCCTATTTTTCTACAATAGGTAAATTCCAATTTTCAGCTCCAATTTTCAGCAAGATACTTATAAGGATGGAAATTTAAGATTCAGCAAGACATTAGCACCAAACATTTTGGACACACACTAAGATATTGTAAAAAGGAAAAGATCATAGTTTTCACTGTGCCATTCTTCCTCTTTCAGCTCACATTTGTTTGTAGCAAAAAATTGTATTTACATGGCACTATGAAGAAAGATCTGCAAACCCACAAAAATTCCATTGATTTTTGCTTCTATTACTGTTGAACATGCAGAGACGGCACTTTGTCATCGCAGTATTAAGGAAAATTGATGGAAAGAAAGTATAAGCCATTCCTAAACTCAAAATCCAGTTGTTTCTATTTTTGCTTGTCCTCGACTGATATACATAAACACATACACCACACACACACAGAACCTTTTTGAAGATGGCTGGCACATAACAGATTTTTTATTTTCAGCTGTTTAAAGTAAAACTTGAATAAACTTATTGCTTCCAACACTATTATTTATTATGCAATACTGTATTGCATAGAGGATATATCCCTGTTGTAGGAGGCATCATACAAATAAGAACAAAAATAGTCCCTGCAATATTATTGTTAGCTATATTATTGTTGTTTTTCTCAAAGAGTCTGTGCCAAAGGCCTATAAAAGTTCGGGCTTGTATAAGCGTTTTCTTGTGTCAGGGTGGGCTTAAAAAAGTAAAATCAAATGCACCAAAAAAGCAGCTCTCACTGTTTCAAGAAACATAAAATGTTCTTTCTGCAGACCTGATATTTACTCATGTATCCCATTTGCAGAGATACTCTCAGATAACTCATTTACATCAGATGTAAATTTACTGTACTTCTTGTCAATATAGTATGTTGCCGTTGCTATTACTAGCTTTAGTAATGATAAACTTTAGTTACACCAGCATTCTACTAATTGCACGTTATTTTAAAATTTTCACAAATCTCTTTTTGTTGATGCTATCTGGTAAGTAGAAACTTACAATGGCTTGAGAATGTATTCACTGAGACCTTTCTATCTTGCAAAACAATGTTTGCTATAGTACTAAGTTCTGCTGCATAAATATCAGAACTACTTCTCTAACAATGTAATGACAGAAGTAAAAAGAAATGCAACACTGAAATTTCAGATAAGATTATAAAGTAAAAGCCTGATATTCCATACAGGCCACATAAAAAAAACCCTTTAATCAGCAAGGTGATTTGTATATATACACTCAGATCAGACTGAACATTCAATGAAGAACGTACAAATCAACGCAGCATCGAGAAAATCTACTGGGGGAAACATTCAGCAACACAGACGGGCAAATTATTCTTGCTGACCAGAAATCTAAATTCATTGCTCCCTAACCATTATGTAAAATTTTTCCAAGGGTATGCATGTTTATTTCACCCATGAATTCTTGTCTACTGAACTTCCCAAGAGCGAGGAAGAAAGCTCATTAGAGAGAATGTTCCTATGACCTTGCCATAATTACTTAATTACTACATTATGACTGACTGGAACAGTTTCCTATGGAACATGCATTATATCAGTATGAAGATACTTATGTATCACATAGGAGAGTTAACATATTGACATTAATATGCGTTTATTTTATTTCAGTCTAACTATTCACCATGGGAATTGCATAAATTTAACTATTTAAATAGTAAAAACCATTATTCTAATCATAAGACTTACTACAAAAGTTGTTCATACACAACTTGTTTGTTGTTGACAAGTATCACATCTCTTGCTGGCACCTTCCTTCAAATATTTGATGGTTTGTTTTGCAGTTGGCATGTTCAAAATCTGCCTTTAGGATAATGTATATAGTATTACTTACACTCTTTTTCTATGTTGCCACAATCTGCTTTACAGCTATACCAAAAAGCCATAAAGTTTTAAAACTAGATATAGTCTCACAGGTCTAACTTACAGAAGCTAAAGACAGCTGCACCTAATGCAATCTAGTTTTTATATTACAAACAAGATCTTGCTACTCAGTGTATTCATTCATCTTTGGAAGTGCCTGAAGGTTCCAATACATAATCTAGGGGGAAAAAGAGATATACAGCTTGGCAACTCATATAAAATTCCTTCATGTTTGTCAATTTTCTTGAAACATACTATTGGGTTTCTTTACAAATACTGATACCAAGATGTTGTCAAAAACCAGAAAAATAAGCCAACAATACAAATCTGATATAGTTATGAGCTGGCCAACAGCAACTTGAAATTGTTGAATAGTGTTTATGGACTCACTCATTGAATCTTGTCAGAGAATCACAGTATCATAGAATGCTTAGAGTTGGAAGGGACCTTAAAAATCACCTAGTTCCAACCCCCCTGCCACAGGCAGGGCCACCTTCCACCAGACCAGGTTGCTCAAAACGCCATCCAACCTGGCTTTGTTGGATTCATCATTGAATTCTTCAAGAGGACTTCAGAAAGTGATTAGCAAGCAGTTAAGATTCTTAAGGAGAGCTTTTTCCATGTCATAAAGATGTGTGAAACGTTCAAAGTTTTTCCATTTCAAAACAAACTAAATCAAGAATATGCCAAGCTTTTGTATTAATAAACCTTCACCAAAAAAAGAAATAGACCAATTAACATCAATGGCCAAGATGTAAACCTGTCCTCCCATGTTAGACGTTAAGTGCTGTAACTTTTAATCCATTGTCTATCCGTACGAAAACTTTCCTGTTGTCTCAAGGCAGCTCCCACTCTTCAAAAATCCTGGGTGGAATAGCTTTGAAAAAAATCTAAGTATAAAACGCGAGACAGATATATCCTGCAATACACCTATTTTTTCATTCCTTCAATGTTTTGCTAGGCTTGATTTCCTTTTACTAAATTATGCTGATCTTCTCAATACAATCAGTTTAACTTTTTGTAAGTGTGCATACAATTACAAACAGCAGATTTATATGTAATTCCAAAATTCTTTTTAAAGGATTGGGGTACATTTGAGACTTTGTTTTACTCATGCCGAAGAAGGTCTAAAAGAAAAGACTGCAGACTACAGATTTTTCAAAGATCAAATGCTTTAGAACTCAAGTTAATGCCATCTGGTCCTGCCAACTAACTTTTTCTATTAATAGCGGAATTTGAGGTATTACCCCTAAGGTTTTCCCTGCAAAAAAGAGTTCCAGCACTGAAACAACCTTGAGCTCTTCATTAGTAAACACACATGCAAAAATATAACTACCTGACAAGACCTTAAGTTTATGTCATTTTGTACCTTGCACCTCTATGACTGACCAGTGGCTTTGAAACTCTTTGGCAACTTTTCCCCTATTGGTATTTTGAAAAAGTGTCAATCATAATCATGCAAGCTCTTTGAAAGTTCTTTATCTCTTTTCTGCTCTGCTCCTCTGTAGCATCTTGGTTATATCCTTTTGTATTATTCTTTAGATGATACTCCAGTTCCTTGAGGGAAACCTTCTTAATTCTGTAGACTTCCTTATCCCACAAACTCATACTAAATACATTTATTTGATTTTTTTTACACTTCCTAAAGTCTTTTTTTGTACATTATTATGCATTTTATCAATATAGTATTTAAAATATTCTACCCACCACTTGCAATCTTTCTGCCTATTGGCTGCACCTCACCTCTCTTTTTAGCAGGACTTCTCATTTGTACATAGTTCCCTTTTCTAAAACTATATACGTGTTGACTTGAAAAAAAATTGTTTCTGTGGGGAGATTAAATCTGAATATGACACTATCAGTGGAAAAAGTGGCTCATTTTCCAGCATTTCTTGTGCAATGATCAATTAGGTCAAGATTTGTATGTCCTAGGGGGTACCAAACTCTGCCATATGAAGTAGTTATTTATGAAATCTGAAAATTTAATCTGTGCACTGCACCTCCCATGACATTTCTTGTCTTACCTAATTGAACCTTATTATTATTATTATTGAGGTTCCTTCTCTCTTAGGCTGAGTTTCCTTAACACACTGAACTCACTACTGCTGTCCTGTTTCACAGCTGTATTACAGACAAATACTATTTTCCCTGAAATTCAAAAAGACTATGTTACTCACTAACACACTTACACATCTGATTTTTCTTAGTTTCCATCTGCATTCAACTTCAGTCTTTCCATCAGCAGTCTACTCAGTGTTCTCCTTACTCTTTTTGTCTTAGTACTGCAGTGTTTCATTATTACCTTCCTTCTAGCATGTGTGTTTCTAGCACGTATATTATGTTCAGAAGCTCATTTAAATCTAAGTTTTCCAATAGCTTTTCTTAGAATTATTATATATTTATATTATATATTTAAATAAAATACATTCATATTAATATAAATATACGAATATTATGCATTTACTTCATTAAAAGGGTGCAGCAGTGTTAGTAATATGCTTTTACATATACAACAGCTTTTCTTCACTCTTTTGTCCTTATTTAATTTTAATGCCAGCAATTCCAGTTAATATTGATTATTCCTCCTGTTCCTACTCCTTTATTTCAAAGAGTTCTCCATTTCCTAATGAAGCTGATTCATTTTCAACAGAGCATATTAATTTCCTCAGCTACATCTTCAAATGTAGCATCTCCATCTTTCTGTCTGGCCCCAAGAACATTTCAGATAACTAACTTCCTAACTGGATGTTTACATTTTAACTCCAGCACCTCTTCTACTTTTTCCTGTGTCATTGGAACAACAAATACAAACAAGGTTGCTTCCTTGTAGGTCTGTTCCAAGAAGAATAGCCTAGGAATGTCTACATAACTTTCACTAAGACACTTCTTTGATAACTTAACAGTGTGAATGCTGAAGTGCTTTTATAACTATTAGAGTTATTTTGATGATTGGCATGCACTGTGTGTTTCTAGTTTTGTCAAATATTGGGAAATCAATTAAAACAATATAATGCCACTAGGAAAAACATCATTTGCAAAATAATTATAAGCAATTGGCAACAGATGTTCTATTTCTTCAGAATTTGCATTTTCAGTTTTATAATATTTATATTTTTCTTCTGGTGAAACCCTTAAGTAATCATACCTCAAAAGGATGGATTTTTTTATTTTTCTGGCTTTGGTTTTATTACAATGTAATTCAAAGACAAAGCTCAGGTCATACTACACTTACTGGTTTCATCCCCTACCACAAAAATACAGCATCTTTTATTTACTTGTACTTAGTCTTAGAAGCAGAGATGAACAGCATATTTTAACAATACTGCTCTGTTAAACCTGAAGCCAAACGGAATCAAGAACTGATAAGCTTTTCCTAGATATAAGAAAATGAAAATTCCTGTTATGGCTGTTGGCTGTTTTCTTGTTCATTTAGTTTCACCTAAAGAACTAAAGTTATTTCATCTAAAGAACTAAAGATTTTAATCTAAAATGAAAACTTTTTTTGATAATGCCAGATCAAAAGTCATCTAATCAAAGATTTATTTTGACTTGTATGCAGACCTGCATAAGAGCTTGTTCTAAGTTTCAATAATTTTCTTTATAAATGAAGAGCAAATGTCTTCTGAGGTCACTAAATGGTTAGGAGTCACTGGCATCCCACAGTATGAGCTCTTCAATAGGAAGTTTAACATTTTTTAATTCTTTGTGTGAGAAAGATTAATAATTTGAAGAAAAAGAAAAGGCAATTTGTTTAGATTCAAGTGTTCGTATTCATGCTCATTCAGAAAAACTTAGGAGACTACATATTCTGATTTCTTGTTTCTTTTTTATTCTGAGTATGTTAAAACTAATTTCTTATTTATTTTACGTTTAGAGTGAACAATAAACTTAGCTGTAGGCAAAGAAACACAACATAACACAAGCTGGCAAGGCTTTCAGAAACACCAGATACCCAGTTTTGCCACACAGTTAATAAGAACCAGTCAATAAGAATCCTATGCAATGAAGTCCCAGAGCTGAGAGCTCTGCTTATCTCTAGATTTTTAACTCACTCTAGAAAACTAAATTTCTTCAGCGTTTTACTTATTCTTTAGTAAAACAAGAACATTTAGGGAATCTTGCTATCTCGGATAAAATTAAGACTGAGCCTGTACAGTAGTTTCTGAGATCTGAGCTCATGCCTTGTCAAATTTTATGGACAACATCGCTCCCGGGACTGATGGCATTCTTAGACATCAGTTGTTAACAACTATGTATTCCTGGACAACAAGTGAATAAGAAAATAAAGCCACACTTGGATAATTGGAAGAAAAGATGGTAGAACACTTGAAACATAAAGAGTTCTTTATTACTGTGTCTACTAGCTTTGTAATGTTGGGTCGTATAAAAGCAAAAACATTTAAAACAGATTTTATTCAGCGCTGAATCCATTCCTCTGTTTAAATAGCAAAAGGGCTTAATAAAAAAAGAAAATACTGTTTCTCAAAATTATCACTGATGCAATGCATCTTTGAGGACAGAAGGCAGAAAAAGCAAGATTATATTATATTCAAAATATAATTAATATTTTGCTTGATGTAAAGCAATACAGAAATGGTGGTACTGCTATCACCTTTTTTCTAACATCAAGCATACAAATCTACCAAAACAGTTTTATAAAGTCCCTAGCAAGATTTTTCTATATATCTTATTCTCATATCAGAAAATATGTGGGAACAATGACCATTGTCAATTAAAGAAAACGAAGGATACTATAGAAAAAATACAAAACTAAAATGGATTAACTGATTACCATATTTTTTTCAAGATGGGTCTTCTCCTTTAGGATTTCAATGAAATGATTTTTCACTGGCTTTCTGGATGCAATACATTTTTTACAGTTTGCTTAGAAGTACTGAAAAAATTCTTACTTTCCATCAGTTCTGTGGACTGCCTTTGTATCTTCTCTATGCTCTCTCTGGTCCTGGCTGTGCTAAAAGATCTTTTGCTCTATTCCTGTTGCTCCTTTTTCTCCCACAAGTATTCTTTATTGAAAGTAACATTTATCTCTCCCACACCTGGGTTCCTCTGATCCAGTGTGCTGCCGCCAGAGTAATTCAAACAAGAAAACTTTCTCTTTGCTGCTCAGATATATTGATTTTTTGTTTTAAAGCCCAAGTGTCTATTAACACATCAGCACTTACCAACCACTAATATCAACACTGTGACATTCAAAAGCTTGTTTTCCTCAGAATATTATTTAATCCCTTTTCTACCAATGCAAAAAAGTCTCCAAGATTGAGCCTTGGAAGAAATCAGAAATCACACTGTCATCCTGACAGTAGGATTCAGCAGAGGTTCCACTAGAGATTCTCTTGTGATGTTTTCTTCCATTTCACAAGGAAGGCAGAAAGAGAAACCCATAAAGCTGTGGGTGAAGGGAAGTGAACAGTCATATTTTGAAATTATGTTTTTTTACTAAAGGAGGCATGCCAAAAACTATAGTTAAATACTTTCCCAGATCACTCTTTAGTCAGCTATCGCAATATAAATCCATTACCAAGTCTATATGAGGTTAAAAAAGTACACGCAACTTGGATTCAGGTGTGAGTGCAGATGGATTTTAATCCATTTCACAAATCTAGCCATAGCTATATTGGTTTCATAACTTAAAATGTGACTTGGGAGAGGAATCCTTGAAAGACTACCTCTACTGATTATCTTCAGTTACTTTAGTACAGTCCATACCATCTCTCTCAAGATATCTTTAGTTTAGATTAAACTAATCAAGATGCAATAGAAAGAAAAATAATGATTTGAGACCTGCTTCTGAAATCTGCAGGCCCAGCTGAGACACAGAAATGTCTACCCTCACTAAGCAAACTATTATTCATCTGCCTATCTAGTGCAATGTGAGTTCCTGTCACTCATCATTGACATGTCTCTATACTGATATCCTAACAGTACATTATTATCTTTCATGAGAATATGCTAATTCCTTTTGTATTACCATGTATGCTGATATACAGTATTCTTTGACATTGACATATTCTAGTGAGATATATTAATTCAAGAGAAAAACAAAAAAAGAATATGCAAACTGGTAAAGGCATTATGTATCTGGCAAAAATTTATTAAATGCATTAAATTATTCTCCCAGTAAAATTATTCTCCCAATATGACAATAGAATTTTCACTATTGATCTCAGTGGTGCCATGATTTCACGAGACTGGTACTAAGATTTTTCCAGAGGTCCAGATTTTGGGTTATTAATTAATAGCAAGTTACAATACAAGCTATGTTATCCTGTGTCAAGTAAAATTTTTAACGGCTTTCTATTTGCCTTTAATTTCTATAGAACAATTTTTAAGTGATTAGCAAAATAACTTCTCTCTAATTCAGTTATTATGATTAAGTGTATATTATCAAATCACACAATATAGATATATCTGCCAGTATTTTCAAGCAGCAAGTGACCATAATCGTATATACTTGACCTGTATAATTATATTATTTTTCAGCTAAGAATAAGTAGGTAGGACTCTCACAGTATATCTTCTCATTGTATTTTCTACAACAGATTACTCCTTTTTTTTTTTTAAATTTGACTTCTCTGCCCTTCACTGATGTCCTCAATGATTTCCTCCACCAAGCATTTTACTACTTCACCCTACCCTAATTAATTCTTAACTTTAAATTCTCCATCGACCCTGATTTAACTCTCCGTAGATATAAAACCTTTGAAAAAAATTGTCAGTGAGAGACTGTTTACCAGATAGCTTTTCTTCAAGCTTTAGCAGCTTTAAATCTGATCACACAAAATACTGAACCAGATTCCAGACTGAACAGCACTATATATTGGTGTATTACAACAGCAATGTCACTTTTCAAAGTACTATTGGGCTCCAACAAAATCACAAAATGAGATCGTAAGTGTGGAGATGCTGGGTATCTGCATCACCTTCAGCGATGAGAGTTTGCAAGTAGCTAGTCATCTGATGCACACCTCCTGGGATCAGCCACTGAGAGACTACTGTAAATTCAGTTCTTTTTTCTTTCACTTGGCAAAAGAATCCTCCTCCTACAGCATATGTGCATGCAGAGAATACAAAAGGAAAAGTATTTGATTCCAAAACTTCAGTGAACAGATTTATAGTTTTATTTGGTTATCTCCCCCTTAAGAAAAAAAAAGGTGGGGGGCATGGGGTGGGGTGTGGGTAATAGTCCTTCAGGTTATGGCTGCATGCAAGGCACCTAAGTTGAGAACAGCTGTGACAGACATAGTACACTTAAAACTGTAGCACACACAAGGAAAAGGCATCATCCTTTCTCTTTCTCACATTATGACTTAGCTGAAAAAAGCTTTGACAACATCAATGACTATAAAGTATTCTTTACTCTGCATTTAATACTTTTTAACCACTATATTCAATGCAAACCACTGAACTTCTGTAAAGAGCTTGACCAGACAGAATCAATGCATTTATTGGCATTATTATTATCTCTTAGCAGAGCTAGCTTCAAACCTGCTGCACTGCTAAAAACCATGGTCTTCCATGTGCTGAATTCCCATCACAAAATATACATTTGATCAGCAAATGCAAGGAGTGTAAGTGAACAACAGCAAATTGACAGATCCTAAGTGATACCAGCAATTATAGACTTACTTTGTGGTTAAATCAAAATCCCAGTATTACTTGAAGTGCACTGATGGCATTCTTTGACTCCAGTTCTATGTATCTTCAATGAAACTTAGTTCAATGGACTCAATATTCACCACAAATAAACTTCCATATTATTGATATTTATTGATAAATGAGCAGTATTCATTAATTCTAAGCAAAATTTCAAGTCCTGTCCAAAGACTGTTAGTCCAAGTCCTTTAGTTTTTAAGCTATTAAGTTGATATTGTGCTTGATTATTGTAGTCTGGTTTTCAACTACATGAATCAAAAAATCATGATGCTAGACTGCAACTTGCCTATTAGTTTAGTCTGCTGAGAAAGACCATCTTAAATGGTTTCACTGCTAATGCAGACATTTAAAATTATTAAGTTTCTTTAATGTGAGAAACAGTGAGAAAGGGACAGTGAGCAACAGTGAGAAAAAGGGACAATCCCAGGTAGTGACAGAGACACAGGTGTTTACTGAAGACTAAGTAATTACAAAAAGCCTCCTTCTATGCTTTTACTGGCTTAAGTAAAATCCAAGGAAAACAAACAATAAAATAAAAAGGAGAATCTTTCATACTAAGGGAAGAAAAGAAGTAATATCACTGTGACTAAAACCCAGGTATTGATGACACACTGCCTTTCTCAAGAGATAAAAAATAAATCATCCAGTAATACATATTTGGAACCATACAGGTTCTACTCTGAAGTAGCATGAGTCAATTACCAATGCCTTCCTTGGGGCACTACAGATATATGGAAAATTTAAAAAACATAGTGATTTCAGCAGCACAAAGAAAGTTTCATTTACTTAAAGAAGAGTTTGTCTCTGAGCTGGGACTCATACAGTAAAACACTATCTAGTCTAGAGGAATCAATTCATTATTGAAGATATTTGTACTATAGAAAGGATTCCATCTAGATTGCTTTCAGCAAACTTTTTGCTTTCACTGAATGTACAGCACTTGATATCCTCATTACAGTTCAAATATTATTACAATGACGACTTTTTATTATGATTTAACCATCCTTTAGAAATTTTAACACAACCAAGTACTTAGTTAAAAAAAAAAAAGGTCATTTACCACATACCCACAAGAAGTCCCTTCTCAGAAAATCTTTCCTATCCTTTCTGCCACACTATAAATGTTACATATTTATTATAAAACTGCTTGATGTAAAATCTCTGTCATTCCTGAATTTAACCTGTTATACAAAACCAGGCAGTTGAAATTAGAGATAGCTTTGAATGGCATTTTAAGGACCTTGGAATCAATCAAAATAAAACCAAACCAAACAAAAGCAAAACCAGTCAGCTATTAAGTCTACATAATTCTATGTAGAAAAATTCCTGTCTCCAGCAGATCACAATTTGCAGTCCTGTAAGGACTAGTAACTTAACCTATATCCAAAGTTAGAATTCAACCCATACCTAAGGGAAAGACAGAAATGTTTTGCTCCCAATTTGTTCACTGGGTGCTGTCATATCTTGTATAATATCTGATTCTTTCAGAAATGACATTTTCATGTCATAAAATCTAATTCATAGGCACTTTCAAGTGTTATTTTTAGAGATAACATCCAAGACTAATGAATGCAATAAACTAAGAAGTTAATATGACTAATAAGTTAATATAAAGTTAAATTAAGCTGTCTTCTCTCCCAGTTCAAGTCATTCTTTTTTTGACAAGAATACACAATACCAGCAATATTCCTTATATGAAAGTTTATAACCTTTATCTTTGGCTGAATTGTGCTTTCACTAAAAAAAATATTTACCATTGACTTAAAAACAAAGAGTTCTTCTATGAAGGTATGAACTATCGTATCTGTGTGTGCATATACCATTGTGCAGCTGATAACAATCAACATCAGATCAGTCGTATTTGCTGTAACTTTAGAATCAATCTTTTAATTCTTTGGAAGGAGAACACCAGGCTGAATAAAGAAAAATAGTATATTGGGCTCATTTCAGTCTTTCACCTTTTACAGGTTTGTCCTCACATTTTTTGTGAGACTTCACCTTTTCTCACATTGCATCAGAAACTTTTGTTACATGTTTTTTACTTTTTATCCTCAAAGGACTTAAAAAAACCTGAATACACATATTCTTTTACTATAATATCATTCTCTGCAATAAAAACCAAAAGTGAAGTAGCTCTACCTTATTTACCCCCACATGGCTTAGATAGATTTGTGGGCTTCTTTCCTTATGAAAACTAAGGTCAAGGATCTTTAATGCTTTCTTTACCATGTGTCTTGCAAGTCTGGCTGACTGCATGTGTAAGGAGTCCTAGTGGTTTTGTTCACCTTCCTGTGAAGATTCATTACACAGACTGCAAAACATTTAACAAAACCTATCAAACTTTTGATGCGTCAGAGTTTAAGGGAAATCATTTTCAATACCCAGAAAAATTAAATTATTAGAAAACAATACTTTTCCCAGTGATAATCTTCTAATGCATCTTGCACCAGTGTCTTCTACTCTACTATGGCTTGACAAGCCATCCGTCTGAAATTGCCTTAAAACTCGCATAAAAGAATTAAAGGTATAAGCTTATAAACTTTTAAATTAACTTAATTTGATGAAATTTAAGCACATTGACTTTTTTTAGTAAAGAATCAGTCTACATAATTATATTACGGAGTCAGGAAACAATGAATAAACTGATCCTTGAGGAATTTTTTACCTCTAAATATTTCTAGGACACTTCAAATACATTAATATTCATAAGAGCATTGAGAGTAAACTGTACAATCTCACAGCACTGATCATTTCAGTAGGGTAAACAAAACGCAGACTTCTTTTTTTTTGTCCAACATTGGGAATTTTCTCATCCATTACCATCCCACAAAATAGACATCCTGATGACTTCCATTAACTGATTGAGTGGCAAAATATATTTATTTGCTCAATAAGCATGTCACTTTTCAGGGTGTAGTCACCTTTTCAGAAGTAGATGCATTCAAGATCACCAGCTTCACAGAGGGCTGAATCTCACACAGACCCACAAAGCAAATAGCATCAGCAATGAGCCACCAAGAGTATTCTTCCACTTTCTTCATTGTCAAGTTTGTTTAAGCATGGTATATCTGCATGATATCTTCTCCATTTCAGCTAGAACACATGGTTAAAATCAAAAGCAGGCTTTCTCCTCACTTAAAAATGTATACAGAACTAGAAGGTGCATCCCAATGGCTTAGTGGAGTCCTGAAAAGCAATTTCCATATGGAAATACAAGATAGTGATGTTAGTGAAGCTCAAGATCCAAGTCTGTATTCCTTAGCTATTTAATAATTTTTCACAGACTTCATTAGAAACAGGATTGGGAAAAAAAGGACTATTGAAATGTGACACACAAACCTCTTCTTAGAAGAGTGGTAATGATAAAAGCATCAAAACTAGACTGAGGTCTGGCAGTTGACTATAACAACCTGTAGCAAAGTCAGTTGGGAATCTCTCTAGAATCATTCTGGGAGAGTACACTCATTCTAAAATGGCAATTCACCCTAACTTTAGCCATCTAGCTAGGCATACCAGTAGCTGGAAATATTTATTCCACAACAAAAAAATAAACAAGTATTTACTTAAATCAACAGAAATCACTGAGAACAGTGAAGCTACCATTCATGCACATGATCTCATGGTCAGGTGTTCCATGGCTCTGGCTTATTCAAAATTCCACCCTTGGGACTGATTGCAAAAGCATCTAATAGATTCTAATTAAGTCAACCTTCTTTGTGTAACAGCTCTTCCTTTCTAAAGGTCAGCACCCTTGCCACATGCTTGTTATGTTATTAATTTGTTAGCATTGCTATTCATAAATAAACCAATCTCTTTCACACAGCTGTATAAACCACCACAAATAAAACAATAAACAGATGGTGGCACAGAGTCTAAATGTTTTGGTTCACCTATTACACATGTAGCTATCTCCATTCTACATCTCCATCTTCAGATGTCCCATAAAATTAAAAGGGGTTATTTCTACTTTTAAAAATACTGTGTCTGCAAATGCCTGTAGTCTAGAAAGTTAAAGTGCAATTCCCACATGCTCTCTGCACAACTTCAAGTTCATTACATGAGAAGAAAGTTCCTGTGCCTTTGGTTGTTTATCCTCTTAGGAGTCAGGAAGGAATAGTTTACATCGACATTCTGCAAGATTTATCTTATTTTATCTCTTTTTAATTCCACGCCGAAAGAAAGGTCCCCGAACACCAGGAGAAAACATGGGAAATAGGAGTACCGCTTTCTACCTGGTGGTAAAGCCAAAGCAAAGGAAACCAAACCCTTATATCTTTTGATTCATCTCTTAAGATAACATGTATGGATGTTGCTTTCTCTTCCTTGTTAATTCCAATATCCATGCAAAATCAACCAATCCAAGTATGAATTAGCCCAATACAATAGAGAAACTGTACTCTATCTCTTCTTCCTTTCTGTGTAACACAGACAGCTCTGTATCAGAACAGTTAACCATGTGTTAAACAGCGCCCATTACATTCCAGAATGTGAAATATGATGATTCACTCTAGAAGTATAGAACTGTGCAAAGCTGACACAGAACACATACTTGATCTGATACCCTTTTTGTATGTAAAACACGCAGAGAACTTAGTGACTTAGCAGTAAGGTTCTGAAAAAAGTGAGAGATGGCACCCTTAGAGTTCTCTAAGGATCTCACTTTCCTTCTTTTCAGTAGCAGACACACCCATCGAAATGAATGGACATAAATTTCAAGATTCTAAGCCTTCAGAGCCTTGCTATCTTCTCGCTGTGTTTTTGTGTTTTTATTATTGTATTTAGAAAGAAGTAAGGATGTAAGTAGGTGTAAGGGAACCATTGTAATAAGAGCACATTAGTTTCAGATTACAAAACTTGCAGATGATGATATAAGAGAAAACTCCATTTCAGCCAGATTTTTTTATGCTAACACAAAGCCCCCAAGACAAAGAGACTTAAATATACACAATCAGAGAAAGAACATGATGCTATTATCCTAATTGGAAAATGAAGTTGTCAATAAAAAGGAAAAACAAATGGGATAAAATCAGAGTAAGATAGAACAAATGAGCTCTGCATTTATATTTTCATCTGCTCTCCTCTATGGTAAGAAGGGTGAGAATTTATTTTATTGCAGCTAGAAGACTTTGATAAAATGTAGAAGTGTTACATTTTATCACATCCTCCTTCTCTAACTAAAATATCCATTCCGCTGTTGTAAATAACTGATTTTTCTCAGATCTCCCCCTTCTACAAATTCCTTACCCCTCCCCCCTCCCCCCCCAATAAGTTCCTAACAGCTTCAGATATAAATGGACATACACAACTTTCCACTCGGATACAGATGACCAAGTCTTCACTGTGTTCTGTCAGCCAACTATGGGCAGCTTTTAGTTTTGCATTACTTTACATAAAGTGAATCTACATAAAAGACAGCAGTGATAAGAAACATAAAAAACACCCTGCAGCAATGGAGAAAGTGAGTTACAGATCTTTGTTCTCCTAGGTGCCACCTTATTGCCTGACTATTTTGTACTCAACAGCTTACCTATTAACGCCCTGAAAAAACTGTGTAACAAGGAATTAGCTTTGTGTTTGCCACCAATTACTGCAACCTGGGAGCAGAAGCCAGTCAGCAAAATCTGTGGGTTTTTTGAAAGGACAAAGCAAAATTGCAATGGTCTTCTGCCTCCCTGAGATTAGTTGAATCAATTCAGCTATCTAAGATCTTTTACCAAGGTTACATTAAAAAATAATAAAAAAACCCCAAACACCCAACAAAAAACAGCAACACTGGCTCGTACTGGATTTACAGCGGTCTGTCTGCAAAATCAAAGTTAAGTTTACATCAGGTTTTGTGAGGAGGTATTTAGCATGCCTACTGGTTGCTTGTACCACGCGTACGCATCAATACTGGGCAAGCTTGCCACAAGCAGACAATTAGAAACAGAGCAAACTTGCAGGATCAGCTTACTGTCATCTTAACTTTTTAGAGAAATCTGGGTTTGTGCCTGGTCAGCGCTTTGCTAATTAACTGTATTCTGACTATTCTGCAGAAATGATATTTTAGCTTGTAAAGTATCAGATGAATATTACGGTCAAATAAACTTACACTGCAAAATTGTAAAGTCACTGTCAGTCTGCTGCATCTTACCCTCAAAAAGCTCTGAAGCGGCCAAAATGTTGATTGTATCAATATTATGCAAATTCTCAACACGAAGAATTTGTACATGTATTGGATTTTTTATATATTTCAGTAACTGAACACCCAATGTAGTCTCAAACCAAGAATATTAAACTACAGGTGCCTATTAAGATACCTTTAATGAATATCTAAGATGTGATCAATCCAACTTTCTCCAAGTTTCTCTATAAAACTTCTAGTCTGTTTACTTTAAAAGATGCCTTCTGCATATAACTCCATGTAATTCACAAGTTAAAGAGCAGTATTCATTGGACCAAAGCTTGAAGCAGGTACTTCAGGACTGTCCTTACTAAAGCCTGATGATCTTTGCTACTTCTTCAAGTTTATTGATTCAGAACATAGGTCAATAGATGAGGTATGGTGATTTTTCTCCTTTATCTGATACCATCTCTTGATATATTACAGTCTAATTGTAAAATAATTATTTGTCACATTGACAGTGCCTATTGGATTTGTCTGTTAGGGTTTTGTGCTAAAAATGTAGAATATAAAAGGTGAAAAGAAAGTTTCCCATGTTTTAGAGACAGCCAAAACAATCTTTGTGGCAAGTTTGTGCATACACTGAAAGCAAAAACACAACCCTGAGACAACACAGGGGCTGGAAGCTGAAACATAAATTATGCTTGCTGTGTTCTTCTGAATTGAATCCTGCCTGTATGATCAGCAGCATTCAGACTCCCGGCAGGACAGTCTCCAAAAGAGAGGAAAAGCTAGGCAGGTGGCTTTAAAGAAAGCATGGAAAAACATACTAAATAAAAATTCTGGTTGAGAAGTGAAATTGGCTAAATTGCCTACAGCATGGCTGTGGAGGGAAAGGGTCTACGTGTGTTTCCCTACTTTGAGGTGAGGGCTGGGGAGAAAAGCATTGCAGAGCATGAAAAGCACATGCATGTATGGGAGACTTGTTCATTATAAACAATTTCTATATAGATATTCTGTTTTGGAAACAGACAGAATGAAGAACACACTAAAGAAATCACTGAAGGGGTGTTTTGAAAGAATCAGTCAACAAAAGATTCAGCCGATAGCTGCGAACACAAGAAGAATAAACTGCACGGGGACAAGCATTGTCTTGTCCTGAAAACAAGGATTCAGAAATAGACCTTCACTGGGATGACATAGCTGTAAGATGCCCCCATCAGAAAGTTAACCCAAAAGACAGGAGTCATTCTTGCTTCATCATTACTAGTCAGCAGGAGCTTCAAAATATTCAAGTTTGGATTAATTATGAATTTTTAAAAGGCAGTTCATAATTTGGCGGTAGGAAGAGTAAGCAGAGTTCAAAAATAGCAACAGAAGAAAATAGAACAGCTGCCCTTTACAATTACTCAAAAAAAAAAGAAAAAAAGGAAATGCATTCAGAAACACAGCTGTTTGTCTGTGAATTAAACTCAGCATTCACTCAGACACTTATCGCAGATTACTAGTCCAGGCTTTAACACGTCCCCATCTGAGAGCATTTGTTCCTATCGGAACCAAGTAGGCCAAATTGCTTAAGCAGGTTGGGAGTTCTCAGTGGAACTATCTTTTGAATAGGCAAACTGTTCCTTCCTTAGTAGCATAATACAGCCTTCCTTTTTTCACAGAACCGTTGTTTGTTTCTCTCAGATATCAAGACAATTTTTCAAATACTAGAATTTTGAAACTCTACCTTCTGGGCACCATAAAAATGTCAATCTTGGGGTACAACATAAACTGACCAATTTGTCTCTAGACAATTCAACATTACAGAAAAGGTATAATAAATGTCTAGAACACAGTACATGAGACCAAATATACTCAAGAACAGACCACTGAACTTCTCAGATTTGCTTTTTCTTCTGCAAAATTTCATTACAGATTACGTAGTAAAGATAATGCTTAAATATGTATTGGAAATCATATACTATTTTAATCTATGACACTCATAAAGGGCTGATCTCTTCAGAATGGAGACACGACTGAAGAGACAAGAAAAGCTTTAGGCCAGTTCTGCAATTCAGGTGTAACCAGCTGTATCCAGTTTCATTTTCAGAAGACCCAGAACTCGTAACTTGTGTAGTTCACAGACATACCTTTCCTTATTAGCCTGACTTTTTCTGTAGTCTTTTCTTATGTGTGGCCTGTAATAGATTACATCATCATCACTACATATTTTTTAAATGCTTCCCAACAGATCACTGTGCAAAAACAAGCTTAGATGCTATAGATTAAGAATATAAAACTCGTATTCTTTAACCATACAGCTTTTGGCTACCAAGACACAAAGACAGGAAAAAAAAACATTCTAGTCTTATATAAAAATATTACTATTTGCAACTGACAAGAGAAAAGTGGTCATAAAGCCTGTTAAATAACAACTATAACAGCCTGTTAAATAACAAAACTATGGCTTTGGCTTCGCTGTTTCATTTCTCATTACACTCTAAAGAAGTTATAGTTCTGTACCAAGCCAAAGATAAGGGTTTTCTTTGTGGAATGAAAGAAAGGAGAAGATAGAGCCTAAAATCCCTAATTATTTGCTCAGATCATACAGATAGGTAAGAAACCTGTTTACATACCACCAATAAAATAATGAGATACCCTCAAAGCTAAACAGATCGCAAGCATTAACTACAGTTGAGATAGTCACAACAAGTAGTATTTGATAGGATGAAACTTGCCCACAATATTATATTAATTACATTGTTCTGAACACTGGAGAACTATCTAAAGTTCTACTGTGTTTGTAGACAATTCTTAAAATGAAGGAAACAAAGCTATTTTTCCAGAATGTAAGTTATTGGACACTGTTCGATTAATGCCACTGAACAATGAAGTTGGCCTTTAAAGAATTACTTTTTCTTCGTTAGTGCATACTACAATACTGAGAATTACTTATAACCTGTTTACACACCTCTCCATTTTGATGCAGAAAGAAAAGCAAGAATAAAACCTTAAGAATGAATCACAACTAGGTTTGAACACAAAGATGTCACCTTTTATAGAAAACATGCTTACTTTTAAAATCAGTTCCTTGGAGGCAAGATAATAGGTTTCTAATGACCTAATTAATTTTACACTAAGTGTATTTTGCACATGTACCAAGTTAGACAGCAAATTGCTGTCTCTGCTTTGGTAAGAAATGGTTGTCTCCAAACAGATCTCTAAAACCAATGTACAGTAATTCATGCTGACAGTTTATTCTAATTACAGCTTAATATAATGGTTCAGCTGAGATACCGAATTTCTCTGCAAATAACACTTTGCTAGATGGTAAATAAAATGAAATGAAAACAAATTATAAATCCACATGATTTTACTTGAAACCTTGTTTTTTCTAAGCACATAATGCTACTGAAAGGTATAATGTAGCAGATAACATTGTCAGGTGCTGATTCAGAAAATGAGATTTTTTTTTTTTAAAGTAAGACTAACAGACATATGTTTATTCGTATCAACACAGACCACATACTATTGATACTCACTTTTCCTCCCAGCTGTACCAGGATTCACTGAAACTGCAACCGGAAAAATTGATCATCAAATGAGAAAAATTGAGGTATGTATTCTTTTCTCTTTGAATACCTAGATTCTGATCTGTCAAGGCAGAGTTCAGGAAGTAGGTTAATTCCTGGTTCAGTGAAAAGACAGAACCATGATGTTGACTTTATTTATAACCATATATCATAAAGGTACTGTTACCTATGTTTTAGAAATCTACCAGTACATCCTAGCAACACACAAATGTGAATGTAGCACAAGCAAGAAATGTAAATGCCTCAGAGAAGGGTTTTTTATAAGCTATAACCTAATGCAGGAGTTTACAAGCAGGTGATATGAAAAAATCACCTAAGCAATTATAGCTTTAGGGCAAACAGCAGGGCTAAATGTTAAACAGATTTTATAATATTTTTTTTAAATGTCTTGGCAGCCTTCTGCCCAATTAGAAATAGGTTTTGGAAAACACATAACAGTAAGTATAAAGTGTATATATAACAAGTGACACACACTAAGGAAGTGAAAAAGTGGAGTTTACATCTTAAAAGCTTTTATGGAAATAAATTTCCTACAGGAACATGTTCATACATAAGAAAAAGCAAATAGCTGAACTGTTTTCTTTGTGCACTTTTAGGGGGAGTCCACAATCAACATCTGTATTTGATATTTCACATGATTCAAAATACAAAGACTTTGAAATCAACGTTTAAATCTAGAGACAATCTTAAGTGTTTACCTTAGGAGATCTTCAAGGCAAGAATTATCTGATTTTAGGTAACACCGTACACCTTTTTCCTATCTAAATCTGGACAAATTTAAAGTATTAAATTGCACACGTACCAGCCATAAGCTCCAAACTCAAAGTTCAAACTGAACAAGAAAGCTCAGGAATGCAATTTCTCAGTATACTCCAGATGATAGCATGGATATGAGACAGTTCTAAGAGGTCTGGCAAGCATAAGCCAACAGTTTTGTCCAAACAGTACATGTGTGCATTAGAAAAATCAGTTTTCTGGATACAATACATGTGACTAAGAAATGCAAGCAGCATAATGGCATGTTCTTAGCTTTACCTACTGCACTAGTTCATGCCCTCACCTACCACATTAATGGAGCCCTGCTGGGAGATCCTGAGAGAGTCCTCTAGCAAGCACAGCTATGTGGGACAGGACAGACCCTTTCAACAAAGAACTAGGCTCTCTAAAGTTGAAATCTTTTAAGATCTTTTAAGTGATGTCAAGAGGCAAACTAATAAGACCATGCAAAAAAAAAAAAAAGGGAGAATAAAAGCCAATAAAATTAAAATAAATGTAAAAATATAATTAAATAAACCGAAACCCAAAACAATGCACAAAATGCAGGTGTACTGAAAGCAACATGGGTTGTTTCTGCAAAAAGAAGTACAGGAACAGCACCAATGTGCATTTTAAGTATTTTTAAAACAGAATCCACATTGATTTAACAGTGAACAAAAGCACAAATTCTCTACATTAGAAGAGCACCTCCTTTTTCATACTGGCGTCCTCCAAAGAGATTATTACAAGAAGGCAGAAAAATTCTGTAAGATAATATGAATGAGGCATGTAGTTAATCCACTAAGATTCCATTAAGAAGTGAGCCGATGTTCAGCCAACTTATTACTCATTCATTAAAACAGAACCATAAATGACATTTCCAACATATTACAAAACCCCTCTGTAGTAATATTTTCCCATCTACATCTATTCTGACATTTATATTCTATGTCTCTTTCATAATTATTTCAAATAATTCCTCTGACATATTGAGGGGAAAATAGCTTAAAAAGAGATTAGTTACCACCTACCAGTTGCTCATAAAGAAAGGAGGAGGACAGAGTAATTACGCTGGTGTGTTAACATAGAACTGATGTGCACGTAGTCCCTAATAACCACTACTGTGGTTCAACTTTTCCATGGTGAAAATTTTCTGCTGCTTGAAATTATTTGCACACACATATACTAAGGATTCATCCTCCCAAAAAGGAACACACATAACACTAACTCATTTGATTCACAGAAAGCAATACAGCACCCTAGATTTGGCATTAAAAAAAAAAAAAATCCAAAACTGGATTCTTCTATTGCTAGTGCAAAAGTTGCTTCTGGATAAAATAGCAAAGGAAAGCATAGAGAGGGTTGCACAGACATCTCCTTAGACAAAGAATAAACATGGTTTCAAACAAAAGAGAACTTGATATTCAGTACAACTTGTTATTTGTTGCATGTTCACTCAGGCATTCCCTGCACCTCTTTGACTGGTAATTAACAAAGTCACAAAAGCGGGCAGTTTGCAGGAAATAATACGAGCTCTGCCTGGGCTATTTAGACCAATAGAGAAATCTGCAATTTGCTTCAAGTGGCTTCTTTCAGCACATTTTCATATCAGGGTTTTTATATAAAGATTATTTCTTTGCTGTAACATCACCACTTTATTAATTTATGCTTAAAAAAATAATAAAATTCTTCTTCACACATTGGTCCATGTTCTGGCTTCCAAACTGCACATTCTTTGAGCAGTCTCTTCCATCCTTTCATTCGTGTTCTTAAGGTTCCTGTCCCTACCCCTCTCCCATTATACATTATTCTGAGTTAGCTTCTTATAATGATATTGATATTTAAAATCCATCAAAGGTTTTGCTGGTCCCAGATTTGGTTTCTAATACTTCAAGAAAACCTAGTCAAGCCAGCAATGCATTACAGTGCATATCTGATGAGATAACGACAGCTTAAAGATAAAATAGATAAAGTAGCCCCAGTGCAGATTTGCAACCTGACAAACGTTCTCACTACTGAAAAGATAAAAAAGGTGGGGTGCCACTATTTTATCATGTGCTGCTTAGGGACAGATCATACATTTCATACTACATCTACAAAAGGACTGACCTACATAATCAAGGGAATATCTATCCAGTGTTCAAAACTCGTCTCTCCTAAATATTTATTTCCTTTTAGCTTACGCCATTACCAAAGTCACAGAAGTCAGAAAATAGATTGGTCAAGCAATTGTAATAGCTGACATATCCCCAGATAGAAAAAGTTATCTGCCTGACACCATTTCACCTATGTTTGTCAATACCCAAATGATTTCCAGACACTTTAGCAGAGCTGAACATGGCAACAAACCATGATGTTCCTGCCATATACCAAATACAGTCTGCAACCTTGAGTGAAGTCAGCTCCCTATATGAAGCACAACCAACAACGTATGATCAGGAGCAGACAGCTGCGAGAATACAAAAAGCTCTGGCAAGCACATCAAAAAGGAAAAAAAAAAACCCAAACGCTAACAAGGTCTTTAGACGCAAAGGCTGCTAAAGGTTTCACTTACCAAGGGGTAAGTGGGAAGGTGGGATTTATCAGTATGCCTGGCAGCTGTACAGCAAGAGGAACACAAAACTGGACTAGAAGGCATCATATATACTATACTTTTACAAATACTTAACAGCCAAATATAAAATCTTCCAGAATAGACACAAACCTCAAGAGTGTATACATTGGAATGAGTTCACTTTCTGTCCATGTTTAAAATTTATTTTAAAGAAAACATTTTTTTAAGACATACACATTCGAGAAATTCAAACTCAGGATCGCAGCCTGGACACAGACAGATATGAAAAACACAGAGAACATTTTCCTGAATGAAAGGAATCAGGTTTGCTAAAAAGCAAACCTCAGAATTTGTAGTTTCCACCAAAAAAGGAGACACGACATTAATGTAAAATAGGTTTGTTTGCCCAGTTTCCATACTACATTAAATTAGATGTTAGATTAGTTGTAACCAAGGGCAATATATTGGTGGTAAGAGAGAACTTGTAATGCTCCTTGATCTCCTAACTCTCTGAAAAATAGGAAAAACAAGTAACCAGCCAAAGCCTATTCCATTTCCCTCGTCCAGCCCTGTGGATGGAGATCCAGCACTGAAAAGAGCATTCTGACCTAACTTTCACAGATCTGAGAAAGACTACACAGCTCAGCACAATCCCTGGAAATTCCTCTTCCCGTACAGAATCATACATTAGATCCATGACTACAGACAGCGCAGATAATTTAACACACATAAAGAAAATAACGCACAGCCAAGTCTCTCAATAAACTTCATGAAGAAACTACAGAGATTTAAGCAATGCCTCACAAATATTCGGAATATAATTAATCTCACAAACATAGATTAATTTTTTCCCCAAGTGTATTTTTACATTGGCTTTAACATATTTAGCAGTCATCACATACACAAATAATTTACGGTAACCTGTTAGAGGAGTTTTTCTGTAAAAATTATTAGATGTTTATTATATGGGTTGTGATCATCCCCTGATGTACTTTCATTTACTCTGGAAAGTTTTCACTGAGTAAGGATTTCAGAAAGAAGCCTGTCTGCAAGAAACACGCTAATATGAAAAATGGTCACAATGTCCTCGTTAAAGCACACATCATTTAGTTTACACTTTAATTATATAAATTTCTATTATGGTAATTTAAACGAAAAAAAAATTTCACATTGTGAACAATATTTTTTTTACAGAACCACATGTTTTAACATAGTCTCACTATGAATTTAGGAAAGGTTTGCTTCAGAATAAATTGGTACTAAACAAAATGTGTTTACTATCTATGTATGAAAGTGTATTGTAAAAAAACAGAACGTGAGTAACTTGGAACAAATTTTAGAGCAGATGCACTGGCTACTACTATTAAATAGCAATGCTTTTAAGACTCTTCAAAGCAAGAGTCCGCAGGCAGTGGGAATGCAGCATTGAGATAAAATACCTATCAGTGGCACTACATTTTGCAGCAAAAATAATTGATGAGGAGCTGGGTAGAGTGGATTATAAATTGCAGGGTGCATGCAGTAATTTCTGCTCTAGTCAATGTAGATATTAGATATATAGGATAAAGACTGTCATTGATACAATAAAGGGCAGAATAACCCACTAACAAGGAGGATTATATTTTATGGATTGATAAGAGCTAAAACACCTATAATATCCAAAATTAGTTTTTACTGCCTTAAAAAAAAAATCTCATTCTGCAAACCCTGCATCAAATATTAATCAAGCAATAATTAAATAGGACAAAGAAAACTGTCTTGATATCTTGCTTGCCATCATTTTCTTGGTGTATAAAATAAGCCAAGCATGACTGAATCAAACTGTAACACTCTAATACTGGATTTTTAAATTTTAATGTCCGATCTTATTCCTAATCCTTTCTTGCAAATACTATTCTTAACTGAGTTTTGGTAGCCTATCTAATGATACAATGCAGCAAGAATGAAAAGCAGGACCAATATAGCAAGAGAAGGTTTTAGATTCTTCTTTTGTATTACTTGAACTATTTCACTTTACCTGCATGTTTTTTTAAATACGTTTCTATGACAGAGTACCAAGGTCAGAGAGACCTAGATACAACAGTCCATCTACCTCTCTACTCAGCAAGTGGTTACACACGCATGCTTAAGTACTTTTTAAAGGAAATAATGTTTTAACCAGATGTTTAAAATGATTCTTGGCCTACTGAGGGGTGCACAATTAAGCAGTCAAAGTGCAATTATGAATTCAGGATCAATGGCTTCTGTGCTGGACATCACCAATGATGCTTTCATTAACTGTTGATAAGTTGTTCCAGGTATAATACACTGTTAGACTAACTGTGGTTAATGAGAAGGTCCCAACAAAGAGGGATCTTTAACATACAATAGATAAGATAATAAATACTAGAAAAGAATCTTTTAACAGACACTCTTAAATATCTCACTTCCTTTGGTAACAGTACACCTCTGCAAACCAGCTAGACTACTAATTTTCGTCACAGATCCCTTGCAGATTAGCCATCCTAGTGGTGTCTCATTTCACCAGCAGACTTTCAAATCACTTGTACCTAAACTCCTTGTTACAGGTTCACAGTTGCACGCACAAATGTTATGCACCTATACACTGACCTTTGCAGATTATATGATCAGAACAAACCCAAAGTATTCACGGTTTCAATTGCAAATTTATTTAAACTCTTCTAAACAGAGAAGCTATAGCCTATTTGAAGTAGATTGATTGAGAATGGAAGACTCAGCCTGGTAAAGAAGTCATGGTTAGCTTTCCATTTGGACCAAATACCTGAGTTTAGAAAAAATTGTATGAGCTACTATTTATGCACTTAAGCCTCTACAGAATCGGGCCCTTAATGTGACAAATACTTTTACAATGATTTTCAAAATTATTGGTACTGAAGAAAAAACATGCCATAAATCTGCCTGTTCAATAATTAGTTCACAATTTGTGTTGCTTTCAGAGATTACAATTGAAAACACCATAAATTACAGCCTGTCAAAGAGATTCTGTAAAGTTTGTTTACAATCAATGATTTTTTTTTTAAAATGTAATGAAGCATTTAATGGGAAAAGTTGTATTTTTTTGTACATGCAGGGAACACTTTCTTTTTACACAAATTGCAGTAGAAATATTTAAAAAATAAAACATAACTTCCTCATATTCAGCACTACTAAAATCTATCAGGCCATCAACTTCTACTGTGACAATATTACTCTTTTTGCCTTATAAAAAAAAATCCCCAAAAGACTTTTTTTTTCTTCTTAAATAAAACACTTGAGATGTTAGGAATGATTAAAAGATGTGAAAATCAGAGAGACTTTTATTTATCTGCTCTGTTTTCACTTATGACATCATAGGTTTTTTTCTTCTGGGGAGAGGCAAAAAAAATTAGACAGTATTTGAAAGACCAGTGTATAAGACAGCTAAAAGACTGGCTAAAAAGACCAGTGTATAATATCAAGGTGGGAAAAGAAGAGAAATTCATGAATACACAGAAGAAAAGGAAAAATAAAGTATCCACAGGAATAAATAATGGTCACATTTAACCAATTCAAAATTGAAAAATGTTGCAAAGGAAAAGGTGAAAGTCCTCTGCAAGTTTCTGAGAGGCCACGCTTCCCTAATAAATACATCCAAGCAGAGAAGATAGCAAAACACTTGCCTTCAAATGCTGCCCAAGTATAACATATCCTGCTAGAAAACATGCTGCCAGAAACTCCTTCCTTCTTTTTCATTTGCTCTTTTTGTTGCCTTTACAGCAGGACTTGCATTTCCTGCAATGAGACACACAGGAACTTAAAAGCAGCTTGTCCTTCATGTAAGACAAGTATATATAGGTGACAGGAATCAATGTAGGTACCTCAATCCCAGCTGGCAGATTTGAAAGTCTCCTACTCAGTAAAGGGAGATTAGGATCAGGCTAGTGCAGCTTCTCAGGGTGTATAACAAGGGGAGCTGCTTTTCCAGCTGATAAAAAAGGGTGGCTGTTTGACATGAAAGCAGATTTTATTCTGGTGGACTTGCATCAATGTTTTTTGCTTGATCAGAAAGAAGGCTGATTCTAAAATATTATACCTAAATGACCATGGAGTATTATGTTATGACTGGAAAGATTTTACAAAGTATGCAAAAAACTATATGTCTGGGAATTTACCTTCTGGAGGCTAATTATTTCTGGTTTGCTACTCAGAAGAAAGCATAGTCAACTAGCACGTCTCATTCTCAAATACTCAAAAACATTAAATACATCAGGTCTCTTCAAATTCTACATTGTTCAGAATAAAATAATTTAAGCCCTCCAGCAGACAAAATTGTTTACTCAATTAACTTTATTCTAAAATAATATATTTATGAAAACCCATATTGGACATCCATCAGATTTCTACTTAGCATGCTTACTATTTTGAAAACATCAAATAAATTTAAAAATACAAAACCAATTCCATTCCTTTGATCTCAGTGTCTTCCACAGAACAAGCTAAGGTCAATTGCTCTCTCTCTCTTCCCTTTGTATGAACTTTTGTGGCTCTGTGCAAAATTCCTAATTGGAATACACGGTCTGTTTACATACACTTCAATGTGCATGATTTGAAAGTGGCTGCACTAATTTTAATCAAAACCTTTAAAGAAAAAAAAAGAAGAGGTAAATTATTTGAGAAAACAAAAAAATTATATAGCAAGTTGTTTTCTTAACATTACCTGCAAATGAAAAAGGAATATCAACAGGAAGTTGTGACCTCTGCCTTCACTAACTTGCTTAACTATGCATATTGCCCAAACACACACGGCAATATCGGGGTGGGGGGGGAGGGAGGGGCCTTAGACTATCTCTTCAAACACCAAATAAATTTACATCTCAGGGTTTTCTCATCTGAACTACATAGGAAAATGGATGGGATTGTCCAGTTAACAAACCATGTGGTGTACACAATGCAGCATTTCTCCAGCTAATAAATGACGATACAGAATTGAAAGCTACTTTTGCAAATCCAGAATGCTCATCTTGTTGAAGCTGGAGATGAATACATTCTTTTTTTTGAGAAACATGTTCCCAGAAACCTTCCAAGATTTACAGAGTAATTGTAGGCTCAGATAAATTGGATAATTGTGAGAACTACTGAGAATTCCCTCTGAATTTAAATTACTTTAAAAATGTAATATGCTTTCTTTTGGTTTATAGCAGTAGCAAGAAAGGAACTTACCATTTATCTACCACACATAGCTAGCTAATTGTGGTCTCCTTTGTAAAACAGAATGCTCCATATTTTTTGTGATCACAGGGAAAGAACTAAAGACTTCCATATGTATGTCTCAATGTTGGTAAGATGCCAAAGTGCCTGATTAAAGCAGTGTTGTTTAACCCCAAGCAACAACAAGGACCACACATAAATTCACTCGCTACCCCCACACCCTTCATTGGGGTAGGGAAGAGTGGAGAAAAATACAGAAGTTAGTGGGTTGAGATCAAGGCAGTTTAATAGAACAGTAATGGAAGAAAATATAATAATAACAATAATGACAAAAGAATATACAAAATGAGGGATGGAATACAATTGCTCACCACCTGGTGACTGATTGCCCTGCTCAGCTCATACTGAGCAGCGATGGCTGATTCCTGCCCCAAAGCCAACCCTCATTTGTATACAGAGTATGACATCTATGGTATCCAAAATTCCTCTAGCCAGCTTGTCCTACCTGTACTCCCTCTCAGCTTCTATGAGAAGCTGAAAAAGTCCTTGACTTAATATAAGCACTAGCTAGCAACAACTAAACCAGTATGTGTTATCAATATTATTCTAATACTAATTCTCATTAGCAGCCAAACTGGCAGCCTGCCAAAATACTGCATTTCCCAGATCTGCAATCCTCCAGTAGTCAGTGTGGAGCTTTCTTGCCCAGAGAATTTCTGCAATTTGCATTGCAACCAATCACTCTCACTGTGAAAATCCTCTGAAACACAGAAATTGGCTTCCTACATACCATTATAGCTCTAAGTCTTTCCTTGTACTATGCTTCATTCCCATCTCTGAGATTAGACAATATTGTGTTTTGGAAATATTCTTTACAAAATAGTATTATGGCTGCAAACAGATGATGCATATGAAGCTGAACAAAGCTGCACCTGTTAAAGAGTCGCGCCTGCACTACAGAGGGCTTTGGGTTGGGGATCCAGTCAGACCAAGACAATTCTATTATTTCATCCTGTGGTCAGCTGAAGGCAAGCTGCCCAGACCAGGAATGTTCTCTTAAAAAGAGCAGGAAAAGACACAGATGGCCTTGAATGAGGATATCGTACTTCAAGAAAATTAAAATTATTACAAATGGAAAGCATTAAGTTAAATCTGAGGAAATAAAATACTTAACTTTGCACAGATGTAATTTAAAGACTCCATAAAAGACCTGAAATAAACTTGGAGCAGACAGAAAAACAGGGTGTAACCTAGTGACTGTAAGCATTCTTAATGTACTTTCAAAGCACTTAGTTTGTAGCACATAAAATACTGAGCTAAAAGAGAACTATTGATGTAGATATAATGGACATATAAGCAAACTTGCCTTTTATGTACGTCCTAAAAGTAATTTAAAGACTGATATGTTTGGAATTGCTGAGTTTAATTTTTTGTCTGGAGCAAATTTTATAGCTAAATAAGAAACTCTAATGATAAGGGTTTCTAATGGTCAGACTTAACTATTTTTCTGCTGCTAGGTATTCTAGTGGCACACCCCAGCTTTGCTAGAACTGGTTCCACAAACAGTCCATTCACCTGCTTTACACAAACTCTGAATTTCTACAACTTGAAATTAGGCATTATTTGGATACATTTAAATCTCATCTGTTTTAATGGAGAGCATGTGTTCATTTTCTCTCAAACTACCTTTAAAAGGATCACGAGCAAGTAATTAAAACCATTAGTTGACATTTCTCAATAGCTCTAGCTAGCCTAAAATTGTTCCCTTTAGAAGTGGTAAACATATTCAAAACAAACAATTGCGAGTTATTAAGAAAAGCTGAGTGCTCTTACTTCATTCACATAAAACTAGCTTCACTTGACATCTAAGTTTAAAACAACACTTTTTTTGCAGTTGTAAAACAAAATATGAAAGTGCCTGTGCTTTTATCCAAATGAAGGCAGAGGTCCAAATACAATTTCCTGTCCAAACAGACTCCAGTAATCACATCTTCTGATGACCAACTCTGAAGGAAAACATTGCAATTCTATAGTGTCATTAATTCAAGGAAAGGAGTAATTCAGAAATCACTCTGTGAAAATATTATTATAAACTTGTTGCTTATTCCACATGAAATTGTATTCTTCTAATCTTAGACAGGTCAAAAGAATTGGTAATAAATCAGAGACAAGCCAGAAGCAGTGTTTTGTTGTAGCGTAATGAAAAAAAAAACCCAAGAAAAAAGAAACTGGGACACACACATGTTTCAGGATGCAAGGTTTCTGCAGAGAGCGAATAATGGCTCTTCTCCATCTATAACTTACCTGGTGTCTCAGATCAGGGGCAGGACAGGAAATAAATTCAAGATTCCTAACTTTCAATTGTGTCACACACACAGAACATTCCAGGTATTGCCAGCTGATGAAGATATTTTCCAAAAGACTCCCCAAGACACCCATGAACTGATGAAAAACATACCAGTCCAAAAAATCAACCGGCATAAATTGTAATAGATGTCTTGGACTTGCATTTTTAATACCTTTTAATCTACTCCAATACATTGAGCAAACAGAAAATATTCCTGCCTCAATTTTTCTGTTAACTGCTGTTGACTAATTGCCCTGTTACGGTTTATAATCAGCAGAATATACCAAGCTTTAACAGCAGTATGACAGAGTATGGCCTTAACACTTGAAAAGGAATGAAAAATAACAAAACCTAATATACCTATAAATTGTAAAAGGACTGAAAGAATTAAATATTTTTTATTTAAATGGTTAAAATTGTAAAGATAACTAAAATACAGTAGTTGCTAAACAAATAGAATTATTTCAGTGAAGTAAGTCTGACGATTACAGAATTAATTGTAATTGCATAGTAACGTTTAAGTACCAGAAACTGCAAAAGGAAAAATTCTGGATATCTATAATGATAATTATGATTAGAGACTATTGGGAGAAAGGAAAATATCAGTCTTTTTTCCTTTTTTTTTCTTTAGTATGTGCTTTTCTTTGTACAGTGGTAAGATGAGTGCTCCAGTTGCTACAACAACTTAACTCTCTATTATAATCAACAATCAACTAAGTTTACTTGCCATTCTGCCCTGACAAACCAATGCAACAGCAGTTGCATGAATTCCATAAATCTCGTTACTAAAACCTATTTAAAATCTCTAAACAAGCTGAAGTATACTTACACATCAGAGCTAGTCTGAAGTTGCCATTCACTTCCTTATTGTAGCAATGTACCATTCAAAATGCTTTACTGAGTCCATGAGAACATTTGTCTTGGGACAGCTATCCTCTGATGAATTCAAAATCTAAATAAAATACACAATTGAAATGGAATATATGAAATGTAATAAATTAAAATAAAAATTTTAGATTTAAAATATATTAAACATTAAAATATTTTTCTGACAGTATAAGCATCCCTACCTTGTACAAAAGATAGTCTAGTTAGGTTAGCAACAGGAATTAAGCTGGTCATAAAAAATAATAAGCAGAGAGAATGGAACACCCAATGCACTTCAAACTCTAGTGATATAGACACATAAACTACAAAGAGTATTACAAACTGTATCATGAACTATAAAAAATTCTATGGCTGGCCTCAATAATATTTTCTTTGACAAATAAAATCATACTTGAAAATGGGAAGATATTAACAGTCTTCAAAAATTCTCTAATTCAGGCCCTGTGGGCTCAGAATAAAATTAAGCCTTATCAATTACCCATTAATTATGATGTCCATCTGTAATAACATGTCTTGTATACGACACTGGAAACATAATCGGAGCAGAATAAAAAAATGGAATCAGTATCAAATATGCCAGGGTTAAAAGGAAACTAAAAAAAGGTTTGTTACAAAAAGTAAAAAAGATAAACAAGTGATGCAGCATTAACTATAAGTGATTCTTTCTGAACAGAAAGAATGTAAGTCCAAAATGAACTCAAGCTTTTGTACTTTTACCTTTTCCTGCCTCATGCCCTACATCTTTTTTGTATTTCAGAAACTTGCAAATAATGCTACAAAAGGTCATACCAAAACTCAGAGCAGAGAATGACACCTGACTGTCACGTAAGGTGCATGACCCCACTTTAAATTACACCATAATGCAGAGCTTCCTGAAAACTACTTAAATGCAATACTGGAAGCTAAGCCTACATACAAGCGAGCCACAGTGTAAAACTGGATAAGTACAAATAATTTAGCCACAGCTAAAAGTTTTGGCAAACTAGTAACTTGTTAACTACACCTCTATTGATACTTTTACAGTAAAGATGCTCAGATACATAAGATCAGAAAGTTGGAATTAGCTTGAAAGCATGGCTGCAGTTGCAGCTGCGCCCTAATGCAGAGCTGACCAGCCTGCAGTCCGTGCAGCAGTTTCCCTGTCCATGACTTGTTTTCTGCTGCTTCCTGCACGAGCGAGCAAGTGGGCAGAGGTGGGCTGCGGGGAGACTGCAGGCTTGTGCCAGCCTCCCCTCTGTTGGGCTCTCCTCGGACCACCTCTCTCCCTGTAATGCTGTCTCTGAACAACAGGACACGCTCTTCAGTGCCTCACTGGGAAGCTAATGGAACCACCTTGGTTAAATGCTGGTCATTACTACCCTAGTGGAACGATAACCTTTGTTATCAGCTAACTATTAGGGAAAGTAACCACTATTTCAACAACACAATGAAAATTAATCACACACTTTAAACCTAAAACAATCGTAAATATTAAATCCACTGAGTCATGCTGTTTCCTGTTTGAATTTGCCTGGGTTTAGATTTAACCCACTAATTCATTTTATGTTGTTTGTCTATCTGTTATTTACTTATTAATAAATACAGTACACAAAAAAATGCATAGGAAATAAAAAACCAAATGGCTCAGTATATGTATTTGGTCAGTAAAGAGAAAAAAAATATAACAAAACTCCAACCTTACAATCCTGTCAGACTGTACAACAATTAAAAGCATTTAACGTCTATTTAAGCCTTTTTATCTATCATATTTTTCAATTTCATTTAATTATAATGAATATTTACATAAAACATATATATGTAAAGACATGAGGACTTAGTCAGGAAGTGAGACCACTCTAAAAACAAATTGTGCTGAATTTTTTGACAGCAGCTGCTTAGTACTTTTATCAGAAATCAGTAATTATAAAGCATAGTCATGAAATAAGAGCAACTGATAGTCTTTGATAAGGTCCAGTTTTGCAGAATTGCAGTAGCAAAGAAAGAGAGTAAGCTTTGACTTCTGTTCCAAAAGTAGCATTTCATAACATAGCAAAAAAGGCTTGCTTTTGATCTTGGTTTATTAGATCCAGATCAGAGAATAGAGTGGACTATTTATCTTTAAAAAGTAATTATCTTTTTGATTATATGTCATAGCAAAAATCTTATCTTTGTCTTGGAAGTTTGAGACTAATGACGACAACGTTAGGAGTCCTCTGAACCTTGACAGTAGTTCAGCCAATTATGTGATGAACGATGAAGATGGAGTCTTCTTTACTCCTCTGCGACATTTCTAGAAACCATAATTCTGAAAACCTAAATGGAGTCATTGCTTTTCACCCCTGTGGGCAGAGCCATAATTCTTCAGATATACATTCTAACGGGGTTTTCTAATAGCTCCATTCATTTCTCAATCTTTCTAATAAGATTGCCAGAAAGGACAGCTTGTCTCTGGCATATTTCTCTTCCAAAAGGACAAAATCATCTGAGCTATTATTCAAGCCTTTCAACATCACATTTTGGTCATCAGAACTTGTCAAATTAAACAAACTAATATTGCAATTTAAAAAGAAAAATGAAAAAGACAAAAGAAGACTCTCTGTTTCCACAGCACGCTTTGTAAAGTCAAATGTCTTAAAAGTAACTCCTCATCTCTGAAATGCAGCAGGATATATATTAAGCTGACGCAAATAACTGGCATTCACTATGCAGTGTGAAAATTTTCACAACAATTTAGAACCTAAAATCGCAACCAAATACTGAAGTACCACTGCACACAGCAGTACTGAAATATAGAAGAGATTCTATTGAATGAGCAAAGGCACTTTTTGAGCAGGTCAAAATTTGTTCATGCAAAACATAAGCAAAAATGGTTTAGCAGATTCCTTTTTTAAGTCTGGAAAATAAAATAAATTAAAAAAAAACTTTTAATATCCTCGAGAAGACTACAGGGAGAAGGGGAAAAGAAAAGCAATGTGGAAACAAATGGACTTTTAAATCAAGTTAAGGGAAAACTCTTCCTGGTTACATCAATGATATATCATTACAAGACATGAAAGTGTAGCTCAGAGTAGCAACAAGAAATCGCGACAAAACTTCTAAAAATATTATACAAATACAGCAAGTGAGAAGTTTAACTTTATTTGTATATATATGAAATATGTATGTTATGTGAAATGTATAAATGAGATTTCTTCTGTGATGGAGGAAATTATAGGTTTACTCATAGCATACATTACTCATAGATTACAGAGTAACCACTGAATTACAAGTAGACTCCTGAGAGAACGGAGGAGTCAGTTTAAGAAGTTTAAAGGAAGCCAGAAAATCTGTAAGGGAGGAATGACTTGGAATAAAAGAGCATAGTCAAAACCTGGTCTGGTGCTTCCAGAACTTGTCTTGTCAGCAACTACAGGGACTTGTTAAACTTTGTGACCTGCATGCTAACAAGTGTTTTGATGAAAAGCTGGAGCTTTGTGTTCAAATGACTTCATTCATACTGAAAAATGAAGACTATGATGTCCTATGCCTCACAGAATTCAAAGTTCAACCCTGAGTGCAGGTGTAGGATTCATGTTTCACTTAATTATTCTGCATTAATAGAAATGAACCATCAAAACACATTGGTATAACAACTACATCTCTTCACAGGAGTGAAAAAAGCTCTTAGAAATCTGAAGCTGTACAACTGCATTAATTCAAAGGCTAACAAACAGACCTTAAGTAGAAAGGTTCTATATGTAATTTTTCTGCTTCTCAGTCAATATATACATTTCCCTCTATGAATTAAGATATTCCTAGCCATTTTATCTTTTTTCCACCAAATGTGAAAGTTATTAAAACCAAAGTAACATTTTTTGCTGTAGTAATTTCTTCTTGAAGTTCTCACTTTCCACTGTGTCCCACAGTGCATCTGTTTCAACAAACTCTTGAGAACACCATTATTCATGTAATTGCTACCTGCTCCTACCATGGAAAATTTAATTGTCTCATCATCCGTAGATTTAGAATAAAAGAAATCATTAGATTTATTGTTCACTTATAAACAGCAAACGGAAACAGAAACTGAAGAGAGGGCTTGGATTTTGATAGAGTTGACTTTCTTTAAAAGAAAAAAAAAAAACATCAGAAAGTGAAAATATTGCAGTGAGTGAAAATAGGGTCAACATCATAAAGAATGCTTTTGTCCGATAGAAAACGTTCCTTTGAAAACTTAGCAAACTACATCAAAAGCATAGGCTTTGTCTCCAGATATGAGGCCAGATTGGATGGGGCTTTGAGCAACCTGCTCCAGTGGTAGGTTCCCTGCCCGTGGCAGGGGGGTTGGAACTAGATGGTCTTTAAGGTCCCTTTCAACCCAAACCATTCTGTGATTGGTAACAATCCAAACCATCCTGTTCTTTTAATACAGTAAACTCAAATCAGTTAGATTCAAACGCAGCGGACTGCAGTTTATTTGCATGATATTTTCTGGCAAGTTTTAAAATGAGAATAAATCCCATCTACCAACACTCAGCAACGTCCACAATCTAACTGAACAATAGCATCTAATCTGTAACTGAGTGTATGGCTGTTAAATGATAAATAGATTTCTTCTCTACAGTCATGGACTATCACACAAAGTCAAGGAACCAGACATCAACGGGAGCAGAGTAAACAAACAGGTCACATTCCCTTTACTGATTTATTTCACATACTGTCTTGATTTCAATGGAATATTTTGTCTTAGTGTGGATTTTGTATTTAGGCACATACCGATTACAAAAATTCCAAAACACTGACTCATTACTTCTTGAAAAAGAAATATGTATTCCCCAAAATGGTAAAAAAAAGTTTTAAAAAATTGTTTAAAAAAACCCAGAATCCTACCAGGGATTTACAGAATAAATCTGAGTGTACTTGCTCTTTCATGCAGCGTTTGCATACTTCTTAACACTACATATTTATAATTTCTGGACAGATGGACATGAGGCAGGAGCGGACACAGCCAGGAAAGGTGAACCAGGCAGATCAAAGGGACATTCCATGCCACAGTACACCCTGCCCAGCGGGCATCGCTCTGCTTGTAGGAGGTGGCAATTACCTGTGCCTCACTTGTTTTGGTTCTGTTTATACTTCCTATTTTGTTCACTTATTAAACTCTCTTTAATCTGACACATGAGTTTTCTTGCATTTGCTCCTCTATTTTCTCCCCCATCCAGCTGGGCATGGGGTTGGGGGAGTGAGTGGCTGCACAGTCCTCAGCCACTGGCAGGGGTCAACCAAACACAACCTCTTTGACTTCAGAACTCATGCCAAGTAGCACATGGCACAGTTTATGCTCTTTTATTGGAAACCTCATAAAACTGGCCCACCCAGGCCAATTGTCTGGGGCAAAGTTTTCATTTCAGTTCTGAGATCCAATATCCATTTTACAAAATTCTTCCTAGTAAAATTGAACCCAGGATTAAGTAGAGAAAATCAGTATATGCAGGATCATAAAGAGAGCCAGATAAAATTTTTTTTATATGGTCAAATGCACATTTGTAAGGAAAATGCACTGGTTAAATCTGGAAATATGAAATAACACTTCCTTTTAGTTTGCTTCGCTGTATGTATCTCAGTGCTTTTGCATAGCTACTTCACAACTTGACAGCTACCTTCATAACATTTTTAATTAAAATACATTAAATACTTCAAAGAAAAGCTAGCCATACTTCAACTTTGCAGTGTCCCTTGTTCTGCTTAAGTAATACCAGAAACTGTACACCACTGACAACACCTTTCCTGGGATACAAATGAGTGGTTATTTGAAAGCCTCTACCATCTGCAGCGTTTTTCTCAAATGACTAAATCTAAGCTTTTGGTAACTCTTGCCTCTTCTATTGGCTTGTGTTGGCACCAAAAGGGAGCATGTTCAGACAGAACTGTTGGGACAACAAATGCAACTGCATCAGCACAGGCACTGCATATTGTAACTCTCCTTTAAGTTTTAGTCTTCAAAAATAAAGATTGATTCTCTCTTACATTGAATAAACCTAATCAGCTATAAAGCAGATTCTCTTTTAAAATGAAGATACATTTGATAATTTTCTCTTTAAACTATCTTAATTTTAAAATATTTTTTGCAATGTACCGTGAATGTACCATGCATGTATGTATGAATTCAATGTACCATGAATTCTAGAGTTATATAGAGCAAATTCAGCAAACAGCTAATCAATTATAGACTCAAAGCCCAGACTGCCCAGATCTTTGGTCCCTTCCTGCCATTCAGCCAACAGTATCAAAAAAAGCCATTTATAACACAATATTCCCCACAACCACGGGAATAACAGTACCCTAATACCCTTTGCCCAAAGGTGGATCAGCCATTTAACATAAACCCCGGTGAACTGCCTTAATTATTCAACTTGTGTTTTGTGCCACGTTTGATCAAGGAAAGCAAAGACTGTATTTCACCTATTGCACCATTCTTTTATATGTGATGTATTTTTTCACCAATAATAGTTTATTGAAGTATAGGAATCATTCACTGCTTTCCCATTCCCCCTGAAAAATCTCATGATTTTTAAATTACATTGTTTCTGCCCAATGCACACTAAATCCAGGTTAAGTGAGATTAGTAATGAAAACAGGTTAAAAATAGATTTATTCACCAGAGAGAAATGAATTTAAATGTTATATATTCTGAGGGAGGGGCAGAGGGAGAGGGGACTAAGGTCTCACAAGGGGGATTAAACTTTTCTGCAATCAATCAAACATGAATGTGTGGGAAGCACAGTTTTGCAGTACTGCTCTTTTAGGATTTGTTTTCTTTAAAATTTGCATTCCTATCTGCATCCATTTGAGATATACGTATGTTGGCTTTTTAATGATTAGAAATGGCTTTGATCTCTACTACTTAAAGGAACATAAAGATATAAATAGTGTGAGTGGATATCATTAATCCTAGTAATGACAAACAGAAAAAAAAGCTTTTCTGAATTTTTCAAACATACCTTAGGAAGGTTAGTCCTTAGCTCATGTCAGTCACACAAGAATGATCTACAGAAGCAGTCAGAAATTTACCAGTGTTCAAGGTCCCCAAGTACCACTCGTGCCAGCTTATCAAAGATAAGAAACCAGGAAATCAGAAACATCAGCTTTCTGCTTGAGTAGCTGCTACTCTCCTTCGAGATGGAATAGAGACAAAATAAATACAATTCCTGCTGCAATATAACTGTCAAAATAATGAAATAACATGTGATGATCAGGTATGATAACCAAAATAGTCAACTGGCCTAAGAAACTGTGACCAGTATCTAGCAAGTGCCTAATGGCCAGGATTTAACAGCTATTTCTAAGGTGTGAAAACAGAACTCTAATTTATTAGAGACATTCTTAACTGGACACCTTAAAAATGGCCCTAAATCTTCGTTAAAATGATGTAATTTTCTGCATCTGTGTGAAGAGGGCTGTAAAGTAAGATGAGCAGGAGCTGGTATGATTAAAAGAGGAAATTTATAAAGGGAAAAAAAACCCACAAGACATCACTGACACTGTGTCTTTTCAATGCTAGAACCCAGCAACTCCAAAAGACACCTGTCACACAAAATGGTAACTTTCAATGTCCTTGATATGTTAGGACAGCATTGCTGAAGCCTGAGCTCTCATCTCCTCATGGGCATAAAATATATCATCTAGGTATAGGCAAGTAATCTGACCTAAATCCTTAACCTACTTCTTTTCAACAACAGCTTTAATGTATGCAGTTGATTACTTCTAGTGAAACTACAGAAAATTAAATGGAATATCAAAATAAAGGAAAAAGTACGGCCCAATTGCTTCAAGAAATTAAGTAAAATTCTAGAGAATTCTGCAGTATTTTTCAGTATTCAGTTGACTGGAAGACAAATTCTCCTTCCTTCCATTACCAGCCACCCAATGCTTTTTCACAGATGCTTTGCATTCATTGGCTATTCACATAAAAGAAAATCAACTTATAGAATAAAAAAGGCAGTATGGTATCAGAGAATAATTAACTAATCAGTGAAACACATCTACCCTTTTTCAATAAAAATGACAGTCACAGAAGGAAGACTGCGTAACACTGTGGTGAACATTTTTTTTCAATATTAGTTTAGTAGTTTCACAGCAAAACACATAAACACAAAGCAGCTTATTAGTTACTTCACTTCACTCCCTTTCCACTTGTTTTTTTTTATGTATTCCCCTACCAATGTCTTGAATTTTCATCAGAAATATCAATACCAAAAAAGCTACAGCCCACCCTTCATAAGCTAATCTGTAGATTGAAACAATTCTATTTCTTAAAAAAAACAGTTTGCTGTTTTAACCAGCCCTATAAAAGCTATTAATGAGAAAAGTACTTTCACTAATTGCATTTTGAAAGGAATTTTGCACAAAATAGCTATACTAAGCCTTGGTACTAAGTGAGGCTTGTTTTTCAGTAATAATCTTTCAATACTAATGATGCTTGTACTCAACGGAGGAGCAAAAACACTTCATTAATTTAACCATGTAATTCTTAGATATTTCCAACCAATTATAAAGCTTTGATCTTCTGAAAAGCACAACAGATAAATGAATTAGATACTAATATGATATGACTGTTATTTTCAAACCATTTGAGAAAACTTTTACCCACCCAGAATGCATATATATTAGAAAAATGATGCTTATATATAAGATCATTCAGCATCCCATTGTGATTGAGAAAATGCTACAATATTAGTACCAATGTTTCACTCCTAGATTACTAAAGAGTAAGGTTAAGTAGTAAAGTTTTGCTATAGAAGCTGTTTATATTTGGGAAAAGGTTTATACTTAGCATGATTTATCACCAACTCCCTGTTATAAAATCATAGAATTGTTTAGGTTGGTAAAGACCTTTAAGATCATCGAGTCCAACCGCTAACCCACCACTGCCCAGTTCACCACTAAACCATGTCCCTTAGCACCATGTCTACCCATCATTTAAATACCTCCAGGGATGGTGACTCAACCACTTTCCCTGAGCAGCCTCTTCCAATATTTGATAACCCTTTTGGAGAAGAAATTTTTCTTAATATCCATCTAAAACTCTCCTGGTGCAACCTGAGGTCATTTCCTCTTGTCCTATCGCTTGTTACTTGGGAGAAAAGACCAATCCCCACCTGGCTACAGCCTCCTTTCAGGTAGTTGTAGAGAGCAAGAAGGTCTCCCCTCAGCCTCCTTTTCTCCAGGCTGCACACCCCCAGGTCCCCTCAGCCGCTCCTCACAAGACTTGTGCTCCAGACCCCTCACCATTATGTAATTATTTTTTCAGCTATCTCCCTGAGTATGATATTTTGAAGGGAAGAGACATTTGATAATAAAACTTAGAAGAACAAAAGCCAAGTCAACCTCCAAGCTCAAAACCAAACAAGTACGGAAAAATACAAAATTGAAGAGTCAGCAAATCAAACAAACAAGCAAACAAAATTGTTTGAAAAGTAAGAAACTAGTTTCTTACTTTTATTTTAGCAGCTCTTTACTTGAGTCAACACCTGGAGGTGCTGACCCCAGCCAGCAGAGTAACACAGGCAGCAACTGGCCCAGCAGTCTCTACCACTGGAAGAAACCTATCTGTCTTTCAGTCTGGTTACAGCATCAGTGTTTCTACCTCTCAGCTCAGCTCTTGAGTTGATTGTTTTTCCAGGCTTGCAGATAAGATTTCTCCTCCCTCTGTTTCTACAAAGCCCAAAGGAAGTTTTGCAACATTATAAAGAGTAATTAAAAATGTTCCTCTAAAGAGACACCTTCAGGGACCAGGATGAAGGAGAAACTTTCCTATATGACATGTTTGTATGCAGATCCATCACAAGCACTAAGCTCTCCAAGCTTTAACCAGCAGAGGCATTAGCAGTACCTAATGATAATAATACAACCCCCTTCTTAATGAAGCATACACTGCTTACGAGAGGAATACATAAATTTCCAGACCCACAGATGGACCTGATTAATTCTGTAGGCCTATCTAAGTGAGTAAAAAGGGGTGTAGGTGTATGGTGAATATAAACTCAGAATTTTTTCTCTGAATAATTGCGTTATAACCCTGTTCAGGACATAGAAGAGTGATTTTAACTTGACACCTGACAACAGCCTCCATATTGCCAGACAAAAAAGCCCCTTGTGGTTCCTGCAGTTCCACAGCTGCCTGAGGTTTATGAATTCCCCCACTTGTATTCTTTTAGTATGTGCATTTTATAGCTTCTAAGATACACAAATACATGCTTTGAAAAGTAGAGATTAACTCAGTGACTTGTGGAAGGAGGGGTCACAGCACTGATGATACAAACAGGGCACATATTATGCACTTGGTGGCTCTCTAACATTAAAAGAAAGCTTCAAAACTATACACATTCTTGTTTATACTCATTGGGCTCAGGACATCAACTATCTTTTGCAATTAAATCTATCAAACTTCAAGCTTCCAATTAAAATTTTTCAAATGCATCATGCTCCAGGGTGTCTGAAATTAAAAACCACTTTACATGTTTGTCAAGTCCTCTTTTGTAATTTTTAGTGTTGCTCTTTCTAATGCGATAAGTGCTGCCAACCCCTTTCCATTTATGCATCACAACAGAAGGAAAAATAAACAAAATTCCTTCAGACAGCTCATTCCTAACTACGGCATTTTGTTCCACCAGTGGCTGCTCTTACCTTTCTCTGACATCTATTCCCAAGAGGCAGACAAGGGAGAAATCAGAGGATGCCTCTATGTTGCCGTTTCTGAAGAAAGCTTCAGAGGAGAAGCTGAACTAGCACAGCTGGTGCCTTGGAGGCCACCCTTCGTTGTGCTCCAGGAGGAGCGGTGCTCAGCACAGGAGCTCTGCTGCCACCAGCCCCATGTTTGAGCATTTGGTTCTGCAATGGCTATTTCCAGTATTGCCAACAACAGCTAACCATAAAACCTGAAAATACCTTTGTAAGTTCACTTTACCTTTTGGTAAAAGGAAAAAAAAAGGAATGACTGTGTTTTAGATCAGCATGGGGATACAGCCAGTTCCTAAGTTTTCCTATTCACCTGTGGAAAAAACCCCAAACAAACAACTCATTCTAATACTCTGAAAACTCCGTAAACCTTTACATTTTGTTTCCCCAGCAAACTCTTCATCTAGACATGAATGCCCCCTACATGATGGTCCAAGTAAATACAGCTATGGATGAAAGAGGTTTATTCCTGACATGCTACTACAGAAAGAGCGGCCAGGCATTGGAATAGGCTGCCCAGGGAGGTGGTTGAGTCACCATCCCTGGCTGTGTTTAAGAGTCGTTTAGATGTGG
>JAOXNO010000063.1:16875250-16893646 GCA_028565335.1 Limnodromus scolopaceus
TGTCAGTTAGGTTGACGGTTGGACAAGATGATCTTTAAGGTCCCTTCCAACCTAGAAGATTCTGTGATTCTGTGACTGGAAAGCAATGAAGTGTACGCATCCACTTGCGCCCAGTGCAGGAAATCCAATCCCAACATGCATCAGGACCAAGACTAAGATGACACAGACCAAGGTCACATGTGTACCTTAGTTCAACTTAGTTAAAGGATGTTTTCAGATTTTTGTATCTTCCCCTTTACTTTTCTATATGGCACATTTCAAGAGATCTGACCTGGAATCCAGAAGAAGACAAGGACATCCTCCCCAGCACATCTCCCCGCAAAAGCCAGGGAGAAAAATAGCAACACATTACCTAGTGATCTACACCTGCTGTACATCGAGAAACACAAAGGAACAAATACATCCCTCTGCCTCTCTCTTTCTCTCCTTAAAAGGACCCAAACCAATTCTTATTATTTCAAGCAGTTGAGGATTGTTAGAAATAAAACAACAGCTTTTTAAACTCTAAACATGCTAGGGAACACTGGGGAACTGAAAAGCATCATACCCTTGAAGAATGAAAATACAAGATAAATCCAAGATTTAGGAGGAAGGGGACATCAAGATGAGACTGTCTATTTTAATCTAGGTACAAGTAGCTTCTCTCATTTCTATCACAGAAACACCGAAATTCAGTTTTTGAAATGCTTATGTATTTCAAACTGTACCCATAGTTTTTAAATCTCACCTCTTCAGCTGTTGATTTGGGATTTTAGCACTGCAGAGCAGCCAAGTTTAGGCAAGCAAGAGAACAAATGCTTTAAAGACTTCCTGTTCTGCTTCACTTACTCACTTGGAGAAAATTCAAACCAATAAAAGAGAACAAAAGAGTACTTTTTTTTTTTTCCCAGGCTATAGTTTCTCTGTTTGACTGATTCCTGACCATCCTATTAATAAAAATTCCAAGCTTACCAGCAAATGCAATAAACGTCAGACACACTACTTCACAAAGTTGTTCTACAAACTTCTGAGAAGCCTTAAAAGTTTATCGATAATCTCTGTCTTGAGGAAAGACTTTTAACTTTCTTTTATTTCACATTCATTGGTGGGCAATTGCTAAAAAAAGGTAATTAGCCTGCAATTATTGCCTGTTACAGCTTCACCTGATTGTATTTGCAGTTTCCTTGAATATCAAGCTCACTCCTTAGCAGGCTACTGTCAATCCGGGCTTTCAAACCATGGACTAAAGGATTTAACCCTTTCCTAGTGCAAAACCCATAATCGTACCCTATTTCAGCCAAGTCTTCAGAGGTGTCCTTGATTTAAGGAATAAAATATGGCTGTTCCAGCCAGGTGCACTAACTGATTTCCTCATGCACATGCAGGCAACATATTTTACAAAATCCTTCCCTAATAGTTCTAGTAAGATCTCTCTGCAAGAGCACGCTCTTCTGTCAGGCTACTGGAACTTGGGAACAACAGTCTAGTGGCTGACCTGCAAGCAGAGGAAATTTCCATAGACTTCTTGATATGCACAGAGTTTTGTAGATACATTGTTAGGAATGAGGTGTTAATGGTCCTCCTCTATGGGAGTTGGAAGCAAATATGTTAACTGATCTCATTTAAATAAATGAATACTAAGTACTCAGATTAAACTCCTCTGTATAGTAAAATCACAAAAGAGGATGCCTAGTGCTACCACCTGAGACAAAGTGGTCAGAGAGAAGCCTGGAGCTAACAGGTGCAATTTCTACAATATGTCAAAGGTGCATGCTGGAGACAAAACTATGGCACAGACCTGAGTAGGACAACTCTGCACCTCCTAAAGCAGCACTGACTCCAAGTTCAGTGTACAGTCCTTCCAGAAAAGTGAGGAGGGATGCTACTTGCTTATTTTGTTCCTGCCACTCTTCAAGGAAAGAGAAAACATTCATTCTTTGCACAAATAAATTACTGTGACTATTTCTCAGCCAAACAACAACCACCTTACACTTGAATTCAGCTGGTGTTGGGCGAAGCAGACAGGAATATCCCTATCTGATGACTGATTAGAGCCCTAAAACCCTTCTAACACCCAGTAACCTTGTGGTTGTGGCTTTCAGCAGGTTCCTCATTGAAGGAAACGAATCTCCTTGCAGCAACTACTCATCTTAAAGAGCATTCAGGAATTCTACTTTTCAGGCTAAAAAGGGACATTTGACAAGTTACTCCTCAGTGAAGCGTAACTGGCAGGGTTAGTCGGTCAGTAGTGTGCTTGTTCCCTAATTGCACAGGGGAGAAGGTTTATGGTTCTTGAATGACAACCTTGTTGGTCCATCCAAGATGATCCTCTTCTTTAGGATATAGATCTAAAGAAAGTACTAGTAAAATACAGTACCCGACACACAGAAATCTTGAGACACTGGGTAGGTTAAATCGACCTAGAAGTACATGGGTTTTGAAACCCTGAGTAATTCCTTAACACTATCAGTGAAACGTGAAAGCGAAAATAATTCCATGTAAAATTATTTCATTCATTTTTCTGTTAAAAATAATTTTTTTTAGCATGACAAAGTTTTGTTAAATAAGCTCTAAGGAGAGGGATAATTTGATTTTTGCAGATTTTTTTTTCTGATACAGAAGAATACCACAGGCTGTCCTCACTATACTTTGCAGTATTTTCTCATTTTTCACTGGAAGCCCACCATAGATACAGTCCTTCACAGGGGCACAGGACATACTGCTACTCCAGGCCAATGACACAGCTAGCAGAATATTGCAACATCAAATGGAAATGAACAGGAAGAGGGACATAACTGAGGTAACAATAACCTGTTGTTTATTAAAACAGCAATTGAAATTAATAGGTAGGTAGCATTTCTTTTTATTATTTTATCTGTTCCTGATTACCATTAGCCTGAAAACTAAGATGCTTGTCATTGCATTAAAAGTCATCATTAAATATCAGCTTGTTTTTTGTTAAGCTAACAATGCCATATTAACAGAAGAATAAGAAGAACACTGGCAGATTTATCACCAACATTTTGAGATGGCCCCAACTCTCCACCACCTCCTCGACCAGGCTGGCTGGATGTGAATCTGCACTGCAACTAAGGAGCTAAGCCTCAACGTGAGATCACGGTGGGTCTGCACTATGGTATCTAAGAATAACGTGAGAAGATGAGCTAAACTAGATTATTATTCCTCCCTCCACCTCACATACGCAATACTGGCTGAGCCAGGAAGCTGGGGACAAGCACGTGTGATCCGAGCACTCCGCCTACTTCAGCTGATACCACAAGTGGTATCCTACAGCTCCTGCCTGCTCTTTATGAGCCTGGTAAGTATTCTTAACCAAGTGCCAAAGTGCCAAGATCCACAGGAAGAGAACTAGGGGAAAACAAAAAGAATCTATCTATAAAGCTGAAGCTATTGCCATCAGAAAGCATTAAACATTAGTAAGTTTGCAGGAGGATTTACAAGCTGTTCTGAGGAGAAAGGATATCTGAAATCCTTCATGTTCTGCCTTTCTTACAAAAAATGCTTAAAGCTGAACAAATAAGAGAGAAGAAAATCTTGTGTGAATTTCTAATTACAATTAGGGCAAGAAACATTCAATGCAAAGTGACCTTTTCTTCAAACGTTGTAACATAAAATCTTCCTAGCAGCGTATCTGTTTGGATCACGATAAGAAGTGATGCCCTCGGCACAGAATAATGCAGGTACTGACAAAACCAGAAAACTTGTACTCAAAGAAAGAGCCCCCTCCCCTAGAAATTTATTTTGCCCAAGCATCACTTCTAAAATATGCCTCCAGGGAGAAATTTCTCACCAATTTCAAAATGCAGTTTTCTAGCAAACCTGTTGCCAAAAGAAAGAAAAAATTTATATACCCAAGATGTATTTATTCTCTTGTAGACTCTCCTGTTGAGGTAAAGGATATGCAGAAGTGATCCTCTTCATTGCTGATATGAGGTTTGCTTGTGGTTAAAAATGAATTGGTGTGTACAAGGTTGATGAAGAGTTATGAGATGAAGTGGTATGTGACACTGCACAGACTTAAAGTAGCAAGGACAAGAGCTACACTGCAAAAGTTTTTTTTTTTTAAAAGGAGAAAAATTCTCACATTTTTCTGGCTTTAATAAGCTTCCGTTGCAGCTAAACTCTGCACAGATCAGGAGAGTTCCTTGTGTTATCAGAAAAATGACAATATAGAGGAAACAGGGACTCTGTTAAGAAGCTAAGGTGAGAAGGGAACAGCTACCACACACAGTCCTTAGCTAAACAAATGCACAGTAAAAGAAAACAGAGTCATCTGCTCCCTCCTATCCATACAATCATGCAAAAGCCATTCTGTATCCTTCTTTATCCATCTGTGATACTACAGAGCTATCTCAGACTTGAACTGCATAGTTCTTGGCTAAACCCTGTGATCTACCAGTAGAAAATCTCCTTTCATTAGTATATCATATCAAAATGCCACTTCATTCTTAACTCACATACAGGAAAGCAAGAGAAAACGCTGCACGCTCTTTGTGCACCTTGTGGTGACCTCACCTACTGCCCGCATTTTGCACAAAGCAGAACAACTGCATCAAAGTATATGCTAAGAAACTAAATCACAGAACTTAACAAAAAGACTCATTTTTATAATAAACAATGTTTCATTTTCCTAAGAAGATTCTTGGTTAATCTGGTCTTTCTGTTACATACAAGGTTTCAAAGGTCCTTGAATGATAATCAGAGACAAAACTTTTAAAGAGAAAAAATATCTGCATATTTCCATCCAGGATCAGAAAGAAAGAGACATAAAATAAAACCTTCCATCATGGTTTTTAGAAAAGTTTATTCTACATGTACCAAGGCCACCTAAATGTCACATCTGTCACAAACTGTTCAGGGTTTATAATACTCCTAAATTTCACAAGTAAGCTGGATTACAAGAGCAGCAACCCCTTTTTAACTTTGTACTTCATGTAATAAGAGTATTATCTGCAATCTATTTTTGACTGAATTTAAAGTTTTCTGTTATAAGAGCCTTACATAGCCGAGTCATGTATTATCAGCGTTCTTCTGGCCCTTATTGCCCTTTTTTTTCTCAAGAACATTCACTAGAAATTCACAAATAATTTTATGACATTTAGCAAGTCATTTTAGCACCGAAGTAAAAGTTCTTTCAGGAGAGTAGTTTAAAGAAAATGAAGATGGAAGGGTTATCATAAAAGAAAGAAAAGGGATTGCAATATCCAAGAGTATATAAACAATTCGGTCAGAACATCCTAAGACATTGAGACATAAGACATCAGGTTTGATGTTAAAGGAAATCAGATGAAAATATTTGGATGAAATGGATGAAGAAATTCTAATTAATAAGGCATTTCTAGGGAAACTGGGGTGGAAGGAGGAAGATAGCATACTTTTGATGCTAAGAAATAAGCTACTTTTTGTGAGGGACTTTCCCAGTGGGGTTTGTGAAGTTACTCTGTTGCAAAACCAAAGAAAGCAGCCATCTGCAAAACTTTCTCTTGCCCCCAGCTCCCTTAGAGGCAGGTAGGTCTCAGTCTTCAGCCTGTTCTGACATCCCCCCACCCCCCTAATGCCACCTCCTCTCTTTCCAGACCTCTACCTCACCTGGCTGGACAGGAAAGAACACAGGAGTTCAGCAGATAATTCTTAGTTTATGAGTGTGATGCAATGCTGCAGCAGAGATAGATGGAGATTTGTACTAAAATACTGGGTATCATAGATACCGATACTGGTTTATGGAAATATAAGTGGGCCACCTGATTCTCTGTTTCATTCGCATCCCTTTAATAATGCTGTCCCACACTCTCCGCTTCAACACAGGACTAAAAATCTACTCAAAATGACTGAAACAAAGAGAATGGTCCCTGCCTTCTCTCTCATGTTCATCTTCTATTAGTTCCTTATTCATTTATTCCCCTTTTTCTCATTCAATCTGAAATAAATGCAATTCTGAGAGGAGAAGTGTTTGCTCAGAGTAAACCTTGTATCAGAAACTTGGGCTGTTCAAGGGCTGAAACGAAACAATGGCTCATAGGAAGTGAAAACAATAATAATTCATTTAATATGTGCTCCAGATCCTCTGCATAGTGCATTAATATGAGCCTTTTAAAATTCAAGCAATAATTTTGTATGTCTCTTCCTTTCTAGCCTGTGTGAATCATCACCCTCTCTTGGACTAAGAAAAGAAGGTAATATTATCCACACTTTATGGATGAAGTACAGAAGATTAAGTGTCATGTCACAAATCAAACAAAAGTCTTCAGAAGAGCTCCCGAACCAAAGCCTGGTACTTTAACCATATGATAATTTTCCTCTGCCAGGTATTTAAATTTTACCCCAGTAGTTCAGGAGTTCCCATTAGCACAGAATTCATTCCAGAACCTGTCACCAATGAAAGTGAAAGAGATTAGAGTTCACAAAGGGGATCCCATCTGTCTCCTCATTATCATATTTTCCCCGTACTAAAGATGGGACATGGTTACAGAGCGCTGCCGAAGGAACTGAGAGGATGAGTGGAAGGGAAAGGGCAAGCAACACATTGCAGAGGCCACAGCAATTTTCGGAAAACAATAGAGGAAGTCTTTGTAGTTTCGCTTGCCTCTGCCTGACACAGACACCAGTCTGGACCTTGGAGATAATAAATATGAAAGACTCGAGAGTGAAGACCTCTCAGGATGGGTTTCTGGAGAACTGCTATTCCATTGTGGCACACATTCATGTTTTAAACAAAGGTGACAGAAAGAATTAATCTGTATTTCTAATATTTTTGTAAATAATACTTCGTTGCTATTCTCATGCGTTGAGTTTTATATTTTACTTTACAGCTGATTTGCAACTACTGACTTTGCTTTCCACATTTGCACTGACACTGCACATCTTTTAAGGTAACATACGTGGCCTCTCCTTTAAGCCTTAAGGGGCAGGGACTGATTTTACCCAGATAGCAATCTCTCACATATCAGAAAGTAACAGCAGAAAATATAGTATTTGAGAGGAATCCTGATAAAGCCACGCAGGGGAACCCAGGTCCCAGAATACACTGCTTTAAGTTGCTCAGAGGCTTTTCTCTGTATAGGCATAATAATATCACAGCAATGAGGATTATATAGCCCATTTGCTGCGCTTCCTTGATGTAACAGTAATAGCTGTCAAGGTGTGAAATATGAATCCTAAGATATCCACTCTCTGTGCATACACCTTGGAATTAATTGAAAACCAAGTTAATAGATTTTCTTCAAACCTTACTTTCTTATTAGTACAATATTGTTACTTACTGCTCAAATAATGCTCAGCATGTTACGTGTGGATGCAGGAGATGGTGCTTCTGCATTTTCCAAAGCTAGATACAGGAAGCAGTGATGGACACTGTACATGAGCAGCCATACATAGATGTATTTACACACCTTTCTACACAGAGTACAAAACTACTAGAACCACGTAGTTGGCATCTTGCCTTCTTCCAAGTCCTGTTTCCAATTTTAACCTGTGGATATTGATGGTATCTGCCCAGTAAACCCTAGTAAAATAAAATACCTTCTTGAGTTAGTACAGGAAAGATTAATACTATACAAACAGATAAGCTTTTGTTTCTCCCAGAAAGGAATGTTCATTCCATTAAGTACATTTTTTGCCAATTTACACTGATTATTAACATATTTCTAATGAGAACCTTCGAATGCCTGGGAGTCCATGAAAAACAAAATCTTCATAACCTTAGTTTGGAAACATCTTTATCTGTCCTGGGTTTATGCTCCTTGAGTATTAAGTCCAAGCCTTGGCATTCTGAAGACTCCTGTACTCTGATCTTCTCTTGGCCAGTACAGCAGGGAGATGCTCTGATATGGAAGATGTGACAAACTAAATTTAATCTCCTATAACCAGAAGAAGACCTAGTCCCAAATAAATGTTGAAGAGATCCTGATTACTAAAATCATCTTTTGTGTAGCTAAAAACTGTATTTTCTGTCTCGTATGAGCCTGGATAATGCACCTTTATATTAGAGGAATAAGGTAAGGACATTGAACACCAAGGATTTCAGAAATTGAAAGCTTATATGAACACGCAACTCCACTGAATTTCAAAACTCCTATTGACTTCACTGTGGCAAAAATTTCATCTTTCATCTTGGAATATTCAATGAATGCATGTGACAATTCATCCCAGCTTATCCTAACAAGGGCTTTCCTGAACAGGACCCAGTTGCACCTGAAGCACACTAGCAACAGCTTAGCTGCTCAGTGTGGGAGGCATGTCACCTATTTCAATTAATCAATGAGCTATAAATCAATATGACAGGAAGGTTCAGTGTAAAAAAACTAAATAATGACAGCTTTCTGAAAAGTCTTTTTCAACTTTAAGTCCCATCTCTGCTGAATCTGCAATATAGAGCACAAAGTTAAGCGATGAGAAGGTGAAAATAAAGAATAAATCATAGGCAGCAAGACCAAAAACAAAGAGAAGATCCTAAATTTTATATGCAGGAAAAAGTATCAATGCAATAAGTAAAGTAAATGCAGAAAAAGCATGTTTCTATTTCACAATTTAGTTTTACTATTTGAAAATGCAATCAATAATTCTCACCTGATTTAAAAATGATAGAAAATTAATGTCCTGATCATGTAGGTAGTCACGCCACTGATCCCTTCCATGATGAAGAAATAGCATCAGTGTAAATAAACAGTCATCCACAGTGGGTTTTGTATTCTAAACAAAAGATATTTTTAAGTGCTGATTTCTAGACTTTATATAAAAAGGTGATCAAAATAATACCCAGAACTTCAAAACTGCAGTGGTCTAAGCAATGCAGTTAAAGTCTAGGATTCAGAAAAGTTTCATATTGTCTTCATAACCTATATGACTGTACTGCAATGCTTTGCATATTATGAATTATCAAAGTAAGCTTTTAAAACTTAACAGCAGTATAGCAAGCGGCAGGCAAAGGAAATTTTATTCTTTTGTAATATTCAGGCTTCAAACTTTGAGATATTTTGATTTATTGTTGTTATTTTTATTGCAAGATTTTAAGGTCAGAAAAGACTATTATCTCATCTGATCTAGCTTCCTGTCTATCACCAGTCATTAGCTCTCACATCTCAGCCAGATTTCTCTATGAAGAGCTCTAAGAGGGAGCATTACAGTTCTCACGAAAATGTCAGTGACTGAGCTGCCAGATATGCCAGAAGCTCCTACGGTGGAGGAAGCCTGATCAAGTGATGTGCCTGCAGATGAACTCACAAATGCCAAATATGCCTTGCCGTAAAAGGAAGGGACTAAAGTTTAAATTTGCTGTTAATCTGGAAAAATGCTTCACCAGCCTTACCTTTATTTTATTTTTTGTGTGTTCACAAATGTTCTAAATACAAATAAGATTTATATGCAGAACTACCTAAGTTGTCTATTTAAAGAGCACATTTGTGCTCTTCATCCTCAGACATGCACACATACTCCCCCAATCCATTAAAATTTAACATAATAATGCAGGAATCTAGCAGAGTATTACAAACCCCTTATTTTGATTACATCATTCTGATAATAAAAGCAAGTGAAGTTCGTGTTGGCAAGAAGGAGCCTAGGATAAAGTCAAGTAGAAATCTCAAGTCTACTTCTTGTGAAGTCATGAGTTTATAGCATGGCAGGAGACTGAAGGCTCCAACTCCCGCTCACTAAGCAAACAGCTGTGGCAATGTAAAGCTGTACTTCCTCCAGCTGTTCATTATCACTTGGCCAGATGTTACCATCTCTGTAGCAGAAAATGAAACATGTAACATCACCTTCTCTCTTTCAGCACTATCTAGTATTTCAGCACCAAGTTACTCTGACTGTCGACTTGTATGAACTGTGAATGAGACACAGCCCCTGATTTCCCATGCTAATCCACATCACTAGAACAAGATTTGCCGTAGCTCCACTGTCAGATCACAAAATCCACTTGCATTTACAGTAGCAGAGTCTTTTCTGTTCAATGTTCAGCCACACACAGGTAACCAGGTAGCAGATTTCTACCTGTAAGAGAGCTAACTGCTAACTGCATTAAAACCAGAACTCACAAACGCAATTTTGGTAGATTCCTCTGAAAATCCCGGTCTGTCTGGCTGTATTTAAACTGGTGTGCATTACACGTCTTCCCTGTGTATAGAGAGCTCTCGCTGCTGAGTTAATCTCTTTCAATCCATTTTTCTGCCTATGCTAGGGTTTAAGTGAGGTGAGCAGACAACTGAAGCCTTCCTGTAGCACAATACTGCTTTGCTACTTGCAATGACCTCTGACCGTCTTCGGGCTCTGAATTACAACAGGAAAATTTCTCTCTGCTCCAACAAATGAAAGGGCCTATGTAAAGGTAAGACAAGACGGGTGTTATGTGAACTTTTACAGAAGTAACTTGTTTTAATATCAGTCTCCATGGACAGCAGGCAGTAGATATTCCAAGATCAAAGAGTTCTTTTTAATCTCACAATTAATCATCTTCTCAGAATATTCACAAATAACAAGCATAGTTAAAATCTTAATGCCAAAGTATTATAAAATAGGCTTGCACATATCCCTTACTGCTCTCACAACACAACCTCAGTCTTTGAAATTGCTTGATCCAAAGACTTAGTGATACTGATACTGGCATACTGTGATACATCCTCCAGCATAATTAATGCAGATTTCTGGTTCGTGATATTCTACTTTTTTTCTTGACTATTCAGTACTTAACAGCAGCAGCTAAATCAGAAACTTACCATGCTACTACCTGGAAGAAGACACACCGACAGATCCTACTGGCTATCTATTGCACTGTTTGTGGCAGTGCCTCCTCTTAAGGAGTTAGTTACAACCTCAATAAAAGTTTAGATGACCTCTAAAAGGATTCAACAGAGAACTAAATGCCAAAGCCAAGCATTAGGGTACAATATGTCAAGAACCATCCACAGTTGAGAGGAAACTTTAGCCTTTTACTCCTGCCTGTGTGCCGTAACAGAGCACTGCCAATTTGGAAGCGTGTTACAGAACAAGCTGCAGGATGGATTAATACGTGGAGTTAATATGTGACCACAGGGACGAAAGCTGGTAGAAGGGGGGTTGGCAAAAGTAACACCATGAAGTGCAACATGAGAATTAGGAACAAAGAATTTACAAGTTTGTGTATAAAAAGTAAGGACAACCAAACAAACTGTATTAAAAGTGCAGTTTAGTGGATGGGACTAAGGCAGTCAGTAATGGCTTCTGTTCCAAGAGAATACGTCTCAGATTTATTCATACTTAGAAAGGGTACCCCGCTCTAAATGTTTGGGTCTTCATCTACCAGCTTGCTTTAGCAAATATTAATGAAGATTCTCCTCCCTCAGAAGGCATGAAGGTTTTCATGGATAAGATGGTGCAAGAGAAGAATAAACATTGTACGTTACCTAAAAAATCCCAGCTGGAACTGTTACAAATTCAGAGCACGAATAACTGCTTTTAGTTATAAATAGCCAAGATGTCTTCATCCGCAGTGTTGGATGAATACATATACATACCCCCATGCAGTGAGTGACACTGCACGTAAAACATGGGTAGGATCGCTGAGAGTGGTGAAAGAAAGGACAGTACTATCTGTTCCAGGCATATTAGAAGATGAAACCAGAAGAGAACTGCAAGAAATATATTGCTATATACACCCACATGCAATTGTTCCAGAATATCACTTTAACACAGAAAATGTCAGCAACATCTGAAGTTTTCCAAATCACCACAGAAAACTGCTTAAAAGATATCCTTGTATACTGTAACAAAGAACGACATCATCTTCATTGCTGGCAGAAGTGGTTCTGAATATTCGTTATCTAGTTTTGAGCAGAAATATCAGACTCCCATTTTCCACCTGATCTTAATTTTCGCTGGTGTTAAAGTATTTTTAATATACAAATAAAGACATAATGAGAAAAATTTCCAGTCACTTTGCATTGGTTTTTTGCTATGTACAATTTTGCCCAATGCATTTCACTGTGCAAAGGTCCTGAAGATTCTGAGCCAAGGGGTTCTCAAATAAGATAACGGACAAAACTTTCTGAGAGAAGAACTAGGCTATACCATAGGTAAAGCTGAGATTCCTGCCACAGCAAACATGCTTGCAGTAACAACATTTCTCTAAATAATAACAACAATTTTCTAAATATGTCCATAATTCTATTAAGTTATAACTGTAGGATTCACTAAAGTATTTTAAACTTTTTAGAGTCCCATCAACAACAAGATTTTCAGGACCTGTAAGAGTTATTTAATTTTTTGTAGCCTTTCAGTCATTTTTATCCCTTCTGCTATCCATGCAACCGTTGTGCTGTTGGACACACGTATAAAAACACTACGCTCCTGGGAATGGCTGCCACAGAAACGGTTCCAGACACATAGACCCAGCGGCTATACATACAGTATTAAACTTAACAGCACAAAGGAATAAACAACTACTGGGGCTGAAATTCAATTGCCTATGCTATGAAATTGCTAAAATTGTGCTGGTAGAGTTATAAATAAATCCTATACCAGAATTTAGCTGAGACTATGCACTATTCCCTGCAGATATTCTGACTTTTTTGAATCTGTTCTGGAAGCTCAGTGAACTTGATAGTATGAACACAGTCCGTTCCTTCCCTCTGATTTATTAGTACAGCTACTGCTTAGCAGTCTGTATAATAGGGTAGCAGGGGTGGGGTAATCAATCACAGTAAATGACCATTCAGAACGCTAGAGACACGTATACATTTCACTCTACTATACACAGACATGCTGAAAGGGACATGGTATGGTCAAAGCTGGCACATACCAACTGTCAATTGTCTCAGTTTGAAGAGTTGTTGTGCAGTTGTACAAACAAGCAGCAAAGTCAATTTAATGGAACAGGGGAACATGAGGCTATCACACAGAACACTATCTAGCAACAGCAAGAAAGCTGGAAAAACTACCCAGGCTTGGAAGCATCAAAATGGTCAGCATGGATAGGTCTGGTTAATGCAAACTACCAATAAAATGTAGTCATATGCCATCCTCCATTACTTTCTGCTTTTTAAGGGAAAAAATCTTCCATCTCTGGAATAAAGTGGTAATTTCCTGAAGAGAAGTTTTAAGAATACAAAGCTCACTCTTGCTGAGCCAAGTAGTCTCTTAACAAAAAGAATCTCCTTTTGACACCCTGCAGTACCTCTGCAGTGTATTCTTCTAATCAACCTTTCATGTCGGTACGGTCATCTTTTCTCAGCCCCACATACAGAGAAATAACTACTGTGTACACTTTGGCTCAGATTGCTTTTTCTTTCCACCTTCACCATTGTTTGCCAGGGTCAAACATATTTGGGTGAGGAAGAAGCCCTTGCAACCATGAATGCAGTAAGAAGTCAATAAGAAGCATTATTCCTATACATTCAACACCTCTTATACCCCAGGAAAAAAAAATCAGGAAACAAGCTAACTGTCATATTTTTAGTTTGAAATGTATGTGAGGTAGAGGCGCATGCTTGGAAACCTTTTGAAAAATTTAATTAAAACCATCATATAAAAATATACTTGACAACTAAATCAGCATTAAAATAGTTTCTAGGAGATAAATAATTTACAGATTTTCACAGTTAACAATCTGCTTTCTGGAAATAAACTTCACAGTTTACTATAAAATGATCAAAGAGGGATTAGGTAGCTATTCAATTTACTGGAAAAATGTTACACCATATCAATCAGATTGAGAAAATTACTAAGGAGCTGAATATGTTAGAAAGATGTAATGAATCTAAACAGTGATAGAAATTCACTGGGTATAGAGTCATTAATGTTAATTTTATGAATATTAAAATCACCAAGGGGAACAAATTTGCTGGCACTAAAGCTGATAATGGCTAAACAGTCCAAAAGATTTTATTTCTAAAAAGTTTAACAGATACGTTTTCAACTCTGAATTGAGAGATTCTTTGCAACATATGATATAGAAAGCATAAAATACACAAAGTTCTTTCACCTTCTACTGATTTGTCTACAGGACAAAACAAAAATAGAAATAAATTCAGTGGCACCCAGTACCCTTTGACAGTTAACTAATACAACGACAAGAGGCAAAAATATAAACTAATGTCTTTCAACTGGATGTGCTACTGAGATCCCATAGCTTGCTGCCCGATGAAGTAAAGGGCATTCCAAAATCTGCAGTGCAAAACTCAGCTGTCACTGGAAGAGTCTTTCTAGCATTTTAGGTTTTTTCTGTCTTCCTGTGCCAGTTGCCAGCATCACAGCTCTCCCTGTTCTTTGGGCAGAGGACATGGCAGGATCATTCTATGAGATACTGGTCTTCATCATCACACAGAACATCTGAAATGTTGTGTAGAGCATACTAAATAAATAAATAAATAAATAAAGCTTTGAATAAAAGAGAACCTTTACAGTGGAAGTGAGGTTACACAGAATAATAATGTTCAGTTGTACATGATTGTAGTTTACTATGAAAATTCTGTGTGGTCTCTACTATTGCCTCAGGACATAATCTTATTACTAACCTTATTTGATCCCTTCTGACCATTCCAGGAAGAAGTGAAACAGCCAAATGGGCCGTGTGAATATGCCACATGAACAGAAACACAAAATGGGATTTGAGATAACACGGAAAACTCTGGCCTGAAACACCTGAGTGAAGTTCACTTTTGAAAGAGTTAAGAATTTCTTTCCTTTTCATTCCAGAAAACTTAGTGTTATTCTCTGAAGCAATGAATAATAATTAGCAAATAGGAATCCTCTCTCTCTTCTGTCTGGTTACTTGTTCTCCATTTTCTGCATCTTGAAACACAGTAACAGCAGGAGATTTTGTGTGCACACAGTTCATAACAGATCTTTTACATCCTAGGTTTCAGTACTACTTTGGATGCTCTTTTTAATATGAGCCATCTTTTATTTTTTGAATGTGGATCTCAACAATAATGTATCAGAGTTACAACGTCTCACATCTGGAAAAGTATGTTTTTATCTCCAGTTGTCTCTAATTTCTTTAGTAAGAATGTAATTCCTAGGTGATCATCAAAATCTTGCTTGTCGTGGTAAGGGAAATTCGCTTCTTGATTATGAAAGTAGAAAGCAAGCTACATCAAAATTATTTATATATATTCAAGGTGTACTTGGCAACCCACCTTACACTGAGAAAATTATTACTTTGGAATCTCAGAGGTCATAAAAAAATTTTCAAACTCTAAGCTGCAAGCTGAAAATGAAATAAGCACAACCTCTAAATACATAACCAGCAAATACCACATATCCACACCAACACATATTTAAGAATGTGTGAATTGTGAATATTTTCTGCCTAACTTTGGAATGATGACTAGGAAACAATATGATTAGCCTCAGCAACAGCAAATTTATACCTACTAATGAAAATGGACATTCCAAAAAATGCCACTCACTTCTCCTGCTATTTCCTGCTGGACACTACAGTGACATTTCCAGGCAATTTACTTATTTCATTTTCTGTTACAACAGCTGCCATCATCTGTGATCTCAGAAAACTACAGCATTGAAGAATCTGACGTCTCCTCACAAGTCAAAACTTTTTAATACTGTTTGCAAATGAATGGTTATGAACCAGTTTCCTAATATTCTGATTTACGAACTTGATTCTCTGGAGAAATTTATTTCCAGTTTCAATACCCATTTCTCCCCATATGCTCTAATCACCCATTTTCTCTCTTGCCAAAGAATTCTTTGGGATGCCCATTAGCAAACAAGGAAGGAAATTATTACTATTATTACTTTCTGAATTGAGATATTTGGAAGTTGTTTTTAAGGTCTATTTCTTGCCTTTTTAAAGTTATCATCAAGAAATGTACCAAAAATGAAAGAAAACCCACTAAAGTGTACTATAGCACTCTAAAAGTTTCTTGTTAAAACTTAAACGTTCTAAATTTATGCCACTGAAGTGTCTGCCTGCTTTCATTTTCCCACATCTTCTACTTGAAGACAAACGTGGAAATAGAATAATTAGTTTCTATTGTAATGAACTGTAAAATTTATAGTAGATTATTAAATTGAGAAGCATAGAACAATATTATCATTAAGGATTTATAGGTTATAAAATTCAAATTATATATATTTCATAAATTCTCTCTGATCTTCAGAGCTTCATTACAACTTTCCCAAATATCTTTCCTGTTTCTTATTTCCATCTGGCATACTCTCACAGTTTAAGAGAATCTTTAAAAAGTTGCAGAGTTAATTAAATGGAAGAGGTTTTTACACAGTTCAGCAGTAACAGGTATGCTCTTTTCAGTTAAATGGTGTGTTTTCCTGTGGTGTTCTGTGTGGCTGCAGGTGAGAAGTACAATTCAGAAATAAACATCTGTCCTGGCTACAGTCTGTGTTTAAAACACCCAATTTAGAATATGTTATTTACAGTAATCAAAAGAACAATGACCTTTTAGCACAGTACAGCATATTATTTTATCCTAGAGAGAAGTAATCACATCTTTTGGAGCACTGTGACTCTGTGCTCTCTCTCCTGGGTCAGCCCGCTGACAGGTACATGGCAGAAGTGGGATTTAGCTTAGTCCCCCTTTCAACCCTAACCTTTCCCCACTTTTTCTGCTCTTGCAACATGAGCAGTGTAATGGTTCCATCCCAAAAGCTTTGCAGCTGGCAATACCGACACCTTGCTGAGAGCAGGCAGCAAGTATCGCTATCTAGTGATCTTCCAAATTGCCATTTTTCTTTTTCAACTATCTCTACGATATATCTTCTTGATAGAAAACTACCATATGAAGTGCTTCTGAAGTAAAGAAATTCAATTCAGAGGTTTTGGAGATTTTTTTCCCCCTCTTTTTTCTTCAATTCATGGCTCTAAAAAACACTGACAGTTTTGATGGAAGAGGTTGCTGCCAGCAAGAAAACAGATGCAAAATTGAAGAAAACGTGTGAAATGTTGAGAAGAGTAAATCAGCACTTCAGTGTCAGTCACTATTTCATTATTCAGATGCAGTAGGCTGAGCAAAAAAGATGAAACATGTCAAAAGTAAGAACGAGGTTAGTATTGAAGTTCACTGAGAAACCTCCAAAATCCTTGTGCTTCTCTGACTCATACCATTTTTGATCAACATACCTAAGCATATTATTGCAGTATTTGTTTCACTTCACTTTAATTTCACCAAACTCAATTGAATTTCACCACTGTAAAGCTAAAGCTATACTATAATGAATCAAGCCCCACACAATTGCTTACTTAAAAGTACAGAAAAGATAATACTGATAGAACGTTACATGTTTGGCAAAGTTGGAAAACATTAAATTCCTTTTAGAAAAACATCTAAAATATCTCAACTGCAGCAGGACTGGATTTACTGCCTGTAAATTACACCCCATAGCACTGGGTGGGGATACAGATGTCCGATTATCGGTTTTGGAGAAGAAGATGGATTCCTACATTTATTCCTGTTTATCTTTTAAAATCAACAGCATTATCGTCAGCTTTGCCTCTTGACAGAAATAATCTGCAGAAGACCAAATAATGGCTAACCTGAGGAGCAAACAGCTACCACCACCACCACACTATGTCACCAACCAAAGTCTAGCCCTAATTCCAGGATATATCAGTGCTGCCTGAATTCAATACCACCTCAGTCAGGCTGTATCAGAGCTAGGGGTCATTTTAATCTAATTCATCCTAATCTAATATTCTTTGCTTTTTTTTTTACTGTTTCCAGCAAGTAATTCTTCAAAAGGGAAAAGAGAGTAAACTACAATCTACTTGATCAATTACATGGCCAGTTCATACCATAAAACTTTAGCTCACTTGTTTGTTTTCCTATTTTGTCCAACTCAGTCTTAAAGGTGGATAAAACCTCATCACTGTAACCCACTAAAGCAGGAGGTCCACTTTGTTTTGTGAGGGTGGTAACAAAGTTACTTCAAAATACTTTGGAAGTTCACCTCCATTATTCTAAGCATTTACATTGGAATCTAAACACCAATTCTTCTATAAAAATCACATAAATATTTTATTTTAATTTCTTCAAATTACTTTGTTACTACATCTAATGCAAATCATCTTTTCATGTCCAACTTGACTATCATTTTTTAAAAACCCTAACAATAAAAATATTTAAAAAGCAAAAGTGATTTGCTAACAAAACATCAAGATTTTTTAATTAATTTGCCAGAAAACAGCAAAAATAATAATTAGTTATTTATCTATTCAGCAGCCTAAACCTTTCCTATACCCTGTAGACTACTTGCAAAAACACCTCTATCAATTGAGTCTGTCCCATATTTTCAGGAAAAGCCTCAGATTCAGCAATTTGAGTGAACAGACCTGCTTGGGACAGACCTCAGAAATATTCGTTGTATCCAAACTCAGACACTCAAAAAGGCAACATTGTCTGTGCCTTGCCACGGCAGCTTGGCTGATCACCAGGAGCAACAGGAGCCGGC
>JAOXNO010000063.1:16893746-16967755 GCA_028565335.1 Limnodromus scolopaceus
CCTCAGATTCAGCAATTTGAGTGAACAGACCTGCTTGGGACAGACCTCAGAAATATTCGTTGTATCCAAACTCAGACGAGAAGCAGACACTCAAAAAGGCAACATTGTCTGTGCCTTGCCACGGCAGCTTGGCTGATCACCAGGAGCAACAGGAGCCGGCCTGGAGATGATCTTGCTACTTACTAAACATAATAGCCATTAATGACTGATTTCTGCCCACACATTTTTCTGAAATAAGGCTTCTTATTAGTGTCAAGTAACATCATTTGTACTTTTAATAACATTTTTATATGTTTTGCTTCTTATCCAACCAACACATTGAAGGAGAAAGCTTGTAGCATCATTTTTGAGTGATGTCTTCACTAGGCCGTAGTGGCAAGTCTTCACTAATCAATAAATTTCATCTATAAAACTAAATGCATTTCCAAGTATCTGTCACATGAAGAGTTGAGGCAGCAACTAGAACGCACATTCTGAAAGTCCTTTTAACTACTTTTCTTTCCCAAATAAGCCGTGGTTACCCTGCAAGATTTTCAGTCTGAGAGTAATCTCTCAATCTCACAGGGGAACACACTGCTTATTTCTTGTGAATTAATATTTTATAGCTTATTTTATGCTATTACAATTTTCCAATCCTCACTCTAGACGAAAGAAGTACATTTGTATTTTCCAAGAACAAATGTTTTTATTCAGATTGTGCAGAGAAGAACCAGAGCCATCCTAAAATGAACAAACGACTAGTGCACAGAGGAAAGGAAGATGAAGGCAGGCTTACAAGAAATATAAAAAAGACATTTTAAAAACTTTTTTTCTTTCCTCTGATCAATTTCTTTTCTCAAGGTGCTTTTTACAATGAGGCAGGGCAGTGTTCTTGGCCCTGTCAAACCAACATTCCCCCAGCATCATTTGAAGAAATAATGATTTTCTACAGGAGAAAATCCTGTAGAAAGGATTCCACAGATAGCCCAGCAGATCTATTTTTCAAATGGGACAGACAGTCCTGCAGTTTCATACCAATTTTTGGAAAGCAGTTTTATACCACGAATACTGGAGATACTACAGTTCAGATTAAAATTTGACCTCTTTTCCTCAGCAGATCAAAGTAGCAAGGTTTTGGAAAGAAAAACAAAAGCAACAAAAATTAGTAATGAGCAGACTTCCAGACTGGAAGGCTTTAACAGAAATGATAACAACCAAAAAGATATTAGAAAACCTTCATACGCAGAATATATCCTTTTCTATTCAAAGCCTTTCTGGTGCTTATGAGTCCCAGATGATGGCCCTTATTTCACTCGAAGCCCTTGCAAGCAGAGTGGAAGGAGGCAAATGCTTTAAGAGCAGTACCTGCCTCCCCAGAACTCCCTCCCAGAGAAGAAAACCCCTCCTTTCCTCCTAACCCTCTGTGCAGCTCTCTTCCTGGCATCTTTGCTTCCAATGCATCATCACAAGAGAAAGCAGACTCCCATCCCGCGCTCCCTCCTTGGCAGCTCTTGGAGGGCAGGGGTGAATTTACTTAGGATGAAATTCAGAGGCAGGCAGGTTATTTGTCAGCGCTACTAACAAGGGAAGTGGTTCAACAGCTTTAAACAGTAACAGCGCCTTCTACTAAAATCAAAAGCACAAATGAATTAAACAGAATTTCTTACTCAAGCAAGGCAGAATGCCAAAGCTACATTCCATATTACCCCTTCTAAGCCCAGTGAAGGTGCTTCACTGCACCTTCAGCTCTGAGCACTTCAGCTCTGGCAATGAGCACAGCTGTGTGTGAAACACAACCTTGCCCCCAAAGGTGAGGAAAGCCTGCAGTGCCATGCACCAGGGAAGGCTGGATAAGTTTTTTACACTGCCCACAGTGGCACCATTCCCTGCCTCGAGGCAGAGCTCAGCCCATCTATGGCCAAGGGAGATGGAGAGAAATGAGGGCAAATAACAAGCACTGCTTCACAGAAGTGCTCCAACTGCTCTCTTCTTTGTGCTTGTTCTCCTTACCCCACATCATGACATTGGATTTCCCACCAAACAGAGCAGACTTCCATAAAGTCAAACTGTAACTACACATTGCCATGCATAAGGGCTGCCTTTGGGGCTAATTTTGTGTAATGTGTGTGCAAAAAAATACTGCTAGCAGCTTTCTCTGCAGTAGGTAGTAAACAGCACCATCTCAAAGTTTTTATTTATGTCAAATTTAAGATATAACAAAATATGCAAAGCTTCAGGGCTTAGTAGCACTGGCACAAACCATTATCAGCACATGTACCTGCAAAAACCACAAAAGGGTTAAGGAACATTGCTTTTCCCTTGGCCAAGCAGTTTTGAAAGCTGTTCTGGAGGTGGTGTATCCCTATGTTTGCATAAAGATGCTGACAAATCTGTCCTATATTTTAGCTTACTCTTGGAGTGATTTTCCTTTAATATATGACCAGAATAAACACTGTGTGGAAAGCTGTCGTGTGTTTTGATTGTCTATAGATGCTGCAAATAATTTAACAAGCACCCTCATGATGTTTCTTGCTGTAGGCAAAACATTCATTTTCTTCCGCTTAAAAGCAATGATTTTTTTATTTCCTTTTTACAACAATTTAGAAAAATACTAAAAAGAATGCTTCTAGTATAATCTTTTATGAAACAGACAATGCCACAAAATTCACTCCAGATCTCATTCTATTAAAATCAAGCTTTGCCAGACGCTTGGCCACCATGGATTGCAAGTTCTAATAAACTTTAAAAAAAATCTGTTGAGATTTTGACTATTACAAAGTCTTGATTGTGCAAAATTCCCTACACAGAAATATGTAAAAGATTCCAATTTATACTATGCTGTCTTAATATTTAATTAATATTTTTTCTCTAATTAACAGTTACTGAGTATCCTATTTATGATTCTGTTCTTTCATCTGATATCCCCTTTCCCTCCCTGTGTATGCAGTATCAAACACAGATTTAGAGTATTAGCTTTCTGAACACTTTGATAAAAAATATTATAAACTACATTTTGCCCAACATAACCACTCCAAAGTCAGTTTCCTAGTGAAATTACCCATCTGTATGTTCAATGTAATAAACAGCTTCTGTGCTCTGAAGCTCTAAAGGATCAGCAACCCAAAGCAGGCTGAAAGAGCAGTTTAACTATGCAAGGTGAATATACAGAACCCTCTTAAGGGACAACCACAGTATTCCAAAGAGTTGTGTTCTTGGATGCAATTAAATGAAATTATTTTTGAAAACATTGCTTTACACACATTCCCATCCTTATTAAAACATACATATATTCACAGTATTGGGAACACTGTAACTGAAAGTCATGGTCTGACTGTTCCAGAGGCGTAAATCAGTAAATCCACTGAAGTGACAGAAACTATTCACTACTAAAGTAAAAGCCTGATGGCAAATGCAACAATGTAAGTCTGTGGTAATGACAGTATTTGTTCTTATTATTTTCACTTTAAAGATATATTTTGTTTTCATTCACATCTGTTTATATCTATTTATATTCTTTTTATTGACAATTGATATCTAAAGTTTTGGAACCATCTAAAGGGTGTGGGGAAATACTGGTTACAGAGCAGAAAGGAACGGAACAGTTTGGACTTTGAGTTCTGCTCCAGATCCAGCATTTCTCCACAGCCTGTGCTCCGATGGCCATGTGCAGTGTCTCTGAGGTCATGTTCCTTTACTGGGGTCAGACTGTTTTCTAGAGCAAGGGAAGAGTAGTTTGGTCCAAGACAAGGAGTTCTCAGTGACCCTCACCCAGTACACAATGAACACACTAAAGAAAAGAGATTTCAAGTAAAGGAATTCAGCTGGGCCAGTGCTGTCTTTGTGGAAGGAGGGCAAGAGAGCATGAACATTGGAGTCCAAGCAAATGGCCAATAATTTTGTTGTTATTAGCAGAATAAAACACAAACCAAGAGTTTTAGTGGAGTGCACAAGTTATTTGTGGCTGAGATGCACCTGACAAGTTGGCAATTAGTAAGAAAATGTGCTCTTTACAAGGCTCTTGAAAGCCCCATTAAGTCTGTATTTACTTAGCATTTTCTCTAACTCCCTTGTTGGAAACCAAGCAGCAGTAGTTTTAGAAAAAGTGGTAAGAGAATAAATGCCTATTTGAATTCTAGTGCAACACGAAGTGGCTGAATTCCAAAGTGCTCAAATTAAAACTGGACAAACCAAGTGACAGGCATTTCAGGTTCAACCACAGAATACATCGCCAGAATAAATACATTACCACATTCATTCCAAATAGAGTTATTAACTGCAGACAGCAGAATCTAGGAACACTTGAATTCATTCAAGATTTTGAGACTATGAAAGAACCGATAGATTTCAATGCCCAACTCTGGGTGGTTCATTACAGTGAAGCGGAACCAGCAGATTTAAGCCTGTACAATTTCAAAAAAGCATGCATAGATGCAGCCATACAGCTCTCATTGATGTGATACCATAAAGTCACCTAGAAGTATTCAAAAATGCAGGAATATAACTTCAGACTAAAGCAGAGTAATCCTGTTTTCAAAGTTGCCTGATAACAGCTGCAGTCTTTTGAATTTGCCTTGAGTTTCAGTTTGAAGATCTACAAAAAGATATCTATCTCTAAAGGACTCTGCTCAAGAAATGTCAAATGTAAACAGACTTTGAAGGAGTTAAATAACAGTTTCCAGAGCAGCAATGATCAATTTTAAGCTTATTTGTTGTTTTAGTTTGATTTAACAACACAGAAAGGAGACCTCAACACAAAGAAATAACACGCAGTGATGTGGTAGGTTGCAGCGTGATTAGATACTGCTGGGTACCAATATTAATTTTGGTGTGATGTATCTACATACACCACTTTGCAGCTGACTTCATTTTAATAAGTATAGAGTGTATGTTCTGACAGCTGTGTGTCTTAACAGGATCCCATCTCCGTGTGACATGATTGATGTGCAACCCTTGAGACTGCTATCTTTCACCACAAAAAGTATTATGCAGGTAGTTAGTGTGAAAGAGTTATCTTCTGTTAGAGGGAACCAAAGGAAAAAAAAACAATAAACTGAAAAAGAGTTGCTTTTATTTAAAAAGCAGCAGGACAGGGGAAAATAGTTCTTTAAAGAAGAACCTTTCATCTCACAGTGAGGGCTTAGAAGATAAAAATGCTTCCTAATTTTCATATATGAATATCTAAAATTCAATCTACAGACAGAAATTGAAACAAAAGTGGCCTGGTTTCCAAATATACCAAACACTTTCAATTCTTATGGTCTCTCTTATTTTTTATGTCATGCTGGCTTTCAAGGTATCTCTGTACTGCATATTGCAAGCTCCTGCAAGTTTGTTGTATGCTCTGTCCAAAGCAGCCCAAGGTGAGGCAGCCGCAGGCAGGATGCTGCCTCAACACTGCCTGCTGCACCTGAAACATTAAATAGGACTCAGTGTTGTACCAACCGCATGGAGAACTGAATTCTCTCTTCTAGGTCAGCTATGCCACAAATTCCAAATGGTGGACTCACTGATTAAAGAGGAGATTGTAGCATTTTATTTAAAAAATGGATTTAGATGAAAAAATTCCAGGTTCTAAAATGAAAATTGTCCTTAGATGCAACCTAACCAAGTGATTATTTTATGCTGATTTTTTTTTAACAAGACAAAATACCATTTACTTCCCCCCCCCCCCCCACATACACGTGTGTGTGCATGGGCACGCACACACATGTTCTCAGATTCAGGTGTCAGAAGTAAAATTTGATGGAAATTTTGACCTTTTAACCCAAAGACTATGAAAGCCACAAACCTTTGAACACAGTTAAATCATCTGGGAATTTTCTGAAATTCCTCACATTCACATCTGACATGTTGCTAAGAAGACTCCACATAACTACAGGAAAACACACAGAAAGGTTCTACCACTTCTTTCTCTATCCCTCCCATTGAAACTGCTGCTTTTACTGAAAGGAGGAGAGAGAGAAGGAGGGAGAGCAGGTAGAGGATGATTATACAGATATTCATGTAGGAAGGCAGTTATGGGTGTGTGTTTAGCACAGCAAGACCTGGATAAAGAATACCACCAAAGAGTGATTCACGAGACTACGTCAACTCCTACCAACAAGTACTCTAATCACAACACTGCAAAAATACAGCTTCTGTAGCCAGCAACCCCTTTGGGCACACGGCTACCAGGTATCCAAAACTACAAGATGGCCTATCTCTGCTTTTGTTCACCAAAAAAGTGGCATCACTGCTGATCCCACATCTCTTGGGTCCAGCGACCAACTGCCTATACAAGAGGAAGGCATCAGGGTGAAAACCCCTGTCTGGTGGGTACCAGGTACCCAACAGAGAAAATAAATTCAAAACACCTTCATCTTTTGCGCAGTAGGATTCATATCCTGGTGAAACTTCTAAATTATAAAGGTGTTGCAACTAAAGTGCAAGGAGAAGAGTAAACACCAGGGGACACATTTTATGTACGCTTAACAAATCCAGTTCAGAGGAAATGGTGAACATTTACTTCATGAATCCCATTAACACTTAAGTGTGAGATATGCTAAGCAACTTACCACTGTCAGAGCAGAGATACTGTTAAGACTATCCTGAAGCCAAGCTTTTAACAGTAGGATACATTAATTTCGAAAAAACATTTATTAACGCAGATTCTAGCCATACAGTGCGTTAGGCTGAATGCAAACTGACTCAGAATGAGTGATTGCTGGGAAGTGTAGACTTTTTTCTTCTTTTCCCCTTTGAATGAGCCATATGCCATCCTAAAGGTTTCCCAAGTGTCCTGAAACCATTACATTCTGCTAACAGACTGACACCCATGAGCACTGCTGGAATTGCTCTCTTCCATCCCTCATTATTCCCACTTACAGCCTACCAACCATAAGTACTGTTCTCTAGGATAATTGCTTCACCATAATTCGCTATTAACTGTGGCCGCACTGGGATGAATGATCTAATATTAACAGAAATTCGAAAATAAAAACCAGAGAGTGAGTAAGGAGTATCACTTGGAAATTTCTTGTGCTTCAAACTCAAGTTAAGGTATCATGACTGAACTACTGTCATTGGCATCACTGCAGGAAAAAAAAAGTTTAAAAACCCTTTGAACATCTATTTGACAACCACTATTTGGCACTGGTATTACTAGTAACCTAAGAAATGGAAATACTCATCTCCAACTGTTAGCAACTTTCCTCCTTCCCCCTGAAAAAAACAGTCTCTGCCCTGAAGCTGACTCTCCAATAGTCAAGACAATTAGACAATCAATTTAGGTATTGATTGACAAGTCAACAATATTTCTATATTGTTAAGCTGTCTCAAAATCAAGAATTAAGAAAATCCACAGTATGTGCTGCTGCTTAAAAAAAGCTTAAAATGCTCCACATGATGACTGCTATAAAAAGCAAATCACTGGGTAGTAAATCAGAAATATTGTTACAGAATGTTCATCTCAAATAGGAAGTAAAAGCTTCTCTTCTCAAAAAAAAAAAAAAAAAAAGGAAAAAATTAATCTAATTTCCAAAACAAGATTATTTGTGCATATATTATTTCAAACAAGACAGACATCAATTCTCAATTCCTTGTCTTACATTAAAGTATGTCAAAGGGCTCTTCCTCTGGAATAATCTGATTCCTCCTTGCAAGCAGATCTTAAGAAGAAATAAAAAACCACAAGCCTTCTTTTGTTGCTCCTGTTGTCTTTAAAAAAAAAAAGTACACTGACCTAAGGGTGAAGATCAGTATTAAGCTGAGTATTTTGCAAGAAGACCAGTGTGCAGAAGAAAACCCCCTGGCTCCGTTGCCTGAACTTGTGTCTCTGAGCTATTGCCTCAAAGCAGCTCCAGCAACACCCGTCTCCTGTTCTCGATCCGGAACAGGACCCAGCCTGGAGCGAGCCAGGACCTTCTGCCCATACACATCTTTTCTGAACTCTTAATCAGCTCGTCTGCCATCACCCTACCTTTCCACTAACCTTGTTAGTTACCACGTATGATTCCCATTCTCAACTAAACTGTAATTATGGGTCATATTAAGACTAAAATCCATATCCAACAGAGAGGGCTCAACTGGTTACACAGGACTTTTAACTCAGACCCAATGTCAGTAAAATTTACTAATAGCCATCTCATCAAAAGGCTGACCAACACTCTTCCCAAGCATGAAAAACACAGCCAATGATTTCAGAAAACTTCTCAGGTTCACTATATATTGACAAAGTCAGCCATGGTTATTATGGCATTACAGTAGTCTTTACACTGAATGAAGAACACCAAGTGCAATTCTTCCAAATTAAATCTTCCAAGATCATATAAAAGACTATTGCCAAAGCAAAAAGCAGATTTGTTTTCAGCTGACAAATGACTGATTATTATTAGACATTTTGTACTAGACCTATAACATCAAACCTTCCCTTTGAGAAATTTTAAAGATCTTTTCCAATGTTTCTCAGACACATTTATGGATAGTATATGACTTCTCAAAGAAATCGCACCTCAGAATTCTGTTTCTATGACAAGAAATAAGATTTCAACTCTCTATTTAGTTACAATAGACATACTGAACGTCAATATGGTCTGCATATTTAGACCTCTAGAGTAGGCAAAAAGCAAAAAGGCAAGTAAATCACCTTAAAAATACAAGAGCCCAGCCATAAAAATCTATTGTTTATCTTTTGCAGTGATGGTATTTTACTTTCCAAATAAAAATCCCAGTTCTCCAATGAACAGAATTATTGAAGTAACACTGTACTACACTATTTTAATTTCAGGTATTTGAAACGACGATACCATAAAATGATCTGAAGTATTGTTGTCGCATAAATCTCCAAGCACTGTCCTTAATGTTCAAGCCTAAAATTGTTTCATTCTTTAGCTGACAGTGCACATTGTAAAAGTTGCAGTTTATCACTTTTCTTTCATTCTTCTCCAGCAGTTACATTACCACATCCTTTTTTATTACTATCGCAGGATGTCACTACATAAGTGACATCATAAGGGGAGAACAAGGATTTGCCAGGAATAGCCAGGATTGCTCTGCAGTGCTACAGAGCGCTGCGTTTCAGAGAAAAGGGGACAGACCTGCATTTCAGCATGCTGAACATGTGCCCTATCAAATCTATTGCCTGTCACTGGAGTCCCTTGGACTGGATAAGTTATATCCCACAGTTGGGTAGTACAAAGGCAATTCTGTTGCCATATGTTGTGCCAAAGAGCTCATGCCGTGACAGGGTGCATTATAGATTATGCTTTCCCATGTGAGGCCCATTTTCTCCTTCATCTGTGAGGGATAAACCTTGCCTCCTTTAAGATTTTAAACTATCCAAAATAAAACAGTACCTCCAACAACCCGGAGATGCAAATTCTCTTTAAAAAAAAAAAAAAAGAAGCAGAAAAAGGCCAATGATTCTTCAGATTTTGGAAATCACGTGTATTGTCCCAGTATACACCCAGAATCCACTACGCATCAATCCCATGGGAATTCCAGCCCCAGCTCTAAGTTTGTAAGTCAGAAAAAACCAGAGTCAAGAACACTGCGACCAGCTTCACACATTTTCTCTATCAGACACTCTGTAGTAGTTTTGAGTTTCTTTGGTTGGTTGATTTCAAATGCTGGCATTGGGAACAGCTCACACATAAAGAAAAGAAGCATCATGAGAACAGAAAGAAAACAGGTAAAGCCCCCCAGAGCATGTTTAAGAGATTTTGCTTGTCTGTTCAATTTATTACTGGATTTTATTATTTAGCAGAAGTGAATTGAAGTGGTTGATAATATGCCACAAATGATTTCAACTGTCATCATCCAGCTCAGTTCAGGAGTAATCAAAAGCCCTTGCTCCATGACTAGAATTGGGGATTGGAGAGAAAGGAGGTCTGTTTGAAGTCTTGTTCCTGGTATGGAAATGACCATGTCAGGTATGTCAACTCAGTGAACACATGGGCTTCATCTCATAGGGCATAAATGAAGATAAATACATGTTAGGTATAACTGCAAAATATAATAGGTAAGAGGAAAGAATGGCCGGTAAGTATCTAACCTCTCACATGAGAAAAACTACTCCTCAAGGTAAAAGGCTGAGGCTGCGATTGCACATACAATCACTTCTCATATTTGTCAAGAATAAACCAAGATATACTCCCTAATGCATACAGTCATATGTGCTCATAGTTTATTTGCTTTATTTTTAAAAAAAAAAAACAAACAAAACTCTAAGAAGAGCAAGATATTCAGAAAGGGTTTTGCATAATAACAGCCTTTGGAACACAAAGGCTTGCTATACAACATTTGGGGTCAAAGGGTAAGGAAAATCCTTACTGGCAATTTGCTCAGGTATATAAAGTCACAATTATATCAGTTCCTCTTTCACCTATACATCAAGCAAGAGACCGAGATACTATTTCAAGGAGTCATGCAGGAGTATGAGCCCCAGCCCACACTACAGTCATCAGAAATGCTGCTTGCAGAACCGGGAGTCAAGGCGTACACATCTTGCCCACCAAAAGCAAGCCCAGGCCTGATAGAACATCGACTCCCATGGTGGTTTTCTTCTCTTACTTTTTGAAACAATGAGTTTAGATATATGTTATGCCAGTAGGCAGTCTGTAATCTTCACCTCAATTTCAAGGTTACCAGAACATACTCCTTTTGATTTAAGGCCTTTTGCCTTCAGCTAAAATAGAGCTTACTCTAATTATCTTCATTATAACATCCATAATTTGGGGCTCCCATGGGCACTAAGGGTGTAACGAGAATGGCATAAATTTTTACATCAACTGACCTCTAAATTAGTGTGAGCTTATTTCACTAGAAGAGGGCACAAAGTAAAATAAATTCTTCGCTTTCCACTCACTTTACAAATGTGTAGATGAAACTTTGTGGGTAAGTATGTGAGTCTATGTCATCTGCATTCCTGTTTCTCAGTGCTACGTGTAGCTCATGGCCCAGATGCTGCATACATTCGAGGCTCTTTTATGTGCTATTTTCATGGCCAAGTTGCCATAAAGCCAGAAAGGTTTATGGCAGCATTAAAGAACGTTCTCACATCAAGTCATCCAACTGCTTAGTCACTATATAATAGCTCCTGGACACCACCTCCCTCTGCAAACTTTATAGGAGGTACTCATATACAACCAGAAGGACCAAAAGAATCAAGTGGTCTTTTGCCATAAGAAAGCACTGTGAAACCTTCCTCAGCTTTGTGGGTCTCCATCTGCCCTAGACAAAAGGATTTGCAAAAGAAAAGAGTAATGCGAGAATGGAAAGACTATTCAAAGCAGGAGGAATAGAGAAGAATTGTTGTTTCTCTTCAGCTGTGAGAAATTTAAATGAAACTAATAAAGGCTGTCTTTAGTTCTGCAGTCTTTTCTAATAAAGACTTTTCTAATAACGTTGTATGGATTTGCTTACGACAGTGAAAAGTGATGGTAATGGCAGTACAGAGAATATCTCGAGTCAAAAAAGAACAACTCACATTATGTTCACTAAACATTAAATCTATGATAGATCAACATATACATATTGGCTAACCTCCTGTTCAGTTATTTAATAGCAATATTTACTATCTAGAACCTGGACAGAGGTTATTACATTTATTTCACGTATTCCATCGAGACTTGTCAGACCACCTAGTGTTAAGAAAATGCTGTAAGTGAAATTGGATCGGAATTGTTATTTCAGTATTTCTCTTTTTCGTTTTAGCATGCCCCACTATTTGGCAATTATTTCCTACTGTACAATCTATTAAATATTCATGTCAGATATTATTTGCATAGAGCAGCTTTTCTCTGATAAAAAATATGTTATTCATTCACTGCTTAGAAGATTGACCTAAGGTCCCTACTTTAAACACACAGTTATATTGATTGTGAAAATACGCTAGGAAAATTATGTAGTTTATATGCATGCATTATTTCTGCTGAGTCATCCTGAAGCTTATAATTTAAGCCTCACTGTTTCAGGTAAAATGAAATTGCTTCACTAAGTAAGGCTGCTTTGATTTCAGCTTTGCTCCAAGCTTTGCCAGGCAAGCAGAAAATCTTCATAGTATGAAAGGTCTTGTTCATATAGAATGTATAGTCATGCATTGATAAAATCATATGCATTCAAAATACACCACGCTTTTGCCCAAAGATTGTTTTACAAAACCCTTTATCTTACGTAAATAATCCCATATCCTGTATTAATGGAAGATCATCATAAATGAACAATGAATTTAGACTTCCAAAGCACTGCTGTGCCTATTGCAATATAGAGGACAAAGAAAACGAAAGAGCTTCCTTCAAAGAGGAATAAAATCCCCAAACCAAACCAAAAGAACCCCAAAGCAACAACAGAAAGATAAGCTAACTGGATTTAAACTAAAAAGAAATTTACTTCTCATGAGTGTGTCCCCTTGAGGAAGAAGCTCTGAAATACCCAACTTTTAAAAACCTTATCTGCATTTTACTTTTCTGCCCCTCTCACTAGACAGGAACAGTCTAAGAGCATAAACAGAGGGGGAAAGAAAAGAAAAAAGGGAGAGAAAAACCCAGAATGGACACATTCTTTGCCTTCCTTCCTCTTGTTGGCATTTCGCTATTTTCTTACATCCAGTTACCTGCTAGTCTTTCCCAGCTCCTTTCCACCCTTTGTATCCCTTATCTCCGTGACTCTCCCTCATGTATGTTCTGTTTTCTCCCCATTTCAGTCCTCCTTTTCAATATAACATAATCTCTAGTATTCACCATAAATTCATTATCTAGTATTCTTCACAAAAAAATCAAAACAAGGAAAACCACAGTTCAACATGTAGAGGAATGACATTATCCTGGCAGTGTTGTTTGCTATGACAGGAAATCCATGTCACGAAGAAGCCTGTTCACCTTCTGAGTCCCACAACTCAAAGCACATTTCAGGTTGCGTATGAACCTTTTGTTGCCGTCTACGTGCAGATAAACCGCAATAGCTCTGCAATGCCATTTCAGTTCAGGGCTTACAGGCCACAGTAATGCAGAAGCAGTAAAAATGCTGAGCTAAACAATGTGTTTGAAGAATGGACTCCCTTCTAAAACTCTGGAATAGGCCTAATAGGATTCATACTTGTCCAGAATAAAAAGTCCAGGATCTGGTATTCTCCTAAATCATAAAGCCAAGAAACAAGTTCTCTGAAGACAGCTGAAGTTGTCTACAGTTGATATACATCCTACATGTAGGCCTGATGTATTTCACCTGATGTCCTCGTTTAGCTCCGTACAGAAAGTGAAAATTTTAACTCAGTGGAAACATTGGCAAGTTCTTGTTGAGTTCTTTTACCTGAGAATCACACCCACAGTACTGCTGGGTTAGGGAGGATGCCTGGCTGACTTTGCTTTCATTTATCAACTGCAAAGGGTTTTTTGGCCAACAGTAAAGTTCACATGCAGATATTAAGTAGGGTTTTTTTCCTCTCCAAATCCAACTCTTTTCAGTTCTAACACTGTGTTCCCATACATGCATATACCCTTGTCTTCCTTAACCTGTAGTGATTATTCCATTTCATTAAAAAGCTGAATAATCTAGGGAATACACAGCCAAATTTCAATCTATCTTTATAAATGCAAGCAATACAGTAAAGATTTGCCATCATTTGTACTCACTGTGACATGGTAGAAAGCCAAGCACAATCAACTGGGCTGGAAAACAGATGCAGAGGCTCTTAAAGGACCGTATAACATACTGGATGTAAGAATAAGAGGCAACAAATCCTTTATCTATTGACATATTGCATCATATGTGTTAAGGGTCTATAATATTGGATTCCAAATTTTGTTTCAAGACTTCCTCTCTTCGTAAAATGAGGAATTAAACCAGCATTTAATTTCAATTTGCCGAATGATGAAATTTCTTAAAAAATGAGACCGTATACAGCAACGTGGGGAACTTAACAAATCTGGGCTGTAAACAACTGTAAACCCAGCAAACAGAAGGATGGTGTGCGACTCTTTTGAATACCTAAGGTACCTAAGGTTGCTCTGCACACAACTATTTTTCTATAATTTTTTTATATTTCAAGAGGAAGACAGATGTAGTGTCTCAAAGACAAAGGGTGTTTCTAGTTTTACTAAATCTGTAGCAATAGGCAAAGACACAAGTTTCTTACGTGATGCCTTATTCATCTGTAGATTTAGACTAACGTATTGTTTTTCAGGGTATTTAACAAGACTAGTTTCTCATATATTAACTTTGGTGTCCCAACAAAGCCAAGTACATGCTTTAAGGAATACTCCCCAAAGGAATAAGATTCTTCTGAGAGTGGAAACATCATGCTAACCTGTCCCATGACATGGGTGTTGCATTTACAAGACAGGAAGTTACTCTGTACAAACAAATTTATTTTTATTATATCTTTGTATTTTTTCCACAACACCCAGAAATAGTCAAGAGTCAAACTAATCTTTTGTTACTTTGTGTATATATTTTTACTTTAGGCCAGTAAAGTCTCTTTTTCTTTATCAAATTGTTTATTAACATGATTCAGTAGAAATATTTCCCGAACGTGGTTATTCAACAGAACACTACACTACAATAGAATTAGAATACTCTTTTTAAAATGCTTCTCCTACATGGATCGGAGTCTTTTCCACACACGTTTTTATGCAAGCACATTTTATAGTGAGAATGGATGTTTCCTACACTGTTTTTGCAATATACAAATGTATCTCAAGAATGTATTTCTAGAAATAAATCTGTAAGAACAATTCACATCTCAAGCCAGTCAAAATCTGGAATAATTCCACTGACGCTTCTGAAATGATCCTATTGTAAAGAAGAATTAAATAAAAGAAAATACAGAGCCTTTTGTCTCCAAGGTCTATTGCTATACAAATAATTAATTAGCGTAGCTAGTGTGCTGCAGGCCTGCCTGTCTGACCACTGAGCAATTAAATAAAGTGATTCTAGGGGCTGTAAGTGGTCGCTCCTAAAAAACATGCCATCCTTCAAAACAAGAGAAAAAGCATTCTTTACTAATTCAATTTTTACATAATTATAACCTAATCAATCTTACATAGACTTTTTGGCATCACTGTTCTCTCACTGTTATAACAATTCATAATTTAGCCTAGCAGTAACATTCTTAACAGCAAAGTTTGGACACATTCCAGGCACAAGGCCAATGGGCAATTTCTACCAGAAACATTATACCTACATTTTACCATTACTTAATATTGCATGTATGAGATCCACATATAAAGAGAGACTTAGATTTTCCTTGGAGAAAACCCCTAGGCACTGTAATCATTAGCTAAATGTCCACCAGCTGCATTAGGGAATACATCACCTTTTTGATTTCAAAAAAAAGCCTAAAAATCACAAAAACAGGAATACAAGATTCTTAATTTATGCTCTGCTAAGAGAGTAAACTAGAATTGTAATACAACAGTTAGCAGCACACAAATAGTAAACATGACAACACAGTATGTCACCAGCTATTTTTTATTACCCAAAAAAATCATCTTTAGAATTAGATGAGAAAACTCTAATCATAGTAGTTGATGGAAGGTTACATAAAACTGAGTATAATTCAGACACCCAGAGGCCTCTCTAACCTTCTCTGTGGATTCAACAGGGCAGAGAGGACTCAGAGCTATCATTAGCACATCCTATTCACAATCTTATCCTTGTATCCTTGTCTCAAGCACACAAACATAATAAGAGAGAATAAGTCTCAAGCAGAACAGAAAGGACTGTTTTCACAAAGTGTATGGTAGTAATTAAAAAAATAAAAAAATAAAATTTCAGCAGTTGCAGACATTATATAGTTGCGTGAAACTGATGTCCAAAAGAAATTTTTTTCTATTTCAATTAAAAAATTATATTTAAGATTAAATGTGCTTATTGCAAATCCGACGATACTATATAAATTAGGGGCTATTTTAAATTTTCCATAAGCAGTGATATTAGTGACCAATCCTGATAGTTCCAAAAAGTCACAATTTATATAGTTAAGATTCCATTATGTATTGCACTAATTCAATTTGATCTTTCAGCCACAATCCCCTGCAATCAGTTCCACAGTAGAAACATATGGACAGGTAAGAGGAGAGAGAATTTTTATCAAGGAATATCATCAAACTGTTCCTTTTGTACAGTCTTCATCTGCAAATATGTGAGTGTGGGCCTCATGTGAGAACTGCTGTGCTCCCAGGGAGTTCAGATGACGAGATTTTTTGCCTACATTCACCAAAATTGCCCTTCCAATTAATATCTGGAAACATTATTATCATTAGTTCCAGGAAACATTATCATCTCTAGTAACTGAAATACTGATTGGCGACAGGAACTCAGAGGCAGGGCTTTGCAATGTTGGTGAAAAGTTGCATTTTTTGTAAGGAGCTTTGGAGCTGGTCTGAAGTATAAAATGAAGGTGATTGTTAATCATCGTGAAGGGTTTGTTTTGCAATCACTATTCAAGCAGAGGTTCATCAATTTTGTGCATATTAGGTTCAGAAACTACCCTCCTCGCTGGGGAGTATTTAGTGCAACTAGACAAACACAGATGTTTCCCAGAAATCCCTAAACACTCTTGTGTTCAAAGATTCACAACATTTTTCAAATCAACTATGCTGATCTTTGCTGTCCAACAGCTATATCTTGTGTTCAGCAGGATCAGTTACAATTAGATGTAATTGAAATTTACGGTCATCTCTAATATTTTTCTCTGGCACTGAACTGGTCCAGTCACTGTTTCTAAATGAAAGGTTGGAAAACTTTAAAGAAGTGTGGATTGAAAAGAAAAGGTCTGAAAATGTGACAAAGAGAGAGGCCTATTTGTTCAGTTTTACAACTATTACCCAAATTGCTCCTGCTGTGTCATCAATACAGGTTGTAATTATCATTCCTTGTCTTCACTAAGACACTTTGATCAAAACAAAAATTCTATGTTCTATTCTTCTCCCTACGTGTAGCTAAATTCCGTTCTTCTCCCCGTTTGTGACTTGGGAATTTTCAAAGGTGCTTGAGATGGCAAGGAAATTAAAAATTTGTCCATTTTTTTTGACCAACTGAAGATGGAAAGAAACTGTATGTGAACACTGAGAAGCTGCCATTCTTTGCCTATGCAGACTCAAAAGATTCTGCTGAGATTTATTTTCTAGGTCAGATTTTTCTCATTAAAATGTAATCATCTAAACTCAACAATAAGTAGAAACAGATGAAATGTTTCTTAGGTCAGGTTTTAAAATAAAAACTCTTTCTTAATCAAAGTATTATATTAGTTATTACCTATACCATGAAGCATATGTGGAGATTTGAAACTTAACAAGTTCATTCACAGCCACGCACATCCAAGTGGATGCCTGTAACCTATTTACCCCATTCTGTTAGAAGATAGTGTCTATACTATTTTTTTTCCCCTTTCGATAGTTCTGTCTTTTATCTCTTTACTCTCTTGGTTTGAATTAAACAGTTTAAGCAAGCTATTTGGAGCATGCCATAGCAGTTGCATTGAGAAGCACATCACAACTCATTTACTAACAAAAGAAGAATAGGAAGGCTAAATAAGCCATGTTACATTCTGAAGATAAGATGCCCAGGTATCACTGGAGGAAAGAGAATGATCTTGCAACAAAATTGTCTCCTGGAAGCATCCCAAAAGAGGAACTGATGGATACTGTTTGTACCTGGTGGAGATTCCCTTCAGGAGCCAGGGCAGCACGTTTGACTTCCCAATGGAGCAGAGCCCACGAGGAGACTCACAAAATTGTCACTGCCCTAACCAAGTAAAAGCTGCAATTCACAGCAAGAGAGGAGCTTTCCTAAGTAACAAGGTGGTGGTGTAACATATACCATTAAATCGTTAGAGGAAGCTCACCAGTTTGATGTCCAGACCAATAATAACTGAACTACTCTTGGTCTGTCTGATGACGGAGACATGCTGAGAATGAACAGTAACCTGTGACATCCCACCCTGGATCTGGGTGGGAGCAGAGCCTGAGATTGTACTACTCCAAGTAGTACCGAATACTGAAAGAGGTGTAGAAATTCTGAATTGTTGAATACCACGTACTTTGAATACCAAAATGCAAAGTGTACTGTGAAATAGCTGGAGTAGGTCTGAAAAGAAGGCTGCAACTCTGGAAAAAACAGCAAAACACTCATTTATTACTGGCTGCTCTATAATCATGCCTTGTATAAACAAAGGAATGTTCCAGTATTACTTGAAAGGATCACAGAATCCATCGTGATATGTTTTGGCTTGAGGCATGTGTTTGTGGTTTCAAGCTAATCCCTTAATCACTGATGTGAAAATTGCTAGGGATATATACAGACAGGATAGCCAGGGTCCTCAACACAGCCTTGTCGTCTTTTATTTCAAAGAACAAGCACAGTTTGAAGCATAAACAATTAACATTTGATGTTATATACTTAATTTAGGATAACAGAGTGATATCTTCATAAGATACTTAATGAAAAAGTAAAAAAAAAAAAAAGAGAAACAGAATAGGATTTGTTCAACTTAGCACAGAAAATATAGTCACTTTGTAGAGCCTAAAAAGAGGATTTTTTAAAAGAAGCTGTAGAATGAATAGCAGAAGAGCCACTAACAGAAAAACTGTAACAAAGAGAGCAACCTGATCTATGGTACGGCAGTGTAAATTAGGAGTACCTTCACAGAAGCAAATTATTTGGGCTGCATCAGAATAATGTCAGAATGAATGAAATTAAAAATCAGGGTAAAACCAGAGAAAGTAGCATATGCAGTATAAGCGGCATACATGAAAGACGAAAATACCTTAACCTGGCAACAGAGAAGAATAATACGATGAATTTTTGGCAACTTGCCATGCTGAGAATGACACCAACCCACACATTCCCCAAATTCCACAAATACTGGAATCCAGATAATTTAAAATGCAACTTGATAAAGAGAATTTCCATAAATCCCCTATCTAGCCAAATAAAACTGCTTTGATTATAGAGGGATTTGTGTTATAGAATACATGCAACATACTGTGCATTGATCTTCTGCATTTATTCTTCCTGGGCACCTGCAGGAAATTTACGCAAGTGTAGGTGGAAACCCTTTCATGTATGAAATCACCCATGTTCACAACACAAGAGAAAATGAAAAGACGTTTGTGTATTTTGACTTCTCTAGGAAGAAATTCTGGCCACTGCTCAGAACAGGGTCAGCCAGAGCAGATCACTCAGGACCTTGTCTGGGCAGGTTTTGAGCATGTCGAAAGGATGAAGACTCCACAGACTTTCTGGGCAACTTACTCTAGTGTCTGATCAGACTCACAATTTAAAAGTTTTTTTCTTAAACACAAACCCACAGCTTCAGTAACCACAACACCACCTGGGTGATTAAACACAGCTCACTTCTTAAGCTTAGTTACTGTCTCTGAAATCTTCCTTGCTTCCAATATACTTAGTAAATGTGGAAACCATTTCAAAGCAACATATCCTGGTGTTTTCTAAACTATCATTTCCTGCAAATTGCCACTTCATAGAAGTTTAGGTGAAAATACTTTTGTTCTTATTTGGACGAAAACTCATTTAGAAAGATGAAGAAATTCCCTTAACATGCAATTCCTGATGTTTGCCTATCTCTAGCATGAGATAAAACTAGGAAGTCAAGCTAACCATTCTCTACTAGTATATTGCATGCACAGCATATTTTGGAACATCTATGCTTAAAAAGTTAATGGACCTTTGAGATTCATCATTAATGTTATCTCATAAACAAGTTCTGTTGAAAATGGTTGTCTTTAGAATATCCCTCCTAAGAAAATGAATTGTAAAGCCAGACTCTCTTGAAAATTTGTTTCACTGTGATCCTGTCATAAGGCTTTTAGATCAAGCAGCCCCAGGTTCATTAAACCAGGTCATAATTTCAAGTATTCGGATTTCTGCACTGAATGAATTGACAAGTTCTCTGAAATGCAAGCTTAAATGTTACAGTAACATATGACCAGTATTCAGAGCCTGATTTTCAGCTGGACCTATCCACCCCATTTAGGTGTCCCATTCACTGCTAGTGGATCGGCAAGCACTCAGCACTTCCGAACGCCAGGTCCATTCTCTATGAGCAATAGCAGGGTTGTAATGAAGCAGCAAGATGGGAAAAAGAAGAGCAGGAAAACAGTAAAAGGTAAAAGGATCAAAAAGGCACACCACATGGAAGCCTCAAATAAGCTATGACAGCACTTGGATAGAGATTCTGTAATGCATTAAATAAAATGTCTATGAATACCATATACTGTTTTTCCTCAAAGGATATGAAGATCTGATTTACAAAGAAAGAGCATCTCCCAAGAGTTACTGTCTTTCTTAGTTTGTACAAAAAGATATGTTATCTTGTTCTTTCTTTAATGTAGGATAATATTCTGGCCCACAATGCTGTTACGGTGAAACTTTCTTCCCCCAAAGTGCACATCAATCCTGTAGCTTTCCTTCATATATGTATCAGCAAAGAACAAAAGAGCATGAGGTAAATCATGTTCAAAAATCAGACGAAATCTGGTGAGACCATGCTATCACAGTTAAAACAGTCTGGCAATTTTATTTCAGGTTTACTATTAGCCTATTGCTCAGGTTTTTCCTAGCTGCTGAGTAACAGAGATAGCATTGCCCTGCCTCACAGGGATGTTGTCCTCACGATTACACCAACCATTTAAACAGGGTCAGTACCACTGTGAGAGTAGGTGCAAGCACAGCAGATACTTAGATATGAAAGGCCAAGCAAACACAAAGGTTCACAAGTGCATGAGGGCTATTAATATTTGTTTTAAAGTTATTCATGCATTCATATGAAAGATCAAGACTTAAATTGTTATATGACAGATAGCAAAAGCAGCAAAAAGCTATGCAAAATACCTAAAATAATTGCTGCAACCGTTATTCCTTCGAAGTTCTAACAAAAAATTAACCACTGAGGTGTCAAATCGAAGGGGAAAAAACAAAACCAAAACATAACCCTGCCTTAAAAGCGCCTTAAATCTTATTGCATATTTTAGTTTCTTAAATTCACCTAGTTATCCTTAGTATTTCATTTACTGTCTCTTGCTTTCTATAGTGATTTGTTTTCTATTGTTGCATTTTCTTTAAATGCCACGAGAATAGTATAAATTCTCCAGAAGAATGTTAAATGCTCAGTTTCTAAAGTGCCCTTTCAAACTCAAGCTTGCGAATACGTACTTTTTTTCATTTTGGTCTTTAATTGCTGGATTAATCTATGTGAATATGCTCAAGTTTTTACCTTGAAAAGAATTAAAATATTCTCAGTACCAAACCCAAAGTTTTTCTCCTGTGGACAACTGACTACAGACAGGATCACTATTACTGTTCCAGGAAGGACTGAAGGTGGTGGGTGTGGGGAGGAAGAGTTCCCAGCACAGCAATTTCCTTCTATTTGTTCCTATTTTACTCATGACACTTCCCATAGTATTTTAGCACTGAAATACACTTTCATTCGTAAGAGATTTATACCCAAGTGGAGGGTTTTTTTATCTTTCATATAAAACCAACCCACTTTGATCAGATTAATCTTGCTCTCTCTATATAATTGAAATCTCTTCACAAGTAATTTTTTATTATTACATACTTCAAATTTACCCCTTTATGGGTTTCTGTTATTGTTAGCCCTGATTCTACAAATTCTCTGGAATTAATTTAAAGCTTCAATGTCTCAAGTATATTCGAGCAGCATAATTCTTTTATCAATTTGTTTCTTTTCCCTCAATAGCCCCCATTCTTTTATGTTATTTTACTGACTCTGTTAAAAAAGACGGCAAGGTCAGAACAAAAAAAGAAAAATGAGTCTTTAGAAGAGACAATCAAGACTTTTGTGTTAACATTTACAGAACAACTAAAGCACATCTTCAGAAGCATTTTAAACCAGCATTTTACTAGTCCTCTTCCATAAGTAAACAGGATAATGTTTTGCTCAATTCCTATATTAACATTTACACAATCTTTTTAATATTACAAGTAGGATCAACTAGTTTTTCTTCAATACATCTAGATGTGAGCACCAAGTAAGTGATCTCACTTTGTCATAGCCTATAGCAGCAACAAGCAGTATTACCAAGCAGTAGCAGACAATTCCAAAATTACTACCTACCTTACTGAAACTAGGACAGCTTATCATTTCCAACCATCACCTTACCTGTATTTGTGAAAATAATAAAGAAGCTATCCAATCAGTGTTCAAGGTTTGGTTTTAGTTTTTATTTCTCATGTGTTTTCTGAATAATACTAAAACCTGAAAAAGCAATTGCTGCACTGAACTTTGATTTTCAACTCAGCTAATTGTAGAGAAGACATCAAGGAAAAAAGAGGCTTGAAAGCAACTACCTCTACTTAGTCATCACTTACGTAAATTATTTTTCAGAGTTTTACCCCTTAATAATAACCCTTAAGACAAGGACTTAGAAACAAGGTCAAATACACAAACTAATGGTGATGTATTCTGGTAGTATTTCCTATATTTCTCTTAACATTTTGTAAAGGTAGAAAATCATTAGAAACAAAACTAGGCAGTTTTACAAGCTCTGTGATATGTTACTTGTGTCAAATCGGCAATACATCAAATGAGCACACATCTCATACGACTAATAAATCCTAATATGATAAACAGATAATTTAATGTCAGAATGAAAGCCGTCATATTTGTATTCATTAACTCATACCTTCTGAGCATTTGTCTTCCATTTGGTTGCTGTCTCAAAAGTTTGGAAGTGTCTTAAACAAACCCCTTTCATTCCTTCATGACAGAGGATATGATAAATGCTTGTCCTATTTTTATTTTACTTTTGCAGTTTTGGAAATGCAACCTCTTTTAAATTAATCCAATACTTTTATTTTATGAAATCCTCATAATTAATTTGCTGTATTCTTCTGTTATAGTCACCAGCTACAAAAGGTTAACACCGTTTATCTATTCACCTATGCAGAAGAGATAACTTGTGATTTCTGACTTCCATTTGTTCACCTCTGAGGCACAGTGGTACTAAAGAATTGTCTCCTAAATAATCTGAAGAAGTAATTTCTAGAGCACGTGTAAATTGGAGCATAACGAATCGACAGAACCTGATCAAAGCCACACTGTACTCAGGAGCAATAACTTCATTGATTCCAGTGCCCTTTGGATCAGGTCTCAAACCCTAACAACTGATTTGCTCCAAATGCATCCTGGGAAATACTCAAATTGCAACTCAGTACAGATTTTTAGAGTAATTTAGTTGTGCTCCAGTTTATTATTTAACCATTTATTATTGACTATCTAACTTGTTTGAAAATCAAATCTAAACATAAAAATTGCAGTCCTTTATGACGAAAGAGAAGTGATGAGGAATTAAGCAGTTGTCCCAGGTAAGACAAACAGTAACTCTCTGTGACTATTATAGCTGAGACAATGAACCTCAGATCCACAAGAAAAAAAGAATATCCCGTGCTGTCTTTTGCCATACATTCTGATATTCCTTCTCCAAGTGATAGAGGAGTCAACAAGGAGAAGTGCCACGCTGGGCCTTGTTCTCACCAACAAGGAGGGGCTGGCGGGGAATGTGAAGCTCAAGGGCAGCCCTGGCTTTAGTGAGCATGAACTGATGGAGTTCACAACCCTTAGGGGAACAAGGAGGGCACACAGTGAGCTCACTACCTGCCCTGGACTTCAGAAGAGCAAACTTCAGCCTTCTTCAGCGATCAGCTTGGAAGAGTTCCATGGGATAAAAGCCCTGGAGGGAAAAGGGGCCCAGGGAAGGCGATTAATACTCAAAGATCACCTCCACCAAGCTCAGGAACGATGCATCCCAACAAAGAGGAAGTCAGGCAAAAATGCCAGGAGGCCTGCATGGATGAACAAGGAGCTCCTGAACAAACTTAAACTGAAGGACGAAACAGAATCACAGAATCACCTAGGTTGGAAGGGACCTTTTAAGATCATCTAGTCCAACCAAACCTGCAGAGGGTGGAAGAAAGGACAGGTAGCCTGGGAGGGAGAAGTTGTCTGAGCAGCCAAGGATCAGGTTAGGAAAGCTAAAGCCCTGACAGAATTAAATCTGCCCAGGGACATCAAGGGCAACAAGAAAACCTCCTACAAGTATGTCAGAGATAAAAAGGAAGACTTGGGAAAAAGTAGGCCCTGTCCGGAAGGAAGTGGGAGACTTTGTCATGCAGAATAAGGAGAAGGCTGAGGTACTCAACAACTTTTTCACCTTGGTCTTCACTGGCAAGTGTTTTAGCTACACCGCCCAAGTCGCATAAAGAAAAGGCAGGGATTGGGAGAGTGAAGAACTGCCCACAGTAGGAGAAGGTCAGGTTTGAAACCATATGAGGAACCTGAAGGTGAAAAAATCCATGGGACCTCATGAAATGCATCTGCGTGTCTTGACAGAACTGGTGGATGAAGTTGCTAAGCCACTATCCATCATATTTAAGAAGCTGTGGCAGTGCAGTGAAGTTCCCACTGACTGGAAAAGGGGAAACATAACCCCCATCTTTAAAAAGGGAACAAAGGAAGACCCAGGGAACTACAGGCTGCTCAGGCTGGAGGGACTGAGTGCACCCTCAGCAAGTCTGCCAACGACACGAAGCTGTGTGGTGCAGTTGACACCACACACTGGAGGGAGGGGACACCATAAAGAGGGACCTTGACAGGCTCAAGAGGTGAGCTCATGCAAACCTTGTGAAGTTCAACCAGGCCAAGTGCAAGGTTCTGCAGGTACACCGGGGCAGTCCCAAGGACAAATACCGGTTGGGCAGAGAATGGATTGAGAGCAGCTCTGAGGAGAAGGACTTGGGGGTGTTGGTGGATGAGGAGGTTAATATGAGCCGGCAACGAGCGCTCACAGCCCAGAAAGCCCCCAACATCCCGGGCTGCATCAAAAGAAGAGTGGCCAGCAGGTTGAGTGAAGTGGTTCTGCCCCTCTGCTCCGCTCTGGTGAAACCCCACCTGCCCACCATTATGAAGAATCTCTAGAATGACTGTCACTTTAGCGATTTTCAGGATTTTCCAGACAATGGCGCTGTATAGAAAAATCTACTACAAAATTCAATATAATAGGAAATACATTTAATTCAGAAAGACTGAATTATATGTTGAGACGCTTGATAGTTGGAAACAACCCATTGATTTTCAGTTCTCTATTCTTAGTACATGTACTTAGAATTTGAGTATGGCTTCAGCTGAGAGGAGCCTCTGAAGAGTAATTTAAATGTTTGGTGTGATGGTGATGTAATTTGATAGCAGAAGTTTTTGTTTGCTTTCTTAATGACTTTTTAATTGCACTGCATTCCTCTCTTTGATAGATAAATTTGCATTATGGAACACAGTAGAACAAGAACCCTGAATGTTATTAGTTTGCTATGAATTAACATACTTTACTTCTAATTCCACTCAACTGCTCATTTTCTCAAAAATTTTAGACAGTTGCTGAGTACCCACCCTACACCTAGAAGTAGAACCAGTGAGGTAAGATGAACAGGATTCAGACCTTGCACTAAAATACATGTTTATTAATTTTACTATTTAAACTTTTTAAACTATTTAAAATTTAAGTTTGACATAATAGAAAGCATCTGTCATTGCTCTCAATTAATAAGAAAATTGCACTACACACTTTTTTGCGTACTCCACCAGAGAATCAAACAGATATTAATCTCAGTATTTAATAGCTTTGGATTATTCCAGATATTACCAAACCCATAAAATCAACAGTGATTTTAGGTGGTAAGTATGGAATATTGAGAGTTTGAGGTTTTCATCACTGTGTCAGTTGCCTTAAGGCAAATATTTCTTTAAAAAAAATACTATTTTCTTCAAACTGTGATTGTTTCAAATACCTTGCTGTTCTTCATACAACAGAATTTCTTTAGTCCAAAGAAAAAGTACATGTGCAAGAAGCACAATGCCATTGAGAGGTTGTGTCATTAAGGCTGCCAAGTACATTAGATACCCAAATCTCTACAGACCCATCACTGGAAGCATAACCTGCTTTATTCACTATAAAGAGATACATCTTGCCACTGTTGACAAGTTCCTTCTACTCTACCCCTCCCTCTACCCCCTTATAGGAGATAACCCCATCAGATTACAAGGTAAATCAGCCTTTGTGATTTATTTCTCAGATACTACCAGGGTTGTGTTAAAGGCCATGATCATGCCACTAAAATTTCCATGCTTTGGGCTATGTATATTCACCTTATGGAGGGATACCTGGGATATCAGATGCAGAGTGCCTGAAATGGCTTAAGGGTAGTTTGCTAAAGAGTATTCTATATACTGGTCACATCCACACTGCATAGTATTGGCCTGGTATTACTTATGCACTGCATCACCCCTAAACCGCTAAGACATGTTATTATTTTTTGCAATGTGGGGGTTCTATTCTGTTCAAAGTGAGTCAAAATCTGCCACAATGGCATTTTATTGTATGATGATGAGAGGACAGCCCCATGACAGATGAAGGGTTTTGCAGGTGCAAAGCCTGGTGGACTAGCATTGATGGATCCTGCAGGACAGAGGCAGCCAAATCAGGCTCAGATGAACCATTTGCCAAAATTCATTTGGAATTTGCACCTGAGGGAAGTAGTCATCTCATTCTAAGAGATGCTCAGCAATACACTAATAGACATGAGGTGTTTCTCACCAGGAGAAGGGGACAGGGAACAACCCAGGCAGTTCAGGTAGACATGAACTCAATATTGACAGTTAGCTAGCACCTGAGAAGAGTTATGGAGGAAAACGGGACTTTTTTGCTAAATAACATTAAACTGGTAAACACTTTTCTTCTATATTAACAGGGAAAAAGCTATTTTCATTGCAAATATGAACTCTGCTCCATTGACTGTGCTCTTATAGAATGCTTTCTGTATCTAAGAATGCCTCATATCTCCTGGTAGAAGACTACAAAATACCATGTATTATGATTTCATGAATCATTAAAGCCTATATTATCAACTTTTGCTACAATATTTGCATTCACACAATTCTTTAGTTCTGAGTTACTGTTTTTTGATATTGTAGAAAGCCTTATTTTAACTCACCTGTATGTCTTTCGGAGTACAGATGAAGGTCAGTACTCTTATAAGCTTTCATCCTCTGTAAGCTCGTAATAGTCTTATGACATTAAGGTATGTACTTAAAGACTTGATTGTTGGCTTTCATTTACTTAATATCTTGGCAAGTTTGCAGTACTGCCACAAAATCATGTTTAGTAGCAAAGCACACAACTGTTCTGCTTTTCAAGCTAGGCTTATTTATATAAATTTATTCCATACCCTGCTCATCTTATTTTAATGGCCAGATGTTCTTTTCTCTTCACTTCTTAATAAACAAATACCCTTAACTAACCAGACTTTCTCAAAGTTCTTCATCCTCATGGCTTTGATATTTCCACCATATTTTTTCCCCCCTTTTTGGCTACTTTCTTCTATGAACTGTTAAAGGCACTAAAGGCATTTCCAACATAAAAATATCCATTTGAAAGAGATGGACAGAAGTATATCAAAACCCTGCTTTCAGAAGTAGTTAACTTCAATATCTAACTGCAAGCTCACCACTTTTTCTAAAGTGAGCCTGACATCTGTTTTTGTTTACCATTTGGTAATGACATGAATTCATACTAAGAGGATGAAACAAAATTTAAATATAAGTACTCCTTTATATGCACTAGATGGAGAATATAGCATTTTCTAGACTATTCATCTCCTTAGAGTTTACACGGAGGCTAGATGATGGCTTAGTTACATTAAAAACAACATTTGGGTTTGCTGCTTGGTTTACAAAAACAACTCTGTGGAAAACAGTTCATACAAAAAAACCAAACCACAAAACAAACACAAAGCAAACTTTTACAATTCTAATGCAGCATTTCTTACCAGTTTGAGTTCAGAATGTAAGCATTCCTTTAAAGATAAGCAAATGGCTATGTTCTTTACCAGTTAGGCTAAAATCCACTGTGAAACAGGAAAAGAGATAATGTAAAAGATGATGAAAAGAGCACAGACTCATGGAAGCAATCTGACTTTGTGAACCTGTTAAAACAAAAACAGATTTCCCAAAATCCCAAAGAAAATATGTTAGAAATATCTCAATTCAGGACTGTATTGGTTCCCATATTACATATTTGTATAACCCAGGATATGTTCTCATTTCCTCTAAATTATTTGGGACTGAGGCTTTTGCAAAGACCGTCTACCCAGCATTGTCGTTCTGCCTCTGAAAAGCCTACAGCCATTAATACTCATGATCAGAATTCAAAATACCTATATTCTAAGTGTAAGATGAAAGTACTACTCTTCTGTCTAAATGGCATTGTCAGAAATGGTCTGTAATTAGTAAAACGTTATGCTGAATTATGGAAATTTACCGCTGACAACCCATTTGTAAAGTTCATTAAGATGACTCCATTGTCTATTTTATGTGAAAATAAAAATGGAAACTGAAGTAGCAATACAAACCCTTTTTATTTAACACGATTTATCCTGTTCTATTACACTTGCTTATATATGCTGAATATTTTTAAAATCTGAACAGAGCTGCACTCATCTGTTCTGATCTTTCAGGACCACAACTCATTTCAAGCTTGTAAAGTGTGGTTTATACAAACTACTCATGCACATGACTGGTCCAGAGGCAGCAGCAGCACCAAGTGCCAACTAAAAGTCCTAGATTTAACAGCTCAGGCAAAATCCCAGACACAATGGTAGCTGAGGCTGCTCAGCCTATTATACTGCATGGCTCAGTCTTTGAGGTGGGAGACTGCCAACTGTTAGGGCACCAATGTTCCTAATGCTTGAGTCATTCATGTGGTAAAGCTGAGAGCCACAAGATGCCACTCACCATTCCTTTCATCCCTTTGGAATGGTTTTGGCTGCAATAAGAAATAAAAAGGACGGAAGCACAGAAATAATGAACCATATGCAAAAACAGCAAGAGCAATTTACTCCCATTCTAACACTTTTCACATCAAAAATAGAAAGCATTGTGTACTGCTCTCAAAGGTGCTGATCACAGAGCCCTGAGAATCAAAGTCACTGACATGCTTGAAAGATGTTAAAAACCCAGTTAAAATTGTTTACAAGTATCTTTTCATGTCCAGGCATCAGATAATGTGGACTTAAGTATGAAGGGTTACCCCTGAAATTAATAATGTTCCCTAACCATAAAATCTCAGTATTGTATATCCTGATGAATGATTTTTGAACTGACAATTCAGAAAGTTGATCAGCTGAAAAGCAGCTTAGATTCAGTTTAATTCAAGCTCAGGGAGCGAGGAGAGTTTGTATTGCCTGCAATTGGCAAAGGGGTTATCATGGTATAACTTAACGACGAGGACAGAAGAACATCCAGTTCGGGGCTCTCTGTAGGAAGGTGCTTCTTTAAGTCTCTTAAGGGTGTACACAGCCCATTCATTTTGACAGGAGATATACTATTATTATTTAATTTGCATATCATAAGCTAATTCTGGGAGCCCACAATTACAGAAGCCTGCTGAAGTATGCTTTTATCAGATATTGGTTCATCACAACATTAAAACTGAAGGACAAGACAGATAGAGCAATTTGCTCAAAGTTAGCAATCATCCAGAAAGCATTAATCCACTTCCTACCTCTTGCTACAGGTTTTTCAATGTCAGGTTTCTAACTAGCAGACTCTCTATACAAAAATAGATCTTTTAAAATATTAAATAGTTGAAATATAAACTCATATTATTTTGTTTATTTGCAGCTCGCTAATTCTCCCTTTTACTCTTGAAACTTTTCAGAGGGAAGACAATTACCAAGGCCCCTAACTTTACAGGAATATCAAGAGGAAAATATCATGGAAGACAGAAAGAAGAATTAATCTATTAGATTTTATTCTCTCTTTTCGACAGCCATATTTAAGGAAAGAAAAGAGTAATTTGAATATTATGCAAAACGTATGAGAAGGATAATGCAATCACAGAAGACCTCAAGCACTGATTTAATCCTCAACGTTTTAATTACAGATTTTATAAATTAATTTTGATTCTTCCTGAAAAGTTCTTCATGGACTGTGTTCTGAGGTAATAATATCTGATATAATTTATAGTTAGAGAAATTCTATTACAACCCTCATATGATTGCCTTCAGTGATCGTAATTACTCTCTTCTTATATTTTGATCTACAGGTCTCATTTCAAATGAAGGCTAAAAGGCTAAAGTCAGGGCTAAAATGGTTCTGTTGGTCCTGGACACTAGGGAGATGTTCCTTCAACCCTACTGAAGCAACCTGGAAATCTCACAGGTAAGAAAGCCACTTCCAAGTTGGTTTTTAGAATTTCCAGGCTTTGATTCACGAGAAACAACTTTTCACAATTTGCTTGTTCTCCCAAGCCTTGAATTACCAAAACCACTAGTTAGACTGTGATCGTAAGAACGGGAGGGCAAAAATGTTTCATGCTTGAGCCTTAAGGAAATACTCAGGAGTCCTTGGCAAGATAACTACATTATTAAGAGTACTAAAGACCTGGTGGACACCCTACAGCTTGCTTAAATTTTAGGCTCTTCTTGGATCTTTGCAGTACTCACCAGCCTGCCACATTTTGTATGCTATTTCTGAAAAGTGAGAGTTCAATAGTATAGACTATTTGGTCCTTTATCTTCATACTACTGATGTTACCCAGAAAATACCAGAGCTAATTCTCTGCTTACACAAATTGGCTTTTTCATTCCTCTGCATCTAACTGATATGAATGTAATTAACTCCATTAACTTTCACAGTCAGATTCCACCACCACTCCCCCTTTCTTTTTAAAAATATTTTATTAATGCAAATGAAAAAATATTTGGACCTCTACTTTCTGAAGTCAGTGCTGCAGAGAAAGGGGCTAGGGAAGCCAGAAATATAGCTTGCTATTTATGACATTATCCAAACCACAAGAATTTGAGACACTCTCACTTCAGACAATACACAGTGCATTTTAATTTAGCTGAACGCTTGTTTTTGGAAGGATTTAGACTATCTCAATGACTGCTGATTGACGCAAAATTAAAAGGGAGAAAGAGTGTCTTTGAAAGTGGTTGTGCATATATTTAACTTGGTGATGTACTGAGGGAATGAATGGACTGCCTCTCATGACCTATGTGGAAAGGCAGTAGAATAAATTGTAGTTCTTCACTTAGCCTTTCCTTTTTAATACCTGTTACATCTCAGATTTGCCACCTTTAGATGAATTGCTGCTCTTCCCATGCATAGTGTGAATTGTTTGATGTATCTTTCAAGCAGCTGTTAAATCTGGGATACAGTAAAGTCAGGTAATTTATCCTAAGTCAGGGGTGGCATGTCTCTGCTGCACCCACCAGCAGAACAGAAAGATGCAGGATTTTCACTTTTGCTTACTGTTAGGAAGAAGCAAGTTATTTCACCACTTCAGTTAGAAAAAAAAATCTCCTATTATATGTCCAACCATTTAATGTGGCTAGCAAAAAAAGGTGAGGTCCCAACACCTACCAACTTACTGGCTCTTAAAGGAAAATATGTAGTCCCTCTTCCCATATTTAGCTGGATTCAGTCTCCACACAGATATATACATGAATGTACTAGAACACAACTGTCCATGAGAAATGCTTTTCTATAGGCAGCAAACTTAGTGCCTTTATAACAAATTCCATTTCTGCATTAGTAGGAAATCCAAAGAGAAAAGACACTATATCATCTCAGACCATGCCATTCTCCTGTAGAAGGAGAAATATATGTTCCACTCAAAATAGTCACTTTCATGGTAATTTTACTTTAATCTGCATTTCAGAAACTGTAGCTCTTGAAACAACAGTCCTTACATAAATGTTTGAGAACAGAATCTAGAATATTGTGCTGAGTTATCAACTTATTCTCTGGCATCTTTTAATACCTGTTTTTGATGAGGGAAAATCCTTCTGATATTAGGAGTAGATTGGATATTGCATATGTCTACTCTTATTTTTGGAGGTGAAATATTGTATTTCAGTATACTGTAAGTCAAAATGAAATAAGGCTAGAAATTCCATAATAGCATAACAAATATGTGAAGTTTATAAATAGATGAAGTTGACTGACACCCGGTCGAATTCTTTTTAACTGACTCATCTGTTTCTACTTTATGTGAAAACAGCCAAAGCAAAACAGAAGAGGGGATTTTTTTCAAATTCTAAACATTGACAGCCATGACAGACAGGTGCCTTATGAGACTTTCTTTGACTGTTATCAAACCCTACAGGAAAAAACAAAAATTCAGCAAAGAAACGCTATCTAGTCATTTAATGGGGACAGAGAGGGACTGCACCAGTTCATGTTTAAAGAAATGTTGTTCAGTCCTCGCCTAATTCTACGTCCTACTAGATGGGACATATTTATAGAGAGAAAAGACAGCAAAAGCCTTCCACAGAAACCCCCACCCCATCATCGCTGTGTGACTGGCAGGATCACAGGCAGCTGCCCAGTACTGACACAGCTGTATGGCTACGGACTAAGTATGAAGTACATTGGAAGTGATTTGCACTGCACACATTTAAACCCTGACTAAGTGCTTAAACAATACTGTCACTTTCTCAGTATAACTTGCTAGATTTGCCCTCTGACACAGTTAGTTTTTCTAAAAACCTCAAAGTAAAAAATGCAGGATGTAGCAATCCCTTCAATGTTAAAAGCTTTAGTTCTGAGCCTTTCATTAGTATACAGAAGGTGAGCCTCTAATTACTAATCTTTCACAGTCTGTAGCACCCTAGGGCTTCCAAACATCCTGGTGAAGGCAGGAAGGATATTTCAGACTTCATTTCAATTCCCTTAAACTTTTGTCAACAGCCTCATTTCAAATGGAAACTGCTTAGTGTTGCTTAGCTGGGCCAGCCCCGAAAAACCACCCTCATTAAAAGAGATGGGCATGAAATAAGAGTCAGCTTCAAAAACCTCTAAACTATTGCAAGACTGAAAGATGAATATGAAGTTTTGGGGCTTTTCTATATCATGAAGATATTTGGCCAGAAAAATATTTTATATACACTGTGGATTGTAAACAGGAGGAAAACACAGATCTGGTGGATATGTGTGAGGGTTGTACCACTGCTTTCTTCTGGTCCTTTGCACACACGCCCCAGGAACACGCTTGCCTTTCTGAAGGCTTCTACTTGCACATTATGTCACCAGAAGGAAATACTTCTCAAAATTCAACAAATCACAACATAATCATCTATTTTGCAGACTGGCAGAAAGTATTTCCAAGCTCTTTACCCCTGTGATGTGGGCACTTTCAACTTCCTCTTACATTCTTTATAAGTTGGTTTTTGGACACCATTACAAATGCCCTGATATTTCAATCTAGACTCAGGCATACTTAAAGGTAATTCTCCATAAACCAGGGCAAATTTCATTGGCCAAGTGATACATGAACTATGTAAGTATAATTGATGGCTATTCCTAGCAAAGACACCTTGGATGATTAAATGATATTTCTACTTCATTCTTAATTCACAACTGATTATTACATGTGCAGTTACTCACGTTATACTTCCCAATTTGAAAAATGAAGGTAACAAGATCGAAAACCTCTTTAACAATGCCAAGGAAGAGACACATAGATATTGCACCGAAACCATGGAAAAGGCATCTATTCTGATCTTCACGTTTTAAAATGAACGTTCAAAACATCTTTTGTCATTCCTGTCAACTATCAATGTGAATTCTCAAAATCAAATACTACTGTAGCCATTCAGGAGAGAAAAATCTCTGTCTTGAAAAAGTTATGATATACTGTGGCTTGTTGAGCTTTATCAGAAATGCATCCCACTTAGTATGGCTGGTGTACCATTTTTCTGACATTTTATGAAGATATGTTAATTAGCACTGCATAATATTGCAAAATCTGCAAGTAGAATTATTTTGAACTTTTCAATTTTTTCCTTTCAAAATCAGTTAAATATTCCAAATTTATCTATCATGTAAGAGGATATTTGTTCAAAAAAAAAAAAAGTGGAGCTGATTTTTTATTTCATTTAATAGACAAAAAAGTTTTACGTTAGAAAGGCTGGTCTCTAAAGTCAATGATCTGGCTGTTAAAGCACCATTGACATTGATAACACAAGCGAACCATAGTGTACTATGCCTCATACTTAGTGTTCAGGGAAAACATGATCTGTAGCAGCTCTAAAGAGTAATTTTGATCTCTAGAGAGGAGTCTCAATGATCCCATTAACATTGATCACGTTTGAAAAAGTCTCAGGCATAATACATTATTAATATCACCTCCTTCTGGTTTTTTTTTTTAATGGTTTGAAAAGAAACAAAGGAAATTAGATAGAAATGTCTCCATTAAAATAACATAAGTGGTCAGCCTAAAACCCACCAAAGACAGGAAATCCAGAATTAAAAGTTGCTACTCCCAGTGAGTGTCTCCAGACAGTAGATGAATTTGAGTACTATACTTTGCAGTATTGAATCTTGGCATAAGTTCAAAACAAGGTGACTATGGAATGAGTCACCTCCTTCCTGCAGGTTTATGTCCAAAGCTTAATGCATTTTTTGTGTATCATACCAGTAACTGTCTTCTAGTTCTCACTCCTTTAACACATGTGATTGTTCACAGGAATTTCATCTTCCTGTGAAAGACAAAATCAGGCTAAGAGTAAAAAAATTTAAAACCTCAAGGGATTTAATGGAATGGCTTCACTTAGAATGCTTATCTCCCAGACTAGATATAAGATTAAAAAAAATAAAAAATAAAAAATCTGACAACCAGAATATACTACCTGACCAGCCCTTGTTTTTTTAAGTAGTGGAAAAGAATTGTAAAGGAGCATTCCCATTCTAAAGCTATCTTCCAGAGGCAACATTCATCTCAAATTACGCCAGTTCCAAATTTTCCAGCAAAATATTTCTTAAGTATTTCAAAAGAAGATGGAATTACCGTTCTCCATAAATAGACACTTTACACCATGCAGAAATGCCATCTTGAAGTGGAACCACAATGTAGAGGTCACACCACCAGCTAGCACTGAGGTATGTTGAACCCTCAGAGGGAGTGTCCTCTTCCCATGTGTCTAGGAAGCCTGTTTAACCTGGACCAGAGGGACAGGAGCCTTGACAGCTGTAAAGTGTGTGAGTATAATGGAATAGAAACCTTAGAATAGAAAGAATAGAAATTGCTATCTACCCAACTCAACCCATCCCACTCAGTAAATAAATTTTAGATTTCACGCCACTGAGTGGCATGGTTCCCTTCTTGCTCATTCCACCCCACATTCCCCCACGGCACCACTTCCTTATCCACAGACTTACATGAATCACAGAATTATCAGAGTTGCAAGGGAAAAAGTACCTTGTCACTCTGTAAATATAATTATGCTTTGGCCACTTCTCTAAGAATAATACATGTCATCTGGTATTTGTGTTTTTAAAAGAAAATTACATATTTCTATCAAACAGAAACTTAACAAATCAGCAGAGAGCTCTTATGTCCACAAGAGTATATAATCAATCATATCTGATATAATGTCTGACAAATAATTATTAAAAAATTCCTACTCTAGGTATGCAATAACAGAATCTCCTAAGTCATGAAGTTATTTGCAAAGAACTTCACAGGCGTTTTACATGTGCATGCATCAGAACAGCAGCACACTCTTGTCAAGGGAGCTCTCAGAGCGCAATATAGGAATTCAAGCACCAGCACAGAAGAGCACTGGGAATCTTCACCGAGGCTGAATGCAACTGCGCAGAACAAGATTGCTTTTACAAACACCCATCTCCAAAACCTGCTTTTGAAACAGATACATATTGTATTGGTTTCTTCAGAACAAAGACGCACAATATGCTACTACTGAACTGACTAGTATTGTTCAAGAGATAATGTTCTCATAGCTGGGCATAAAAACAAAAAGGCTAAGGAAATTCTACACGGTCCTCTTCAAATACTTTTTCCTGTCCAAAACTTAAAATATCCAGGGAGTTGCAGCCAATGGACAAACCTGTTTATTTTACCCATGTTGCCCTAGATATGATATTTTTATGACCTAAGAAGAATAGAGCCCATAATACTACAACAAAGATTTGTAGGCTGGGGTCATAAACTGGAACTGCAAAACAGACTGCAAATTTTTGCAAGCAGTCCACAGTAGAAGATCACTCTGGCATTGCTAATAGATTTACTAAAAGAGTTTCCTTAGCTGCCAAATCAATACAAAACAACAGCAAAAATACCTTTTCCTTTTTCTGTACCAATAGCAAACTTTCCTAGTGGGAATGCCACTAGTCACAAAACTGTATCTCTGCAGTTTTTTGAGCACAACAAAGTCTTCAGTTCATGCTTAAAAAATGATACTATAGGGAAAAGCATTCCCACTTTGTTGTTACAGATTTCCTTAGTTTTTAATGTGAACCTTCAAAATATTACCGCATAGCACTTCTGTGCTAATGCATTCAGGTTAATCTACTTGGTTTATGGTTACTTGCTATAGTATGTACAGAAAAATCACATTTCATTTCTAACCAAGCATCAATAATTTTCCACTCATTTTTCATAGTATGCTTTGTCTAATGAAAAGAAGATTACATATTAAATTATTTATGTATATAGTTTGATTTCATGTATGTATACACAAGCACATGCGTATGTCCATATATATCTCTTTGTATTTTTTTATATATATATATATAAAATCAAAGAAATGTGGTTGCTAAAGTTTGCTTTCAGACAGCAATAGCAAAAACAGCAGGGGGCAAGCAGCAGCAAAGAAACAGGAAGAGCTTTAGAGTGAATAGCATGAAAAGATCCCAAACACATTAGAAACAGATTTGTGTAATAGTATTTCAGCATTAACGGAATATCTAGTTATGTTGCCTTTTTAAAGTGCATTCCTAAGCAGTTAATTTCAATTACCATAAGTAGGTAAAATTCCAGTTCTATCTTTGTACTTTTGTGAAGCAGATTTCATTCTTTAGGGAAGATGTTTTCTGTTTGCACCCACAAATGTTAAAAAAATGTAATTCATATGATTTTGAAGATGTAATTCAAACCCAAATGCTTTTATTGATATTTGTTTGTATTGTATTTGTTCCATGTATATTAAACTAATTACTACAAATAGTAGGTATTTCCTTTAAGGAAAACAAAACTCACTAGCCAGCTGAATCCCACCAGGCATTACGAAAGCACACAGAGCCTCTGAAATTCATCTACCAGAGAAGATTACAAAGAGATTTGTACTGGTGTTCACTTCAAACAACTTGATTTTTTCCAAAAAAAACCATTTGTACCAAAACAGAGCTAGCTGCGTCCTATTAAATCTTAAATCTTTTTGTGATGGTTTCCTCAAGCTGTTGCCAAGGCTGATTAGTTCATATTATAGTTGGTTATGGTACGACAATCTGTTGCTAGTCAGTCAGGTATAGAGGCAGAGCCACAGGCTCAGCTCTACGTTAAACCTACTGGCAGTGTGGGCACAGCTTAGGAGAAGCAGCGTTACATCTCTCATGATGAGAGAAAGGGATAAATAGGGGATAGGTGGCACAGACTTCAGACGTCTAAGTGTCTTCTTCTAGCTCTGGAAAGATAACTATTCTACATTAGGCAGGTAGGCTCTCAACAGTAGTTCACACATTAATATGAAAGGTTGTCGCCCTTCTCCACTCTTATTTCTCTATCAGCCAATCACAGAATCTTGAATAACCATTTCTGTTCATATTAGAGTTGAGGGACAGCTCTGCTAATAACTTGTAAACCCCTTTCTGTTTAAAGGTAGACTAATTTAAGTACTCAAAGTCCACACATCTATTTGAATTTCCCTGACATTCGATATTTGCTCTGGAGTTCACCAAGATTAACATTTCAAGGTCAAAGTCATTCAAGTCCTCAGCAAGTAATGCTTGTAATAAAATCTATGCCTGCCTTTATGCTGGCAGATGTTAATTACCCCTCTTCTACAACCTCAGATACGATAACAGAACTATAGCCTTTTGTAAAATGGTCTTGGTCATTCAACACTAACCCAGTAACTTTCACATATTGAAAATAATGCTTTTAAAGAAATTCAGTTCCCTAGATAGCGTCTATGGTCTAGGTAAACAGTGCTTCCCCATCTTCCTACTGCCAAAGTGGTTTTTGTTTGGTTATGAGGAAGAAAATAATCTGAGTATTGAAGAAGAAATCCTACTTACTTTAGCACTGAAAGCACTCCTTTTTCTTGTCAGCAGACAGGGTGGGAGTATTTGTTTCACCTCCGCTGAATTTACCTCAGGACATTGCAAGGGGAAAAACTAGAGAAATAGAAGATAGCAAAACATCTGCATCAAGACTTTTCAAAAACTCTAAATTACACATGCACATGCTAGAGTGGAGGGTTGAAAGGTGCTGCTTTACACAAGCTTAAAACAATGCAAGTCAGAGATGGTCTTTTTCGCTCATCCTTATCCGTTAAGTCCCATCCCTGTCCCAGTCCTGACACTGGTATGTATATGAATGGGCCGTTAACTGATTAAGACAGCTGAACAGCTAAATATCTTCCCCCAAAAAGCGATGGGAGGAGGCATTTAGCTCTATGAGCCAGTTCAAGGTTAACAGAAGAATAGGAACAGGACCACAGCATCCCTAAAAAGCCCTGAGCTGGGTTTCTGTCTTTTTTAGAGCCTCCCTCCAGTCCTAACAACAATTACAAGAGTGCTGGAGCCTGGAACAGATTGTTGACCTTTGCCTAGACATTTGGTGGATACACAGCTTGTGCGGCTTTAATTAAATATAGGGCTGATAGCCTGGACCAGTGGTCAGAAACTCATTAAAGTAATGAGAATGCCTTTGCAGCTACCTTCCAGGCTATCTTTGTAAACTCTTCAGGCAATATTAGAGATTGCAGGGTTGAGAACAGGTCCAAAAATCTACTAGAGGAGTAAATGATGATGGAGGCTCATTATCAGATGAGAGAAATTAATCCAGATGGCTGTGAACAGGGATAGGGCAAGTTCAACCTAGTTCGGTTCATTTCAACTAAAATTCTTCCACCCCCGGCATATCAGTGAATTGAGAAAATGTCTGCATAAAATTCATTTTTCTCGTATACTTCTGAATGTCCAGGGATTCTGCTCAGATGCTCAGATATTGAGATTTAATTAAATCTAAAATTCAGTTAATAAGATGGACAAGTTTGAAAGATTAGATATGAATCTACATCTGAACTTTTTCCAAATCTCTTTTCCTAAAGCGCCTACAAGCAGACGTTCCCCCAGGATTAAATTCTTAAGTATCCCTTCCCTAACATTCTCTGTCAAATCTCTGTTCAAAACCTCCAAAAGCAAAGCAAAACCACAGAGCCACAGCTATGAGATTCCTGCCATCAAAATCTAAGAAGATGTCTCTACAGTATTGCTACATAACACACAGTACAAGCACTTGTTCAACTCACAACGGAACTGGTTTTATCAAAGTAAATTGTGAGCAATCTCACAAAAGCCTTTGCATTATCATTTAAAACTCTGCATTGGCAAAAAGGCTTCTGAGCTTGTAAGGCCTTAAATTTTCCAAACAAGGGCATACAGCTCATCAGTCCAAATGTAAGAAGTTTGCCTCGTTGATTTTATTTCCCTTGACATTTTTCCGTTTCTTGATAGAAGACAGCTCCATTGCTATGCTGATAAAAGAGCAGGAAAGCTATATGATACTGCCACCTCCATCAAAAATCACTTCCTTGTCAAAAATCTATATATTACTGTTGTAGCTGAAAGTGGCTTTGGTATAGATTCAAGGAAATGCTACTGGGACACACTATCTGTGTTTGCATTAGGGCTCTTCTCTGGTCTGGCTAGTAATTGTTTCAGTCAGAGAACCCTTTTTTGTCTGTGCTGCACTTGTCAACAGCTTAGTGGGCAGGCTGTTGGGAAAACTGAAGCTTTGAGAAGCCTGTTTTCAAGGTAATTAAAAGTAAAGATTTTTCCTCTTGTTTTCTTGCTGCCCCAGGATTTTTGCTCTTGAGCAGAAACTCCCTACTGAAGTGAACAGCACTTTCAAGAATGACATCTTTGGTCAGTACAACTGCACTTGTGCAGCAGCGATTTTATTATGCAGTGTTGTGTTTAGCCAACTGGAGAATGAGACGACAATTAAAATAAAGCTCTTATAGAGTACCTGCATTCAGGCAGACATATTATGTGCTTATAAGAGATAATATGCCTCAGAGTATGAGATGGCAAAATTCAGCTAAGATGTAAGCTCTCTTGAAAAATACCAGTCACCGGTTAAACTATGGCTGTGTATAGCAAAGCTGTCGTCATCTGAATAATTCCACAATAAGTCATGACAATAAAGCAGAATTCCTATGGCAGAAAAACAGAGAAGGGAGAGAATTTCATGTCTCTTTCTTTGAAAAGAACATTTTAAATAGGCCTGCTTTCTATGAAGCTACCATTCCTAGCTGGATCTACAAGTTATTACCAAGACACACCTTGCTGAGATAGTGGGACCGGAATTTAAAATGTTAATAAAGGAGAAAAATAGAAGTTCTTATCTTTACCCTGCACAGCTCTTCCCATGTTTTCCTTGGATCTATTCTCTTCTTTTCTTTCTGACCCTTTCCATTTTATTTTATTCAGTGAAAAACTGGAAAATACTGTTAAAAGAAAAAAAAAAAGGTAAAAGATGACATTAGACAAATCAGTATGTTTCGGTTCATATGCTCTCTTCAGAAATCAAAAGATATGGCAAAAATCACTGATATCAGACAAGTAAAATTAAGGCTCTAGCAAAGACTCTAATGGGACGTAACAGCTGCCAGCATAACCCGTCACTGTTCAGGGCCTAACTTTACACTGGTGAAAAAAAAGAAAAACTCCACTGAAAAGAGCTGCACCTTTAAAGAGGAAGATAATTCAGCTCCAGAACATATGACTGCAAATTTCATAGCCCAGCCCTCCACCCTTCTCTCACACACGATGAGGTAGGAGTGACAATCCTGTTGGGAAAGCAACTCACAGTGGCTGCTTCTTTTGTAACTTTGGGAAATGTGGCGAAGGACAATTTTTTCAAAGCCAGAAATTAATTTCCTAACATTGCTCTCAAAATTTTAATGAGCTCCAACTATGACACTTAAAGATCAGTTAACAGGCTTAATAATCACAGATCATATGCTGAAATGCTAGAATGAAAACCATCTTTAGCTCCATACTGAGTTCTGAGTAGATCTGTATAAAATTTAGAATTTACGGATTATGGGAAACACACTCATATTTGCTTTGAAAAATGAGGAAAAGTATGTTCAGTATTTTCAGCTATGCTTCACTTACATAAAATGGCTGAAGAAAAGTTTTATTTTTGAATCTCATGCCTTAATTTCAGCTTTTTTTTTTTTTTAAAGTATCAAGTCATTTCATACCAACACAAATAGGAACACTCTGAATTAAAGGTCAAGCTGTTTCATTACAGCCACCATTCAGAGCAGCTAGAAGGGAATGTCTTTCAAACATCTTTCAAAATATCTTTCAAGCCATTCTGAATTGCAGGTGCCCTTTGCTGAACTTGCTCAGGTTTTGCTAGGCTTATACAAGTAGTAGGCGATTTTTGCAGTCTGCCTGACATAAATGAAGTTTGTTATTGGTATGTAGATGTACAGAAATTTATTACTTAGGAAAGCTGCAGGTATATTATTTATTGGTTAGAGAAAAACAATAAACTTACTTGATTTTTTAAATTGTAGCATTTGCCTGTTAAACTTTGTTTTGGACAATAAGCCACAACTTAGGCAAATAAAAATACTAAAACACATGCATAGTGATAGAATATAAAGTTCCAATGTAAATTTGGTGTATATGTATTATGTATATGAATTATAAGCACTTAGAATTAGTCATATTAATGTTTTAAAGAAGTAACAAACATAAAGAGCAAATGCTTGGAAGACCAATATATAAAGTAAATAATGTACGAAAGCACACTCGTGGAGGTGTGTACTTTCCTCAGGAATCATACTTACAGAGCCAGGTTAATGCAAAGTAGAGCGCTGGTGTACACATGGTTGTGTATGAGTAAATATATATTTATATGAATAAGAAATAAAATTTATGTTGGAGTTCTTCCTGAAATAAAGTTGCTATTTCTATTATTTTCAGAGTGACTGGGTAGAAATAAACCTAACCAAAATAAAAGCATCAACAGACCAGATTTAATTCGATACTAATCTGATGAAGTGTTGTAACGACTCCTAGATAAAATATAAAACCAAATACTACAATATGTATACTATTGTGCTATAACATATATTTCATATTAGGCATATATACATAAGAACTCAGGAAATAGCTTAGAAAATTTGGTGTTATCTTTTCATGGAACCTAGGAATAAATGTATTTTCAGTCCCAATCTTCAGTGTTTGATGTCTTTCTTCTCAGCTCCGAAATCCAATCCTACACTGCAGATCCATTTAACCTTTACTCATCCCAATGTATGACACACTCTGTGAAATACTTATATTCCTTTGTAATTCATTTCAATTCAAGCTGCATTGGTCAAACAGGACAGTAACTGTCCAAAGCTGAGATATTTCTACATATGTATTTTAATCCTCTTGCAATGAAGTATGATTTAAAAGGCTCATGCAGTTCTAGAGTGTGAGTAGCTTGATTGATCAGTCTTTGAGAATGGTACAACATGCCCAGATATGATACATATCCATAAATCCAACTATGTTTCGAGGGTTTGGAGCAGATTCAGGCTGGAGGACATAATTCAAGGATTTAGTGGCCACATACTAAGAAGTCTGTACAGAACATCTAGTAGATGAACATTTTGAAAAGTCTAAAAATGACAAGAGTTTAAGGAAAAAGAAAAACAGAAATGGCTGTCTCTGCCAAATACCAAATCCCTATTGCAAAAACTGGCAGTACCAAGCCTTCTCAAACATAAGCACCCAGTGGGTTCTTTCTGTTTTAACCACAGTAAAGAATACCGTATTTCCTTCCCTTGTTCTTGCACATGTGCAGCGCATTTTAGATGATACTCTGAAAGCAAAATAAAAAGGAAATATTTTCTTGGCCTTGATACTTGGTACAGGGAATTGCAATCCAAATTGGTAGGTTTTTGCAAAGTTAGGATACAGGTAAATTGACATTCATAATGAACTGGAATTGCCAGTTCTCTTTATAGTAACGCAGTTAATATAGTTCAATATAAACATTCCATACTCTAATAACTGGTAAGCAAGATCATGTTTTGATATTTAAATCAATACTCATTTTTGTTTTCAGTTCATCATTTTTAGTTTTGCAAGTGCCTAAATATAACTGTGATCTGCAGACAAAAGCAGCTGTACATGAAGAGGCATGTGCTGCAGCCTAGGAAGAAATGCACGTGGAGTTCTGAGCCTCATCTTAAACTCCCCATTCAAGCAATACTCCTAATGCCATCTGTTGTTGCATTTGAATGTTGTTAGTCTTCTAACATTAGCTGATTAGTCTTTCCTTGTGCATCTGAAATAATGAAAATGTCTCAAAATACATTTGCACATAGAGACTGTACTAAATGGAGAAAAAAATGGCACAGGATCAGTTCATTCTAACAAATGGCATATGAGAGAAAATGGATATTTTGGATTTCTTAATTATAAAAAATGTTATTAAATATTTGTACTTCAAATATTTAATACATCTCATTTAAATCTTTAGAGAGTAATTTTATAAGTATATATCCATCATATTTTAATGTACAGGTCTTAATAATATACATACATATATACACACACTTCTGGGGACCAATCAGGTATTTTTAAGTAGAAACAAATACAAAATGGCTCAGTATCTGGACCTATACTAACAAAGAGAATGTGGTAGTAACTTGCTCCAAGGCAGCTACATTTAGCTTTGCCCGATACTATAGTCAGGCAGCATTCCCCTGGCAGGAAAATGTCCTTCTCCAGCCACAGAGCCTTGTGTATGCATCTCTGTGGGTGTATTACATGGCATGATACTCTAGCCGAGCTTCCTATAATTATCCCTCCTGAGAAACAGGATATATTAGCCTGAGAAAAGTACACTATTAAAATGTTTTTTTGCTGTACTACTACTATTCTCCTTTGAGAAAGGCTAACGGGCTCCAGAAGCTGAGGGTGGGGAACGTGTGTCCCCATTCTGCTATGACAGTCACATTGTCTGTCAGGGAAATTCACCAGATTAATCCTTTCCAGGAGCTGGGCTATGCCTGAAGCTCCCACACTAGAAGCGACAGAAGTACTGAGAAGCTAGTTATATGCCCAGGAGCTAGAAGTGGGCCCGGAGGAAAGAAAGTATATATATGTACATACACCATAAGAGAAACAGTAAGGAAAACACAGACATAATGTTGGCCCACGTTTCCTGAAAAATGAGGACAGCAACATTTGGGAAATGTGATCCTCATACAAAGAGAATGGAAATAGAGTAGGAAAGACCTATTAAAAAAAAAAAAAAAAGTCCAAAAGGAAAACTAAAAAGGTACAGGCAGAAGTTACTAATTCTAACAGAGCCAATATATCAGCAGTTTTTACCTAGATGTATCCTGATAAGCATTTGGATAAGCGTTTTGATCCAGTTCTCCATACCTTAAAGCCTTCTACACCAGTAGAAATAACCCAGAAAATCAAACATTAATACCTTTCTGCTGGGTAAAGCAGCAGAATTGGCTAAAAAATGGTTCAACAAGCAACAGAGCCAGCATGAAGGAACGGGTGGGAGGAGATGGATCTCCCTTTTCAGCAGCCTCAGCTGTAATGTGCAGCTTTATTCACACAGTACCAATTTTTTTTCTCTAAAAATTAGTTCAGAGACAGGTTTCTGATATCCAGTCACCAGACTAGTATATTCAGCAGCACTAGGCAAAAGTTGATAATGAGAATACCTACTCACTCACTGAAATTGGAAGGAAAGAACAATCGCGTTTAGAATTTCACAAGAACACCAAGCTTAAAATACTGATTTTACAAAAGCACTGGGTAACACGGAATCAGCCAAAGTGTTGTTCTGTCTCATCTGAAACATATAAAGCAGACACAGTGTCCTTTAATAGTATGATGTCAATGAGAGGAAAAGAGCTGCTGTGGTAGCATCCTCATCACAGTCCTGACGCTGTTCTAGTACTGGCAATAAGGGTGCTCTGAATTTTCCTAAGAATGGTCACCCGCAAGTTCCTACACTCCCAAACTTCCATTAGCCTCTGTAGACAAATCTGCTCTTCCTCTGAAATTCCTCGTTCTTGTAAGTCCTTGGTATTGCTGATAACTATAAGTAAGTAGGAAGCTCTGGAAGGTTTTTCTTTCTTCATAATATTTTGAAAGTTTGAATTTGATGTTAGCATCTTTCTCCTGAAGAAATCTCCAGTTTTTACTATCTTTAATTATGAATGATTGATGTTATAACAACATCGAATGCCTTGGTAAGCACTGGTGCACTACCAGTCTCAGCACATGCCTACAGTGTTAGGTATCTCCACCTGTGGATCACTTCTAATAAAGATAAATATCCAATCTAATCACCTGAAGATAAATTAGAGAGGAAGAGACAGACAAACTTGGATGACCAAACATTGTGTCTTGGCCAAATGTGCCTAACTTACATGTAGTGTATGGGATAATGTAAAATACACATTATTTTTAAAATTTATGTCCAGAATATAAAAAAGTATATTTAAACCTATTATTCACAAGCATTATGATTCTTTTAAATGAAATGTTACTTTATCAACAAGATTATAATTATTTTCCAGCAACATAATTCAAATGGGGCATTCCTTTAAATATAACTGTCTTGTAGTTGTCTTCCTGCTTTAAAAGAACCAAAAAAGTATACACATGGTAAGGTTTATTCAGGGATAATGCAAAATAAATGCCTTTTCATAAAAGATCCATTTCAGTCTATTGCATACAGGTGTATTGAAGACAAGCTATGCATATTAAACCACCACGTAAAAAACATCTGAAAAAATATTGCTATCCAAGCACTTTCTCCTATTTCCAAAACTAACTGAATCTGCAGATGCACAGGATGCTTAACTAGAAGCAGGGATAATGTATGCATTATTTCTTTTACTCACTACTTCCTCTCATAGCTCTCAGCATACAGGTCTGATATTATATATAAGAATAAGAGAGAAGAAAGAACTTTACAAATTGTGCCAAATAATATTAATCCATCTGAAAAGACATAAATTAATCCTCTCTTTTCTGGGACTGAAAGCTAGATATCTGTGAGCAAGTATTCTAGAAGCTCTTATTTCATTCCTGAATTGAGAAACCTTCATTAATTTGGGCCATTAATTGTGGAGATTCATTACTGGCATATTTTCACCACTTCAGTTTCCTTTTAATGTATTCTTAATGAAATGCTTCTATTTTCACACACGCCTTCTATATAAGAATTAACTTGGGCAGCTTTGCAAAAGCTGCACTATAAAAAAGGCAGATGAATGAGCCATGTGCTTATCATAAAATACTATGATTTACTAATAATGCTAAGTGTGCTTCAGTATCAGGCACTACATAATAAAGGCTCTGTATGTTTATTGTTTACTATACAGTGACAATTCTGCCCTTTAAAATACGTGCATCTGTGAAATCCTACCTTAGAAGTAGGATTTGCCTATTTGGTGGTAAATATTAGTTTCAGGTGCTCTTTTCCTAGCTCTATTTTCCTTCCAAACTCACACAGAACTTCCAATGACACTAATGGGACACAAAATCTGTGCTATTCGGAGAGGTAAAAGGACTCCTGCAGTGTTATGGTAAGATACTTAGGAAAACCTGGATAAGCCACGTGCTAATTATCTACCAGGTACAATCATTCATAAAATATGAAATAAATAATAAAAAAAAAAATAAAATAAAGGTAATGCTGGCAAATATATGCATTTGCATACAACGCACACTCAAAAAGTGGACAGCTGCTTCAGAATTCTGAGACATAAACCTAATGTAGTTAATTGGACTGAAAACCCTGTGGCCAAACGATCTACAACAACTTCCTTCCTATTCTCTGGACTTTTCCTGGAATGCCTTAGGCATCGATAAGCAAAAAGGCATTCAGATCCCATTGACAGACATTTCATATAAAATTCATGATTACAGGTATAAAATATTACTCACCTGTTGTATATTCACCTTCAGTGATACCTATCTCTTGGTTTCCCTTCCAAAATCTAATGATAAATCCAGTTTTCAATTAACAGAAAATAGTTTATAAATTAATTTTGTTCCATTTAGGTAACATCCACTGATTTATTTTCAATTTTAATTTCCAATTCTTAGTTTTATATTTAAATTAGCAAAAGAAATCTATAGATTCTCACTGAAAACACCTTTGACTGTGATATATTTGACAGATATTTGTTTCCTTTTGTAGGTACTGTTACATATTTATAGTCATCAGTTTATTAATTGAATAAAATTAAAAACATTTTTCAAGCCTAATTCTCTGCAGAGTTACTCTCAACTCACGCTGGTGAAATTCCATTGTAAGTCGCTGCAGCTACGCAAATGCTCCAATGATTAGTCTATGGAGTTGCATTTCACAGTCCATTTCTAATCAGCACAGTTTTTAAGCATATTGCTAAAGATTCACTTGTATCAATGACTTAATCACAACCTTAAGTATACCTTAAATAGTTAGTTGAGCAGCCTGCAATTCAGTTTTGATCAAATACTTTCCCAGAATGAAAGGATAAACCAAAGAGGGAGACTGCTTGTGTTCAGCCAACTTTTCATTTCATTTCACAGCCAGAAATATGCAGTTTGCTCTTACTGGAACTTAGATTGCATGCAACAATTTGTCTTGCAACAAACAACTAGCAGAAAAATCACAATGTCATATACAATCTTTTTCATCAAAGAAAAGTATTTTAGAAGGTTTTTTGTGTTTCACCTTTGTGACATAATGTTTCATAATGCTGTATTCCTTTTAGTACAAATGTCCTTAAATGTCACTAGCTCATTTGTGCAAGTATACTTATTTCTGCTTATAATTATAGGTTACTTATGATTAATGTGCATTTTTTATAGTACCTGTTCCACTGAGGATTATTTAAAATGGATAATTAGTTGCATCTGCTTGAGAAGAGGAGTTAAATATTCTAAAACTTAACCTACATAAGTATTTGCACATAATAATCATAGAGTTTAAATGAACAATTCCAAATTATTTGCAATGCAACTTCAGACAAGTCCAGTTTTCGTAATTCTTCCTATCACTTTATGTCAATAAAAAATTTAAAAAATAAAATAAAGGAAGAGAAAGCAAAACCAAATAATATACAATGCAACAAGATAAAATATAGGAACTGCTATATTTTAATACTATCAAGCTCTGACCAAAGCCCAGGTCTCAGTCCTGGAAGACAAGCTCTTTGGTCTCACAAAGCCAAGTACTGCTGTGGGACATCCCTGTGGTGTCTATTCAGTGAGATGTGTTCTGTGTCCTTACATAGGCAAAGAAAACACACCCTCACAGGATGAAAGGCTTGTATTTCAAGGAAAAAGTGAAGACCATAACTTTCCCAAGAGAGAAGATGATGTGTGTGACTTGTTCCACAACCACCAGTCACCTTACGGAAAGTATGAAACTTAGGAACACTTATTGTGAAATGGGCATTTCCAAAGATTTCAGCTGAGACCTGGATGAGACCTATAAATAGTGATCCTAACTTACTTACGGTTTTCTGAAGTTCTTATTTAATTTATTTATTTGATACATAAAACCAATCTGAATTGGTAGAATTCCCTAAAGCTTAGGAAACTACTGGCAGCTTTCCAGACCATGGGCTATGTTTGCAGTATTTTAATTCTGATAGCACATTCATTCCACTCACAATATGATTTCAGTGATCTATATTTTTCCCCTGTATTGACAGAGTTGTTTATGGCACTCCTCAGGCATAGGCCTTGGGTCCCATTCTACATTTATCTGCTCCCATTAAGTGGTGTCATTAAAGACATTTCGACAGCTCTCTCGGCACTCTATGAATGTTTGTGACATTAAAGCTTGAATGTCTTCAAATTTCCTACAGCTAAGTGTTGACAAGCTTGAATTCTTATTTATTGGTTCCCTGCAGTAACAAACTGCATGTTCATCTTTGACAGTTCCTTTCATGATGAGCTCTGTCCACAAAAGGCTGATGTTTCCAAACTACATTTGAGCAAACCCACACTTTTTAGGGGCCAAATTTATTGCAGCACTAAAAAAAGATAAATATCAAAGGAAATAATGAGATCTTTAAATGTTATGCTGAATCACATGCACTTATTTTCAATGAAGCAAGTTCCATCAGAAAAACACAGGCTTTTGTTTCAATATGCAACGAAGAGAAAAGTATCCTCATTCCCTAAAGACAAGGCTCACACAATCATAAATTAGCAGATGCAGATCAGGATTTTATACCACTGTCCAAAATCTACATGCAGCACACAGAGAAAACTTGGAACTTTCAAATTAGATTAATTTGCTTGTTACCTCCTTTTAGATACATTCCACTAAGTGTTAACTAAACAATCTTAGCAAAGAAGCTGAGCTCACAAAGGTGTTTTCCTCATTTTCTATTAAGCTGAACATCTTAAACACTACAGAAAGGAGCAGAGGAGTAATTTATTTTATTCATCTGAAGGAGAGAAAAAAGGTTCCTCTAAGGCATTAGGCTTGCCTAATAATTATATTATTAAAAGAAACAAACCGGCAAAGGCCAAGTGACCACAAATTCAGAATCTCAGTGTCAAGTTAAGCCAATATATACAGTCAGCATAATTGTTCCCTAAGCAGATCTTCAAGAAATATCATAGAGACTTTTAATTTAGACAGTGTATTGGGAATATTTGTTTACACAGAGCCTACAAATGCTGTATACACCAGAAGATAAAAATTTAATGATATTGTAGTATCTACCATGTACTAGAAATGTCCAACATAGGCTAAAAGAGAAAGATAATCAAATGATAGTGCAAAAACTTTGTTCTATATCTATTCACCCTTTGAACATGGTTGACGTGAAGATCTTCATTTCCTGTGCCTACCCATCTCCTTATGCTTCTTGCTGCTGTACTCAGTATTCACTCCTGGGTAACATTCTGCAGTGGAAATATAAATCATTAAATCTACAGATGGCAAGGGCAAAAAACAAGCCACCCAGAATCCAGAATAAATAATTCACAAAAGCCATAAGGCCAAGATAGGAATGTGTTCTCCTTATTTTCTGTGCTGAAATACTTTTCCAAAGGTTTAGAAATAGGTATTTACAAACAAGAGTCAAGTGACTTGACTCTAGAAGTCATTTTTTCCTGTGGTATCAGCAGGATAACATTGATTTATTTGGGGACAAGTTCAAGCCCAGCATTTGTTCTTTGTAGACTGCCTCTCTAAAGGTGAAACTCATAGTTCAAATCTTATACACCAAATAAATTCCACTTAAATCTACTTTGATGGCTTAATTGGGGTGTATGACTTGTGTTGGCCTCCTGCAGAGTACTGGATTTCACTCTATATTATTTGACCTTATTGTGAGAACAGCATTGCATCTTTTACCGCTTGTTTTATTCATGATCCTGAGGTGAATACAATAAATAAAAGCTTGAAAAAGCACTCTTGAAGCAATTTCACTGTTAGAGGAAAACACTGTTTACCTTACTCCTGGGTAAGCAATGGGACCACAAGCACCAGCGGTCCTCAGGTTAACTGTTCATTCTAGATACATGCTTTGACTTCATTTATGATTTTTCAATCCCTTCAAAATCCCAGTCTCAGTTGTTAAACTGGCATAAGGTGCACACAATACAGAATGCACAGAATACTCATAAAAGGTATTTTTTCTCTTTACTGAACGATTCTGTCTATATTATGGGAAATGGTCACATCTAAATCAGGACGGGGGAAAATTTCCATGCTGATGGTTGAGTAGGATTTTCAGATATATATACAAAGTATATATTTACACTACAGTTGTTCCATCAGCATAGATACTTACTACCTTTTTCTTGTTCTGTTGATGCTCCAGTAACTTGCCAAGTGAACCAGTGTGCATCTAGAAACAACACTGCTTCATTAGAACTCTACTGTGCTCAGATTAATAACGACCAGCATCAGTAACAAGGGCTTTTTTCTGGAACCACTGTCAAATTAATAGGTTTACATGTCTGTCAACTATGGCTCACTCAGCTGCATCTTGAAGTGTGTTTAACTTGTCCACCCTTAACATTATAAGCTAATAAGTGTTCCCAGCCAGAGGTGGTACGTAAATGGACACTGGAGCATGGTGATAGAAAAAGCACCCACCTCCTGTTGGCACAAACCCCACACCTGGATGGCTCCAGGCTGACACTGAGTTCCTCCCTCTGCAATTCACCATTTACCCTGGCAGCACAGAATTCCACAATGCTTCTCTGCACAGAACCTGCAGCTCTTGTGATGCCTACTGCCTCCACGGCAGCCTCCACTGCAGCCATGCCGAGCAGGCAGAACCAGCCAGACTTTAGAGAGCAGAGCAAGGACACCTGGCAAAGCGGGCAAAGGCCCTTGGATGTCCCTGGTCCATAGCGGAGAAATGCCGTAGCCTGGGGGTGCAGATACATGAGGTATTTAAACATAGGAAAGATTTATTACTGAAATATCACCATGGCTTCTGATAAGAAGGAAATGATTCAAAACCTCAACTCAAGAGAAAGCTTGAGTGAGCTTAGATCCAGTCATGAAAATTGCTGTATTAATCTATGAAGTTCATGCTTCTACTATGTCTTCCACTGTGCAGAGAGAAGCAATTACCCTGAGCCATACAGCAGATGTGGCAGGCAGATCTGAAACAAATCTCTCCTACTATCCCAACATTACCCTCAACTCCACTGATCAGGGATTCAGGGTCCTTCAACACCCAATCAAGTAAGACGAAGAAACAAAGATGCTTTTGGAAAACAAATGTGACATACTCTTTATGTAAGTAATGCAGCAAATGGCTGTCAAAACTAAAAGTGAAACGACTTCCCTTGGTACTTCTTATCACCTGCGGGCCCTTACAAACACTCGGTAGGGAAAGCATAACCTTGAAGGAGGAGTAAGAAAGGCTGTAAGTCCCCTGATAAAAACTCTCCTCGTAAAACAAACACATTCCTGCCCTTTAAAGGAAATGACAGCCCATGACCTCATGTTCCAGGAGCTTTTTCTGTCTGTTACATTTTTTAAGATACCGATACTAAGTCTAGAGCAAAATGTCAGACATACCTACACTTTAACAGTTTAAGGAGAAGAATTAGTCTAAGAAGAAGAAAAATCCTCTAACTGTGCCATTTTTCTCTATTTCTAGATATTGATTGTACTGAAGCTCATAATATCCACTTTACCAAGAGGAGAGGGGCAATAGCAGCAATTATCTGTTCACAAAGAGAAATACAAAAGCTCTACAAGGAACAATGCCTGAAATTAATTTAGGAATAGATTTAGGTAGACTTTTTAGTCTGAAATTTCTAAAGGACGTACAAGTTAAATATCAGTTTCACTAACTATTCAATGTTTCACAATATATAAAAAGCTACATAAAAAAATTGCAAAAATCTCTAAAAATATATTTCATCTTGATGATGCTGACAAATTCTCTTTAACTACTCTTTAATACCAATACTCAGAAGTCAAACAGACTTCAAACAAGATTTCAAGCACTAAGGTATTTTTCAGAAATTCCCCTCAGGTTTTCTTCCCGAACTCTTTTTTCTTTTTTTCTTTTTTGGGGGGTGTGAATAGAATTGCATCCAGAAAGTACAACATTTTTCTAGTATAATGGGGTGCAGGGAGGGAAAAAAAGCTTTCCTACCAGTAATTGGAGTTGTTCATAGGAATGCTTTTTTATGACCTATCAGTCTGTTCTGGAAAACATCTCCCCTTTGCAAAAATCCTAGAGATTATATGCATAACCTTGCTCCATCATGCTTGTCCCAAAGTTACATAAGGAGGAAAATATCCAGGACCATTTAAATCTTCCTTTGGCCAGAGATATTACATTTTAAATCCTGAAAAACTCTTTAGGAAAGAGGAGGAAATAAGTGAACTTTCATACCACACATCTTGAAGAATTCCAGTTTAATTCAATATTCCAGTCTTTGAGAGTTAATCCTATTTACATCCACATTGCAGACAGCTCCAAAGAGCTTACTCCCTTCTGGAAACTATGCGACAAAATGTTTTGGTGCCATCTGATGTCACAAAAGCAAGTGAGGAGCTCAACCACATGCCAAACCACTGCCCAAGGCCTCCAATATGATATAGTGCACGGTGAAGTACAAATGTGACCCCTGTTGCTGTGTAACAGATGTCAGATGCAAAGACGTTTCTCAACTGAGCAGTAAAGCACATTTCATTTTAGGCCTAATAATTCATGAGTTTAAAGATTCTAATATATCATGGTTAACACCCAGCAGTCACCTACTCCCTAGAAAGTCTACTGCGAAGTGTCAGAGAAAGTCATATATAAACACATTCAATTCTAACAAGTAGATGCAGAACCACTGAAATCACTGTACCTCAAATCATTTATTAGTCATACTAATTTAAGGTAACACTCTAAAAATAAATCTCTGCTTCATAAGGCCAAGCTATGAATCACCACAATATATGAATCATAACTCCAAATGCAGTAATGAAAAGACATGGGAAAATAATATGGTTTGTTCAGGAGAGTGCTGATTATTCCATTTCACAGAAGACTGGAAAAAAGCGAGTTTCATTATTTTTATATAATCATTCTAAATTGCAAAGCCCTCCACACATCCAGCCTAGTTAAATACCATTTTAACAATGTAATTCCTAGAGATATTTCTCTCCATCTTTTTTCAAAAAAAACTACACCAGTAACAACACCTTAATTTATTTCCCTATCCATTATTTTAAGGGGTTGACACCTGGCAGAAACTATTTTGTTTATATTCATTCATATCAGGGTACTCAGCTGGAGAAGGCCCGAGTGAATAATTAACTAATCAGTGGAATAACAGTGCATTCCTAGCACAGAGGAGATCCTGGAATTCCCACTCTCTGACAAAGATAAATCCACATACAAGCATGACTGTCTCAAAATTTGAGATCTTTAGAAGATGAAACAAAAAAATATGCGTGCAAGTCTTTGGTTGTCAATCTTTTATGTATTTAATAGCTGTCAATCAGCCAATAGACTACGTTCATCTGAATATGTTCAGATGCAGGGGCATATTGGCACAGGGAGTTAGTAACAAGTTCTACCTAACATTGGGTACTATCTTCAAGGTTATACCAGTGCCAGCTCATGAGCATAGATTATCGTCTTCACAGAGGAGTTAGTGGAGCTAACCTTATGCAAGTGAGGCTACATACTTAACATGTAATACTATCCACATTTTTATCATGTTCCTTTGAAGTCTGAAAACCTTTGTGGACATTCTTGATTCAAACTCTGATTCCTACACAGAGGAACCAAATATAAAATCTCCTGAATTCTGATCTCTCTGTTCAGGGATGAAGTCTCCAGTGACAGGAATTAGAAGTATTGAACTTTACTTGCTTAGACATAACCTAACCCTCCCCATGTACTGCAAAGATATCTTAAGCCTTAATATACAGCATATTAGGATTCCACTCTAGGGCCAAGCACTCAGAGGTTCAGCACTGAACTCAATTTTCAGGTTTCCAAATCTTTAACTGATCCAGCCATCGTTTTCATAAAAAGGCCTTATGTTTATATGTAAGTATTTCAGTAATTGTAGATTAAGTAGAGCACAAGGATATGCATTTGCAGCTGTTCTTGAGCAACATATCCCTCCAACACAAGGAACTTCTTTGCACGTTACATTTGTACCCCTGTGACATTTTGATTAAAAATGTAACTAATCTTACAAGAAGTCTTGGCCATATGCAATCAATTATACTTTGTCCAAAATGAAGCTGTAGCACCTTTGTGGAAGAAAAATGAGAGGAGATGCCGGTTTGTGTAGGTTCTCTATTGATGAATGGACAGAGAACTGTGAACATACCAACTCCATTACCATTATAGACAAATTAAAACTAATGCACTTCTTTGTATTTCCCGAGTTATACTTTTTTACCCCAGAGACTGACTAAATTGGACTTTAAGTCTTCTGAATCATGCCGAAGATGGACTAATGAGCCAGAAAATTTCCATCATGTGTTTTCTCACCCTTTTATAATGTGTTAGAAAAATAAAAATGGGAATACTTGGAATAACACATAAAAATGGAACTTGGTCAACATTTACTAGGTGCTAATAACCAAGGTTTTTTGCTTGTCATATTATCATAATATATTATATGATATTGAAGCTGATGAAACTACTTTAAGCTAGATAAAAATAATTGATTCACAAATCAAAGTTCTAAAGCAGAGTCAGGCTTTTTGTCTCTCAGAAATCATGTTGAACAGGTAGTAACAGGTTGCATCTGAAATTTCTGCTCATTTCTTAAAAAGATATATAGAAACTCCACATCCCCCAGAGCTATACTCTGCAATAGCTAGAGCAAGAAATACTAGAAAAGAATAAAACCACAGCAGACTAGAGGTAGTGGCCTAATTTTCTGGTCTAGTCTGGTGTAAATGTAACGTTATTTTTAAAGGTACATCAATATATAAAGAGGCAGATCCCAAACCAGAGTAGTCCTGTTCACATTGTTGGAGTCCTAGTTACTTATAATATTAAATTAATGGCCTTCTTAAAGTGTATTAGTAGAAAATTCAATACTTAGATATTCCTGAAATCAGTGAGGAAGAAAAACCACCTATTCTAGACTAAACAATGGAAACACACAGTGAGTTCCATGATCTGGAGAACCCTTATGTTCTAACAGCACTTTGAGAAGCACTGACTAATTTGAAATCATGAAAAATGTGTGGAATCCTCATATAATTTTGAATGACATGAATTACACTCCTCTTTCTTATATTAGCTTCTGGGACACAACACTGCATTAAGTAGATACTCTACCTCTATCTATTGTAATACTATGCTACTTAGACTGAAGGTTTAATATATTTACTTTAACAGTGCACCTTTTAGGTCTGTCTGTCTGGTTGCATGTTTATGAACAGATTACTGGAAAATCTGACTATTTTGACACGGTATTTCATTAGCTAGATTTGCTTATGAATAAAAGTTTCAAAATTAATTAGCTTAGGATGAAAGCACCACAGACGAAGTATTACAAAAACATCAAAAATCTAGTTTTCTAAATTAGAATACTGTATTACAAAGCTTCAAGAAGCCTGCTTATTTTTCACATGCATATATATATATATATATATATATATATCATCCAGCAGACATGCTTATTTAATATAGCTACCTCTCTCCTTTACTGGCTTATGTACCTAAGTACTTCTTAGCTGTTCTGAAACACCTTCTTAGACCAGGCAACTTGTTAGACAGTGTTTCAGCCATAGAAAAAGTGAAGCTCAAAAGCTGATTTCAGCTGTAATTGTTCATTTTTTTCCCCTCGTAAGGCAAGTTATGATTGATGGCTCAACTATGAGACATCCAGACCAACTGCATCCCTGCAGCAACTGCAGTGACTCTGATCAGGCTTTTAGCCTGATAAATAATAAAAAGGATAAACCATCAATTATGCTCTTACATGTCCTTGTCTGTAATAATGACGTGGTTTAACCCCAGCCAGCAACTAGGACCACAGAACTGCTCACTCGCTCCCCTCCCGCCTCCCCCAGTAGGGTAGGGAGAAAAGAAGCAGGCAAAAAACAAAAACAAAAAACATTGTGGGTTGAGATAAAGACAGTTTAATAGAACGGTAACAGTAGAGGGGGGAGAAATGGTAAAAAAAGATACAAAATATGGTTATACAACACAAGTTGCTCTCACTACTCTGCGATCACAGACTCCTGCCCCCCAGGCCAACCCCCATTTATATACTTAGCATGACATCTATGGTATGGAATATTCTTATGGCCAGCTGGTTCTGACTATGCTCCCTCTCAGCTTCTATGGGAAGTGGAAAAAGTCCCTGACTAATGTAAACATCACTTAGCAACAACTAAAACAATATGTCATCAGCTTTATTCTCATACTAAAGCCAAAACACAGCAACAACTAGAAAAAAAATTAACTCTATCCCAGCTGAAACCAGGACAAATAAAAGACATATTATTTAGTGTCTGAAAGTTTTACAAAAATATAAATTTTAAAATTCTGTAAATCAGCACAGTTATTGAGGAGTCTCAAAGTGGCCAGAATATCTTCTGAAATAGCTTACTTCCCATTCTGACTTCTACAGATAAAATTATTGCAAGGATTTTTGAAATGGAAGACATTGAGAGCCTAGGTATTGAGACCCACAAATGTAGCAGGTTATCTATTTGCAATTGCATTGCTTTTGCTAAATTATTTGTGTAAAGCTAAAAAGACATTCATTTCCTGTTTAAAACTTACAGGACTCATGGGAGGGAGTTGCCGGTAAGACACCTAGTTCAATCTAACGGCATTTACACTTCATATTAAAAGATTATTCTAACACAGCTTTCTGAAACTCATGAGCAGTCTCTGCACCACAGAATTGGGAAAGGGCAAGAAAACACCACATATGAAGTTGCTTTTTTATGAGCACAAATTCCACAGAGATTATCTACAAACAGAAAATAAAATTATTTTCTATTAATTTGTAGAAGACGTTACCTTTGAATCCTGAAAAGATTTAACCCTCTTACATTGGAAGATTCTTGGAGAATTAATATTATGTTATACTTTGATCAGGCTTTGGTCTTCACTGTTGAAAGAGAAAATAATGGGTGCTATTTACTAGCCTACAACACATTTTCCATATTGTTTAAGGAAAATTTATGCTTTATTTTAAAAACTTACGAAATTTGAATTTATGAGGAACTTCCAACTAGAGTAACTTTGCATTGCACATGTAATATACCAGTATTTTAAGACTGTAATACATTCATCAAATATCCCTAATACCAGCAGTTGTCATCTGCCAGTCCACCAGGGGAGGGCATCCTTCCAGGGATGTCACATCACTGGCGTACTGACTGGAATCGCTGAGAACACAGTTCCAGAAATAAGGATGCAACTTTCAGGAATGATGCTAAAGCATAACTTGTTGGCAGTTTTATAGGTTTTTATAATACTCAAAGTGATGCAGACAGTGAGTGTATGAAGCATGACTCACATTATTGGCAGGGTGTATCCTTTGCCTAGCACATTTGATATTTTCCTTTTAGGTGAAAGCCAGTGCATTAATGCAAAATGAGAAATGGCCATTATATATTTAACTATAAATTCTACTACATTTGTGATAACAAATACAGTACTAGTTACCATTTTTTTGAGTTTTCTTTTTTGGTGGGTATACATAAAATCAGTATATTAAAAATTAAAGGACTTAAGATCACTTCTCCATTATGCTTATGCCCTTCTAGACATGTTCCTGTTCTTTAAGATCAGCAAACCATCTCTTTTTGTCTTTGCTAAATTTACCCAAGTGGAAAGTGACGGAGAAATTGTATGGGGTAGGAGGGGAGGTGGGGGGGAAGGAGAAAGGTATATTCTGAATACTTTTAAACTATATCTACATACCAGAATGGCCTATGCAGTATGTAGATTATATTCATTTTTTTCCTCTATCTTATGATAATAATTGAAATGAATTCCAACTAGAGTTCTGAAAAGCTGGCATAAAGCTAGCTTTTCCTCTTGACTCTTCTACATCCTATACTGAGCTCAACTGAACTAGAGAAAAGAGTTATGCATATTACAGTTAAAGAAAGATGAGGATACAAAATGCAGATCTTTAACAGAACGAATATAATTGCTCTCTAAATGCAGAATATGAATTTGTTTCCATTTAACATTCTTCTCCATGTTGGGACTCTTGAAGTTTAAACTATTTTTTTCTCTTCATAGAATGATAACCAAGTTAAGCATCACTTAATAAAAAAACCCAACCGCGTAAGTAGTTTGAGGAAAATTTAACTCACGTCCAAAAGGTTCATTAGATAAATTATTTGGTTTTGACACAATTTGATCACTTTGGACAAATTCTGGGTGTTCATAGGTCATTGGTGTTATGTTTGCTATCTCTACAACCAACACACAGAATATAAATACTATAAAAACATCAACCTGAATTTAAAGTTAAGTACAGGATCTGAGAAGACTTCAACATTTCTGATTATTTTAAATAAATGCACATGAGTTATCACACATACAGTACACAGCAGATAATATGCTCGAGTTTGGGCTTTAGTAACGATAGAAACTTTGATAGATCACAACAGTATCTATTCCTATACATTATAGTTGCCTATAAAATGTAATACTTGTGGCTCAAACTACAAAAGAATTGGCTTAGCACTTGCAACAAGTTCAGAAAGTGGAATTTTAAAAACTAAATATAAATTTTCCCTGGATCATCAATGACTATATTTACATATGTATGTCTTAGTAATGTATCACTAGAATCATTAATGTATCATTAGAATATGCTACATACGCTACAAACTAACACATTACTTGGAATTATTCTTTATTGTGTTAGGGTTTTTTTCAAATTAGTTTCATAAAAAGGATCAGGAAATGATCAGGAATACAATCAGGGAAATTCAAAGTAGGTATGTACATATCAAAAATGCTCATTTGATGCTTTACTTCTGCCTAATATCAGTTACGTAAGCTTTGTGATACCATGTGTCTTTTGTTATTTATACAGTCAGGCGTGTTCTAGGACAGTAACTGGTTCATGGTTGAAGCTATAAAAGATGATGAGCAAAAGTCTCCAAGAATAAAAGCACTTTACAGACACTTCTAGCCAAGGAGTGGCTGACAGAGTTTGTCCATACCCTGCAGTTACACTGCTTTAAGGAATGCAGTGCAATACAAAACATACATTTTTGGACCCTACATCAACATTTGTTACAATTTTTGAAGTTGTGGGTGTAAAGGAATATTCTTTGGTACAAAAGCAAGGACATGTAAAATGTAAAACTGCTGAATGTGGGACTCACTTCCAGATGAACATCCCTCTGCGTGCTAATGCCAAACATAGATAGAAATGTATTTACTTGTCATTTTACATGGGAAGTATTCTGTGCACGTGAGCTGGAAGGGAACCATGGTGTGGCCTGGCCAAACTCTCAATCTCAGCAATCAGAACAAAGATCCAAGAGCACAGTAAGCAATTCAACAACTTCAGTGTTTAATTGTAGCCTCAATCATATTCTATGCACCCATCCCCCTCTGTTCACTGCAAAGAGAGTAAGCAGCTTTGCCAGATGCCCAAATGAGCAAAAACAAGCAGTGTGAATAACATCTAAATAGTACATTTACATGCATGTGTTCACATACAAAAATAATATCAAGGTATCTAAATGACATAAGCACGTTAAGTTTTGAAAGGAATTTAAGCATATATTTAAGATATATGGATACGTGATGTAATTTTATTACCTAAGCAGGAATCCTAACTCTGACTAAAAGCCATACATGACCTTTTTGTAAAAAGTAAAAGCTGTGAATCTGAAAATACAGGACACATATCTTCTAAATATATGTATTCAAGAAATATAACGTTCCACGTTTTATCTACCTCAGAGGAATCTCATGAAGCTTAATCAGCACACGTAAGTTTTTCATAGTCTGCTGATAGCAAACAGGTTATAAGAGGAGGTATAAAGAATTGCAAAAATAGTATATAGTTAATATATACCTGATATATAGAACTGATAAATATAAGCTTGTCTTTTGTAGTGGTCTCTAGCTAATATTTGATAAAAACGTAACAGATATAGTATAATTAAGATGCTCTTTCCTGAAAAGTTCTTCCACAGCTCTACGAAACTATCTATGACTGCCTGCCCCCACCCAAAAGCTGCAAGTCTTCAGATTTCCAAAGCTGCAGTTCCATGAGGCAGTGAGCGAACTCTTCAATAGCTATTTGTCAAGCACACAGGGCCCTTTCAGGCTGACATCTGTTGTTAGCTCTCCTCCCAACAAATCCGGTGAGAAAGCATGCAGGAACAGGCAAGAATAGAGGAAAACAGGATATACAGAAAACGACCTACTGAAGGACCTGACACTTAGAGCAAAGCTCACTGTATGTATCCCTCTTTACTTCCATAAAAAGAGGGGTGACAAAATGAGAGGAAAAAAAAAAAAAGAAAAAAAGTGCCAACTTAGAAAAGAAAAAACATTTTTACCAAAATCTTAACTCCATTTCTTCTTGAAAAGAAGAAAAGGCGAAAGAAATAGGTAAATGGGGAACTTCTTCAGAACTTTTCCAATTTTCTGTAACTTCTCATCAGCAACATCCCTTGTGAAGTTATTTACAGTTCCTTACAAGTTATGAATAACAAGTAAAAATAAAAGACTGCACTCTGAAATATCTTTCTATTTACATCAGTATCTCTGCAGACAACATTGTTATTCTTTACTTGAGCTATTTCCAATTCAGATTAAAGTGAAAGTATATCCAGTGTTCGCTAGTAATTTAAAAATCCTCCACTCATGTGTGCCAGGTTTTATATATTTTGGAACATATGCCAAAAAGTGGCTGCTTAAGACAGGGTGTTTTATGAGAGGGAATTGTGCGAGAAAGAAAATGAATAAAACAATCACAAAAATATTTTATTCTTCTGATTGAATTTTTATCTCATCTCATTATCATGCATTTGCTTATTTTTTTCTATAGCCCAGTGATACTGAATGCTGGTAAGATTATGTTGGTGCAGCTCCAGCCCATCACATAATTTAAGAAACTTGCACACATACATTTAAAATAAATAAATCTGTCTTGAGAGTACTTCAGAACTGGGAAAAGAACTAATTTGAATACTACAAAATAATGCAGAAAAAAAAAGTGACTGGTGGCAGATGATAAATTATGTAAATGATTCATTGTTCCTCTTGGAAAGCTCCACCTTAATCTGCTGCCATACCTGAGTATTTGTGGGCCATGCTTCTACAGCAATGACTAGCAAAGTCAAAAAAAGCACCTTAAACGCAGTCATTGAAAGTAAATTTACTGTAACAGTGAAACAGTGATATGAGAACTAGTGCAGGAAAAGGTTTTCTTATCTTTCAATGACAAAACCTGTTATGCACATAGTTTAGGTTATTGAGTGTTCTTCTGGAAAGCGAAGTTCACTGCCACTCAAACAACTGAAAAACAAGGAGTAAAGAATTGGAGTACTTCAGATTTATGTCTGAAAAGTTATAAGATGTATTGTCGGGACAAAAACTTAAGCAACCTTAACTCTGCCCCTTCAAGTGGCCACTTGAAAGGGTCACGGTATTCATTACTGCATCTCTGGGTCATGGAGGGACCTGCTGGAGCAGCCTCAGTGGGCTGCATCAAGAAATGAGATTCAAGGACCAAGGTGAGGACTGTAACTGTGACAGCAAGAATTCATCTAAAAACTCTGGTCACCATTTTACTCCACTAAAGTTATCTGTGCCAAATGAAACACATAAATTAATGTAGTTGTACTTTGACATGCGTATGCCAAATTCACTGCTTTTATAAATATTATGAAATTGTAAAAAATAAATATTTTTGGACATATTACTGTTCTGGGAAACATGTTAATCTATATACAAACACAAAATGACAGTACTACAACCGTATATAAGTATCTTTTAAGACATACGACCTCTCATACTGCTGATAGCAGAAATCAACAGTGATATTAATTGTATTATTTCTGTTGGTGAACGGTAGTAGCCACCACAGTAATCTGTTTTCAATAACTTATTTTAATGTAAATCACCACTATAACTGAAGTACAACTATTAAATTTAATACTGTTGAGAATCCTTTGTAAGTAAATATAAGGAGACAGTCATTCAAATAAACGCGTTTACACCAGAACTTCGCACACAATTGCTCAAAATGGCTGAATAGACATGAAAGGCATGTATTCTTTTATTCAATGAGAAAAGTTTACTTCTTCAGCTGAAACCTTCTCCTGCAATTAAAGCAAATCACTAAGTGTTACGGAAGATATTTCATTTTCCACTCGCTCCATATTTTCTGCATTTAATTTTCATGAGCCCTACAAACCTCCTTTAAAATCGTACAGTTTCTGTGTTTGAAAGGATTATAAATTTCATGGGTGAAGAATCCCTAACAAACATGCTGGGACTTGTTATTGTCATGTCACTTCTCCTTATATTACAAGTCAGTGATGAAAGCTGGATGTACTTTCCCCATTTCTGATCTACTGCAGTTTCTAAATCAGATACATGAAAGAGCTCAATATGAGACATAAGTCAAGGTGTGCCGAGACCTCTGAGAATTCAATGAACAAAGACTTTCTCTGATTCTTAGGTATTAGTATTTGTGAGACATTTCCTGCTTTATGTTGAAGCACACACTATATCATTCGATAGTCATATTACATAGAGCTAAATCCTGAAGCTTTTCTGAATAAAATTTATGAGAACTTTGTTTAGAATAATTTGAGGATACTGTACAGGTTAGTTGAATTATGCTTCTCACAAAAATCAAGAGTTGCTCAAAAGACTAGATTCACATCACCACAAATAAAAGTAGTCCAAAGGTTTCTCTATTTACAGCTGTCTACTCCTAGCCCAGGGCTATTCCAATGAGACTGAGATTGCAGGGATGTTGAAATACAGTCTCTTTTAACTGGTCACAAGTTCCTGAACTGAGAGGTGTAGGAAATCACAATGGCTTTCTCCTCAGGACCACTGGCATCAGCAAGGATTAGCAGAGAGCCATAACAATGATTAAAAAACTGGGAAACCAGCCTGAAAAAAAGGATTTAAAAGCTCAGACTGGTTATCTCAACAAGGAACGTTTAAAAGAGACTCAACTAGATTCTAAGTATCTAAAATATCTGAGACCAAAGAGGACAAAAGCAGAGCTTAACATGTATGCAGGAATACCTAGTTGAAAAAATAGAGCAATCACAGCTCTTCAGAGACAAAACTGGATTTTATATTATGCACAACTGGTTCAAAAAGGCATGAAGTCAGACTGGACAGAGACAAGAAAATGTCTATGTATAATGTGGAACAATCCTCCTCTTTTTCTACTAGCTGATATTTCTCAGCTAGAACATCATACATGAAGAAAAACGATGGGATTCCTGAAGACTAATGCACGAATGAAGAGTGTGAACGTGATTTTTCAATACGCACAATACTGGAAAGCATTTTCAAGTCTAATCCATTAAGCTTGTGAGTAATTTAAAAGGATACTTAAAAGCAAGCAAGCAATGCACTCACTTGCAGGGATACTGCCACAGACAAACACGAGCTCTCAAAGAACTGAGGGACCTGTGCCTGCAATTGCATCGTTCAGCGACGAATTGTCTGCCACATGTCCCTCTTCCCTTCTCCTGTCTGACACCTGAACCCTCCATGGTCATGGGATACATTAAGGATTCCTTATAGGATGAGAGTCAATAATGCTGGAAAATAATATTCACATGGTATTAATATATCTTTAACTGGAATTCTTCCCTTCAGAGCACCTCAGAAGAAATGCCACCAAATGATAGCTTCTGCAGCAGGAAGATCTGTATTTCTGGATGACTTTCATTATTAGGGTCTAGCCATTTAGAATCATTACAGGTTTCATTTTTCATAAATTTAATTTTTAGTTTGGCAGGAGATAATAACATCCAGTGAGCTGACCCAACCTCAGATAATTACTATCAAAATTGGTCCTGCAGCTTCAATTGGAAAAAGTTTTCTTCTTCACTTCCTGCCTAAAACTACCGTGCTGCATGGGTGCGTTTCAGCAGTGACTGAAATAATTGCTGAAAAGTGTAAGTCAAAGACTGAAGACTTAATTCATTGCAAAGCTCTTGATTTTTTTCTGATAGTGAAATATTCAGTGATTATGCTGTGTTTGTATTTTCACTTGCATTCACTTTGACAACTAATCAGATGCAATCCTAACATTCAGAATGTAAATTACAGTGCTTAGTTGCAAGTGGACATAAGTTCCCTGGTACAGTCTACTTCCACTGATAGGGACTGGTCATCATCCCAAAGTTAATGAGTATTTTGCCAGTAACTGAAGTTGATATTGAAGAACATAAGTACAGTCAACATGAGGACTTTAAAATACTGTATTTTGGTAGAGCTTGGAAAGAGGTTCATATCTTAATAGAATTAAGGCATTAAAAAGAGATTTAAAATGTATTTCTGGGCTTTACCCCACTGGACTGCCTGAGGCAGGATTTTCAGAAAAAAAAAAGCTTAAAATGTTCTTGAGATTGCTGAGTTACTTTAGCATACAAAGCATTCCCCCATGGTCCAAGCAAAAGAAGTGTCATTCAGTAAACAATTTCAAAAGTATTTCCAGTATTTGAGGAGTATTAGTAAGGAAATTTCTGAATTCTGCAGGATGTGTAACGTTTCCATTTTCTGTTACCTGAGGGGATTAGACAGGTGGAGAACATTTATAAGCACAAATCAGATCAACTGCTTTTTTCTCCAAAGTCTGGATGATTATTTCCCTAAAACAAAAAACTTTAAAGACACAGAATGATTTCAATATGCAAGAGGGAACATTAGCATACCACATGCTGTATCACAGCCATAACATTTGGTGTGTAGGTCAGAAAAGAAAACCTATAGAAAAAAAGCTTGCTGACAAGACATTCTCTTATTCAGGCACAAAATGTGAACACATTATTAAAAATGTGCTTGCCATAGCCCAAAGAATTTTCTGCACGTCATAGTTCTTTCTGAACAGAATACTGTCAAAACTCTATAGAAGAAAAATCGCTGAATATCACTGAAGTTCCTGACGAAACTGCAGAAATAATTACTCAACAGATTCTGAAGATTGCTAAAAAAAAAGAAAAAAACCAGTTGGAAAAAAAAGTAATGAGTCAGTCTGAAATGTTAAAACAAACTGGATAACTCTTAAAGAAGGATTGAAAGCACCTTAAGCAACACAAAAAATGGGTGTAAAACAAAATAGTTCTTGGTCGTAACATCCATACAATCCACAGCAGTGCAGAGACAGATTTGGATTCTTTTTCAGAAAATGCTGGAAGGCTTGCCACAAAAGTGTTCACGTGTATCCTTATTCAAGTAGATTCAAGATTTTCTGTCATTTCATTTGAACAGATACTGCATTACTAAAATTTCCTCTGGAACTCACTGGTGCCTGCTTTGAAGTGAATATTAAAACTGTCTGCAGATAGTTTGCAATTGCTGTTGAATTTCAATTGTTTTCCTATCTAGGCATCCAGAGTCCAACAGTACTGAGAAGACTACTTGAAAATCCAGTACAGAAAAGCAGATTTGCATAGTTCATCCTGAGTGTTATCACATAATGATTTTTCCATGATACTATAAAGCTTGTAGAGGGTGATCAAAACATCACATACCGTTTTTAGTTGTACCAGAGCTTTTGAGTAAGCTAACTTTTGAAAGAAATTAAAATGAGAGATACTCATTAAAGATGGCTAAAGAGCTGTCAAAGAAATTGGAAGGGACCCATAATATTGTTTCCATCTGTCTAAATCTTTTCCTTATACAGCTGTGTATCATTTGTCATCATAGCACCAGGACACAAATGACCTTCAAGATCCAAACTGCTTCCCTCTCAGAAGGAACCCAGCTACAGAGAGGCTACAGTATATTTTCAACCATGTTAACAGAAATAACTTTTTTTTGGTGAGTTCTCCTACTTCAGTGTATTTATGACTCTAATATTGACAGGAATCTCATGGACAGAAGAGGGTGCAAAGTTTTAATTTTAAATCTAAAATGAAGATCAGACAAGAACTTACAGTGTGCTCGGCAGAATACAACAACATAACCGCAAGATGTTATCCATCCATTTGCTTCTGGATAACAAAAACTCAGGACTGGAAAAATATAAGCATGGCAAATGAGGCTCACACTGAAGAGAAAAGTTTTTAACGAGCTCTGAAAATTTCAAAGACAGACAGAGAACTGCCTTTTTTCTTATAAATACATGGCTACATTCCTCACTTGAAAATGAATAGCGTTTCACTGCATTCCTCTCAGAACTGGAAGAACTACCAGGAAACCAGAGTGACTTTCAAAGCATAGTCAGTGCAAGCTCCATCAACTGCCTCTCCCCTTTACATCAAAGCTTGCAGGTTGTACAAAAGCCATTTTTGCTGTGCTGCTAATTTAACTTTCAGTGCGTGTGATGTCTTGTGTATATTGATAATCCACATTTTCTTCTCTTTTTTGTTTTATAGTACTTTCAAAATCCTTTTCCATAGCAGTTCCAGCAAAGGATCTTCATAGTCCTATCAGATGGTTCTTCTCCTTTCAGATAGCAGGACAGAACTGATGAGGTGCATGAGGAGCTATCAACACCCAAAGAAAGCCGTTAACAATTTTTGGCAGTAGTATACATTAAATAGGTTCTATCTTGAATGAAGTACAGGCCAAGAAAGCTGAATTGTACTGCTGATAAGTAAGTCTATCCCTCAATACAGACTAATTTTTTGGCTCTCAAGAAGATAACGAACTGTTCCCTGGGACGTTTTTGGCAAGCTGTATTGGAATGGTATTTTGGCAAGGATACAAGATATACTTGCATGCTCACTTCACTCTGAACATATCTGGAGATGCACAGTATCCATCTCCCAAAGAAGTCTTTATTTATTACTATCAAAACATATTTGGCAAAAGTTCTCACTTTAAAGGTAAGGAGGGCTAGAACATACTTGAGACTAGGAATGAATTAGTTCAGACACAGCATTTTCTTCTCAATTTTAAGCACTTCATTTGTAAAGGCAAACTCATCAACTGTAATTCTTTCCAAGTTTCTGGCTCTGTCATTGAGACAGGCAGAATGAAGACAAGAAATAGGAATTGCTTGCTTGCTCCAGTCAGGACTCAAAAAGAAAAATGAAGTTCATCCAGAATATTTCTATGCCACAACCCATGAGGCGGATATTAAAAAAAAGAAAAAAAAATTCTCAATAACAGAGGCTTAACCTTCCAGTTATGCTAGAAATGAAAGTTCATTTCCAAGCCCTGACAACTGGTGAGAATATTAAGTAGGGCCATCTTTTGAGAGGATCGTGTGAAGAAACAATGTACATCATTTCAACTGAAACAGTCTGGTTGAATCTAAAGGACAACATTTAAGTTTCAGCTTGTGTTTTTAACAAATTTGAAAAATTTTTTTGCAGCTATAATTTTAGTCTACTTATCTAAGCCAAAGAATAACACATTTATAACCTTAGATCTAGTTTTTGATTTATCCTCCTTGGGTTTTTGATTCTTGAAATTTAGCTGACACTGGCACTACCCAGTGCAATACATTTCATACACGTAAGAAGGGATGGGACCTACCTTCAAGCGCTAGTGCTGCTGGCTAGAAGAAAGGAGAACAAAGACAGAGGAAGGAACCAAGTAAACACAGGGGGAAAAAGCAGCAGAATTCACCTCCTAGATTCTTAGCGCTCTATGCACTCCAATGCACCTATTTACAGGGCTCTTCTTGGAATCAGTCTGCTTGTCTAGAAAAACTTGCTTCACTGACAATGTATTTAATGTAAAATGTTTATAATTGGCAGTCTCTATAATTTTGAAATGTCTACAGCTTCTCTTCCATCTTAACGTATGACACCAACAAGGAAAGGTATGAGGGTATTTCTCTCCCGATTACTAGCAAAAAAAAAAAAATATAACTCCATTTGAAAGTGACACAAGGGAAGTACAAGACAAATTTCTGTATCAGGCCAGAGACAGACCAATCCCGCCTCACTGGCGTTGCCTTGGGTTGCTCTGGCTCCTGGAGCAGCACTCATTCCGTGAATCAAAACAAAGGACTTCACTGTGCTTCACCACTTCTGTAACAGTGTCCTTTTAAAGAAAGATTGGTCAAATCTGTCCATTTGTTGGAACTAGAATCAGCAGCATTATTTCATTTTCTCAATTTTTGTCAACATCCTTCCTTGAAAATACAGATTTGTTTTTAAGGTGCTTTTGCAGAAAGCACCTTACAGAGTCTGTAAAGAATTTAAATCTCTTGCCTTGTTTTAAAATACACCTTTGATGCTTCAGTTATGTTTAAAAGGGTATTTAATTAGAACTATTTCAGGAAAGCCTGATAAAAGTGAAATATAAAAGATAAGAGCTTTTGCATTTTATGAAGAAAACATCCAGGTAAGATGAAGAAAAGTGCTTTCCTCTGTACAAATGATAATAAAATAACCTTTCCTTCTTTCATTAGTAAACCATGGTAGTGTACTTTTTCTTAACACGTTTTAACCTTAAATTTTTTATGAAAAGAATTTCATAAATGTCATGGACAGATAGGACCAGCTGACAGCAGCTATAATGAGAGACTGGTGCTACTATAGAAGCTCTTGCATGTAGCCTTGCTAGCATATCTTGAGTGTGACCTATGGCACCTCTGCTACACAGTTCCGCGTCTCCAAAATACAAGGCAACAAAAGAAAGTGTTATTTTCAATTTAGAACCTCTTTTCACAGTACTGACCACTACAAATACAAAAAGTGTGGTTGATGACCTATGGATGTGCTGCAAAGCTAATCTGTCACCAGCAGAGATGAACAAAGCAATCAGTGGACCACAGCAAAAAATTATATCCTATGCTTTGTACACTGCTGCAGACACAATAACAGCTGTCCTTAATAGAATAAGACTGCTGGGAGAGATCACCATTTGTTTCTTGATGTTAGTGTCTCCTTCAACAAAAATAAACAGTAATAACAGAGGCAGAAGCTTTGTTGCTGAAAAGTGCACAGGCTCTCAAGGGGATTTTGGAATGAAGATGTCTTTAGGAGGTCTTCCTAAAACATAGTGGCTCTTGAAACGTAAACAGTTTTTCAATATATGAGATCTCAAAAGAGAGGGAGAGAAATTCTTCCCGGATATCCTGTAAAAGCCCCTTACACAAATAAGAACACTTACACTCAGTACTGAGAAGCAGTTATTCTTGTGGGTTTTTAAAAACATTAGTTTGACTATTGTCATGATGCATCAACAGTGTTTACGTGAAATAGTCAAATAGTCAGTAACCAATATTACAATCGAAGAAGTAAATAATGCATATAAAGAAGGACTATGAAGTAATACATTTTAATTTGAAATTTTATAAAGCTGTAGCACTAAAAGTTTGAGGACTTTGTTTTTAGAGAATATATTTCATTTGTATCATCTCTGAAAAACAACCTAAGAATTACTAATAAACACAAAATAAGAATTATCAAGCAGGATAAGAAACATTCAGACACATATTCAAGGCCTCTGGTGTGAACAGTGGAGGAGCTTACCGATAGCGCTGGGTCTCCCTCTTGCAGTACAGAATAGCTCTATTGTTCAGAGATGGCAGTAAAAACACTTTCACAAGATTGCCAGTCTGGGTGAGTGCTCTCCCTAAGGAAAAAATGTCATACAGATTCATGTACTGCACCTGATTCACTTCCGATAAATCAGATTTTAGCCTGAAAAGCAAAGGAAGAAGCCAAATGCATAGACCTATAGGTTGGCACACAGATGCCCAAAGAAAGCTTCATCTTCTGGAAAATGCCTCCCTGATGTCCAAAGGAGAGCAAAACAAACTCTCGATGTATAATAATAGCAGTGAGGACATGAAAGTGGTTTGGTTTTTTCATTGACTTTAAATCAAGACAGCAACCTGAATTAAAACTATACTAAAATTATTACTTTTTCTATCATGTCTAATATACACAATGTGATCTCAGTATTGACAAATTCTCTTTAGTGTCAACAGAGTATTCTTCAAAAATGATTGGTAAACATGTTCAAAAAGGGTCCAGAGTGATGCAAATGTATTTGATGTGGGCATCTGTGTTATTTTGCCATCACTGGAAAACTAACAGCACTACAGCTCCCAACTGTTTGATCACTCTACCGGATACCATGAAGTGTAATTGATAAATGTCAGATCTGCTTTGTACATGAAGAGTTTTTACTGTGAAACATTGCTCTTTGAGCTGAGGACAAGAGTTAATTAAAAAGTTGGTACCAAAGATAACATCCTCAGCAGGCAACTTCTATTGATCTCTTCAGCAGCATAAAAGAGAAAGAGTCTGATATGAGATTATAAAATGTTCACAGAGAACAAGGCTGATTGCCACAACTTTTCCCCATCTTACACGCTCGAGACTGGATATTACAATTTTTAGAAGTATAAAGAGTAGCAAATCATCAAGAAACAATACCGAGCCAACACTGCTGTTTTCCTATGTTCTACTATCCCTTTTCAAATTCTATCTAAAAATCCCAGTTTCTTTATTATGTTTATCTTCCACTTTCTTCCTGTTGGAAAATTATTAAAGGCTTTCACTGCACTGTGAAGCCTTATACTTCTTCCCACAGTTAATACTCCAAGTCCTGATACATCATTGCGTACCTTAGCTTTTCTTTACCTCCTTATCCCACTCTACTCTTTAGTATGGATCTGAAAATATAAGTAGACGTAACAGCAAATTCTTGTAGACTGTGCTATTTTATTTTCAGAAGGAAAACAAAAATTAGATGTTGGTGTCACTGTTTCTGTAATTAAAGCTGAAAAACTACTCCAATGGAGCTTTCAAAAGAATGGATCTTATGATTAAAATTGATCTCTCCATTTTTAAATTGTTTTTAAAATCTTGCATGTTGTTCTGAGGGAGAAAGTTACTCTTGTCTTGTGGTCTCTTGCTGAACTCACTGTTTTTTCATTATACCTAGGAATTACCAGAGCTACTGGCTACTACTTCACATGCATCCTCATCATGTGCTGCCAGTTTTAGTTCTCCTTTCCCTCAGTCCAGACAAAGGCCCTGTTTGCCCCTGTTGAAACATAGGGGCTGCTCCCACTGAACAATCCAAGGTTCAAAGACAATGCCGTGTACGATTTCTGGAAATACCTTTAATCACACACTGTCAGCTTATTCCATGCCCTCAGACTCTTTACAAAAGCTCAATTTGAAAGCAGTCTTAGACATCAGCTTTCAGGTATTTTCTAATTTCATTTTATTATTATTATCTAGTTATAAACCACATATGATGAGAGGATGTAAGGAACACAGTTATTAGGTCTCTCAATTAAGACTGGAAAAAAAGTGCTAGAGAAGGTCATTTGCTATATGTGTTTGAATTTCCAGAGAGTTATAATCAATGCTTTTACTTTCTGCACCAAGTAACGGTTGACATTATTTGAATGAGATAGATCAGGATTTAAAATAAATCCTTCAGAGAGAGGAAATAATGCGTTCTGTTACTGTTCTATTATTCTCTTCTGTTTTAAAGACATGTCATTGGTATCTTTTTAAAAATAAGATGAGACCTTCCATTTGTGAGACCTTGTTTTCTGTACTGGCCCTTATTGGTGCTCTAGTCTCTTCTCTAGTCAAAAAAAAAAAAAAAGAGCTGCTAAAAGCCTATCTTTTTATAGCATATTGTAATTATTTTACATGGCAGGATCTTGGAGCAGCACCATCACAGCTTAGTACTTATATTAATCTAAATTAAATTAGCTATTGAGCCTTCCAGCTGGAAATCCCTTATTATCAGTGACTTCCTGTTGGAATTATGGCGTAATTCAGAAGAAAAACCAACCCAGAGCCAAGAGCATTAAGCTTGTTGGGTATATCAAGGCCACGTCAGAATGGGGAAGAAGTGATCAGCCATGAACCACATGGCTAGAGGATAAAACACAGCCAAATTGATCATTCTTACAAACTTAGTCATTGCATATTCATGGAATCAGGGGACAAGGGATCAGCACTTTTTAGGATCAAGCCTGTTACACAATCTGACTTAATTCTTTTCCATTGGTTATTTAAAACTAAATAAAAAACCAAAGATACTAATCATCATATATACAAAGAAAAGGAAACAGCCTGATTGCTGCATCAAAAATAAGTAGACAAACCCATTTTTAGAACATACAAAATACTGAGGGGTCTCTTACGGTTTTCAGACAGGGCAGAGAGACTCTTGCAAGGCACGTGAAGAGCCAAGCTGGCACAGCAGATAGAAAGCTTGCTTGGATTGCAGCAAAGGATTCCAGAAACTTTGTTGAGGGCAGTGTTTGGTCTAGTCCATCTTTTTCTAGATAGTATGCAAGTCTATTTTTCACATAGGAAAATTCTATCAGAATTTGTCTCATAGTTTTCTGTTATCTCTTGTTATTACTAAAAATGATGGTTAAATGATTTCAAAGGATCTTCAGACTGATTGTGGGTCATATATCAACACAGTAATCTTTGTTACATGTTTTCTGTCCTCTCAGGCAACAGATTTTTTCTTAGTGCTGAATCTCTTGGAAGAATTTCCACAAAATGCAGTCTTTATGGAGTGTGTTAGGATTTTTCTAGTCCCCCTGTCAATGCTCTCAATTAGTGACCATAAATAATTCCATTTTTATTATCTTCCCTGTGCATTTTTAATTCCCTAAGGCTCTGTTTTGAGTTCTAAGCTTTTGTGTATTTACATGCATCCCAAGGGTGTTATTTTCCAACAACCTTGCTTCAATTTTCATTGTTATGCATATGATGTAAAAAAAATTTTTGGCATTTTCTCTGATCACTCAAAAAGCTATCTGTGCTCACACTTTTGCTTTAAAGCTCTGCCATCCAGCACATCTTTTTTTTCCCCTTAAACACTGATAAGACTAAAACATTTTCTACCAGATTTCTTCAGCTCATAAAGTCTGTTTCCTTCTCTCCTATTTATATTTCTTATGATTTAAAATCAACTTAATGAGCACCTCTGCCTGTGAACGTTGGATTTTCTGGTTTCAGTTCACCTTTTAAGTGATCAGATAAAATCTAACGCATCACACCATCTCAGTGACATCTTTAAATAACTGGCACATATTTCAAAATGCTGTCGCTCTCATGCATTTGCAAGATATAAAATTAAAGTGATAACTTTTACTCTCAGGTCTTGGTAGCGGAACAGATCCATGGATTACAATAGATCAACTGCACATACTAGGCATACTGAAATCCATTGACATGACTTCAGTACATTCTATCAAAAATTCCATCAGCTTTAAGCCTTAAAGCCTTTGGTTTAAGTACTATTTGGCCAGATACATGAAGAGGTCATGGAAATAGCTAATTTCTATTTGTCACAGAAATCCTAGTTAATCTTTTACCCTC